>CAUYUJ010018525.1:72500-91685 GCA_963575745.1 Prorocentrum cordatum | reverse complement strand
GTGTTCACGTGTGTAGTTTCTGCATACCTCGAGAGACAGAGTTAAACAAACGCAAGTATAGACAGAGAGAGAGAGAGTGGACGAGAGGGAGATAACCAGGTGTGTATGTATGTCTATATATAGACACGTACACATATGTATGTATTTACATACATACATGTATCTATATACATAGAGGAGGAGGAGGAGGAGGAGGAGGAGGAGGTGGAGGAGGAGGAGGAGGGAGGGAGGAAGAGGAGAGGAAGCAGAAGGAGGAGGAGGATGAGGCATCTCGGTGTCCCCTGGGGTTTTCCAGGGGGCCTTTTTTCTGAGGGGGCTCTGATGAGCAAGCGGGACGCCTCCTGGTGGCTCTTGGGGGCCTTTGGGGGCCTCTGGGGAGCATCTTGGCATTCGCAGGTTGCCTTGGGAGCCTCACTGTGCGGTATTGGAGCCCTCTTCGGGGCGATTTAGGGTCGTATGTTTGAGAGTCCTGGGCCCTCGCCCTCACATGGCCCGTCCTGGTCTTCTTTTGGGGGGCATCAGGGGCCGTCTTGGTGTTATCTTGAAGGCCTCCGTGGTCGCCGTCGGCTGTTGGCAGCCCGAACAGGCGAGAACGCGAACAAGATTCAACCACCAAGGGTCATACGTGATGCTGACCTCGTAGAGGCCATCTTGGAGCCGTCTTGGGGCGTCTTGTGGAGCCTCTTGGCCGTCTGGAAGTAATAGTGGACTGCCTCGGGGTCATCTTGGGCGTCTTGGAGGCGTCCTGGGCCCTCTTGAGGCTATCTTGGTCGTCTTGGAGGCGTTTTCGGGTCATCTTGGAGACCATTTTGGCCGTCTTGGAGGCCCTCTTGGGACCATCCTGGGCGGGAAGGCCGATGGAGTGTACCCCGCCCAGGTTCTTCCGTGTGGCCAGCGGGTTGAGCCAGAGACCTTTTGGGAACCTTTTGACAAGACGGGTTCAATCGGTTAACACACAGCGGTGGGTCGAAGACGCCTACGGCAAATCACAACCGCCTCCTGCTTTCAAAATACGCTTAGGTGGCCAAACGCTTGGGCAACATGTGGCCACGCTATTTGAGCATACGTTCCCCCAGCCGTTGTGGAAGCCATTCGGGGAACACGTGTGGGAGGAAGAGGAGGCTGAGGAGAGAGAGAGAGAGAGAGAGAGAAACAACAAAAAAAGAACAGGAGGAGGAGGAGGAGAAAAATGAGACGACCTCTTGGGAGCTTCCTGGGACCTGCTGGTAGATTCCTGGGGGCCTCTTGGAGGCCTCTTTGGGGCCTCCTTGTGCCTCCTAGAGGCCTTTGGGGGCTTCTTGGGGGCTTCTTTGGCCGGGCCGTCTTACGGCGTATCGGGCCCGTGGGAAGCCGTCTTGGGAGCCCCTCTGGGCCGTCTTCGTGCCCTCTTTTGGCGTTTCAGGGTCGTCTTGAAGGCCATCTTGGTCGTCTTGGAGGACTCTTGGGCCGTTCTGGGGCTATTAGGCCGTCCTGGGGCCATCTTGGAGGCCTCTTGGGCGGTCTTGGGGCAATCTTGGGGGTCTCTTGGGCTGTCCGAAGGCCGTTCGAAGCAAATGCCAAAATCCTTCAACCACTCGAAGAAAATAAGTACTGTTGACCTCTTCGGGCCGTTCTGGAGGACCTCTTGGAGGCCTCGTGGGCCGTCTTAGGGGCATTTCGGGCGCTTCTTTGGCCGTCTTGGGCTCTCTTGAATCATCTTGGAGATCTTGGAGGCATCTTGAACTTGGGACCGTCTTGGAGGCCATCTTGGAGCTCTCTTGGGGCCGTCTTGGCCGTCTTGGAGGCATCTTGGAGGCCATCTTGGTCGCCGTGGAGCCGATGGGACCAATTGAGACGCAGTTTGTGCAGCTCTCCGTCCGGTTGGCCAGTGGGCCGGGCCGAAGCCCCAGGGGGTGTTAAAGAATCAACAACCACCAGACATCCAGCACGCCAGGCACTCCTATGATAAATCAACCAGAGGCGGCATATCCAGTGGCCTTCGGCGACCTTCCGCCACCGTGCCTGAGACGTAGACAAAACGCGGTTTATTTAGAGGTCTGTTTGGAGCCTCTTAGGAGTCTCTTGGAAGTCTCGAGGGGGCTGGAAACCTGTAGGCTTTTGCTCATCAACAAACTCGATCGGGGGATTCTCGGAGGCATCTTCGGGGGGGTCTTCAGGCCCCTTCGGCGGGCGCTCCGGTGGCGCGGCGCGCTTTGGGGCGCTCCTCTCGGTGCGGTCTTGAGGGCCTCTTGGCACCTCTTGGAGGCCGCCCGGTGGCGATCTCGCGTGCCCCGTGGGTCATCGTGGATGCCCTGAAGACCGAGAAGCTGGTCATGTGTAAGTCGGGGCTGGACCTGAACGCTGTTTTGCTGGACTTCGGCTGTGCTTTGTTCTTCGTTCTGGGAGGGAGGTACAGGAAAACGGGTAGAGCAAAACGAAAGCCAGAACGAAAACAAAACGAAGAACAACGTTTAAGCCCAGCCCTGGTGTAAATCGTGTAAGTCCAAAGCTGTTCCGTGAGTTCGGGTTCCTGGACCGCGCGCATTTCTTCGGTCGGCGCTGGCCCCCCCCTGGTTGCGCTTCTGGCGACGCCCCTGGCCTGCTCCGCGCTTAGGGACGGGGGTCCGGCGCCGATTCGAGAAATCCACGGGGAGCTCCGACAGTTTACGTTGATGCAAATGTTTGCTTTTCTGGTCAGGCACAGTCGTATCTCACGAGAGGGGTCCGATGGGAAGGAGGGAGGAGCAGGAGGAGGAGGAGGAGGAGGAGGAGGAGACCGAGGATGAGGAGGAGGAGGAGGAGGAAGAGGAGGAGGAGGCGAAGGATGAGGGATGATGATGATGATGATGAGATGATGAGAGATTTGAATGAAGGTGATGAAGATGTTGAAAGAAATTCGGAGAGAGAGGAGGAGGAGGATAGGAGGAAGGAGGAATGAGGAGGAGAGAGGAAGAACGAGAGGGAAAAGAAGGAGAGAAGGAGGAGGAGGAGGAGGAGGAGGAGGAGGAGGCCAGAGCTGACGCCATCCGCCACCTTGAGTTCGAGCTCCCGTTCGCCCTCCTCGCCTCGCGCCGCCGCCGCGCTCGCCTTGGGCTTCCGAGCACGGCGTTTGCATAGGTCGGGCTGTGTTTTGCGGGCCCTCTCCCCGGCACCGGCTGCAGCGCCGTGGCCTCGGCCTCGCCTCTCTCGCTCTCTCGCGGCGGCGGCTGTGTCGTGCGGGCGGTCGGGGCTCGTGCGGGTGCGGGTGCTGCACCCGCTGGTGGAGGTGCTCGCGCGAGCCCGCGGGCCCGTTGCTCGGCCTGCGCCGCCACGGGCGGGGGGGCGAGGGGCGCGCAGGAGAAACGAGGGCCGCGGGCCACGGGGAGAGGGGGGGGGCGAGGGCCAGGAGTCGCTGGAGAGCCAGGGGGGGGGGAGGAGCGGAGCGAGGGAGCGAGGGCAGATACATTGGAGAAAGATGAGTGGGAGAGAGAGAGAGAGAGAGACAGAGACAGCCAGACAGACGGACAGGCAGAGAGAGGGAGAGGGAGAGGGAGAGGGAGAGGGAGAGACAGGAGAGAAGGACAGGGGGGCACCAAGAAGGTGATCGGGCCGGGGGCAGGGGGGGCGGGGAGGACGGGGGAACAGGCAACAGGAGGGCGGCGTGGGCAGGAATAGGACAGCGTGGGGAGGCGCAGCGGGAGAACCAAGAGGTGGGAGGCCAGGGAGGCGGGGAGGCGGATGCGGAGAAGAAGGAGAGGGAGCGGGGGGGCGTGCTGTGGCTCGCTGCCGATGCCGCGGACTGATCAGCAGTGCGCCTGGCCAGGCGGAGCGGCCGCTCGGCGCGTGCTGGCGCCCCTGCGTCCTCATCGCGCGCCCTTCGTCTACGAGTCGATTGCAGTTCCGGCCCCGAGGCGGCTCGCGGTGCCAGCCCGGCCTAAAGCGTCACCAGCGCGAAGGACGCCAACACGGAGGATGGCTAATTTTTAAATCGGGCCTGTCCCTCTACAGGAGGAATATATATATATATATATATATACATACAAAAATAGTGAAGAATAGTCAGATGACGATTTGTTGCACTATTTTGTGTTGATTTTGGTGCATGCTTTGACATGTCTTAGTGTTCGTCCAAAATCCCCCTGTAGGAGGACATGCCCAACTTAAGGCTAATTGCCTCAGTTCGGCGTCCGCTCGGGAGCGGGCAGTCCCCCGGCGAGGAGCGCCCCGGCGGCCGGGCCCCAGCGCGGGCAGACCGCAGGGGCCCGCTGCACGGGGCCTCCTGGACGCCGAGCGGGCGCCCACGCTCTTGGCTGTGGCACGGCATCGGGGTGGACCCTGTCGAGGCGCCAGCGCGGCGTGGGCACACGGCAGGCAGTTGCCGCACGACGAGGTCTGAGTTCGCTGCCGGTCGTCTGAGCTGAGCCTGTGCTGTTTCCTCCGGCTCCCCCCCGTCTCTCCTTCTCCTCCTCCTGCTCCTCAAGCTCCTCCTCCTGCCCCCTCCACCTCCTCTTTCTCCTCTTTGTTCTGCCAGGTGCCGGAGCCTTTCCTTCCAGCCAGTGCCACTATTATTCTTGTTCCCCTTCCCTCATCCATCCTCCTTCTTCTTCCTCCTCCTCCTCCTCCTCCCCCCTTTTTTACCTCCTCCCTATTTGTCCTTCTCCCTGTTGTTCCTCCTCCCTGGTTCTTCGAATTATGATGATGATGATGAATATGATCATGATCATGATCATGATCATCATGATCATGATGATGATGATGATGATGATGATGATGATGATGATGATGATGATGATGATGATGATGATGATGATGATGATGATGATGATGATGATGATGATGATGATGATGATGATGTGATGATGATGATGATGATGATGATGATGATGATGATGATGATGATGATGATGATGATGATGATGATGATGATGAGATGATGATGATGATGAATGATGATGATGATGATCATCATCATCATCATCATCATCATCATCATCATCATCATCATCATCATCCGTAGCCATTTTGGCTCAAGGTTCTAACCTGCCCTGGGGGCTAGAGCCTTGTTGCAGGCGACAGGGAGGCCCAAGTTTCCGAGGTCAGGCCTCTCACCCAACAGACGTGCGCCAAAGCACGCTCTGTTTCCTTCTGTCATTTTCGGCTTCGCATGTTGCAACAGCCCACCTCGCAGACATGGTAGGAGAGGCTTCCGCTACGCTCGCGGAGCTGAAGGAGATGATCGGTGGCATTGCGAGGGGCCAAGAGGAGGCCAACAATCGTGCTGCGATCACCGACAAGGCCGTGCAGGACCTCAACAATTGGGTGCCGCAGGTCAAAGAGTCGCTGAACCACATTGACCAAAAGGTTGAGGCAAAATACGAGGAGTGCATGTAAGAGGTTAATGAGAAGCTCAGGCGCATTATGGACGACGATGGCAGTGCTCGCAGTTCGGGTTCCGCCGCTACCGCTGCACCTTCCTCGGCGGGCGGAGGCTCGTTTCAGGAAAAAGGTGACCCGCTCAGGCTCCACATCGGCGGTTTCCCATACAAGATGTTGCGGTCCGCCCTTGTAGCACATGCCGAGCTGATGAAGGACGCTCTCGGCCAGGATGCTCGAAGCACCACCATCAGTGCACAACCTGTCCATGAGCTACTCGTTGGTGTTCACCAACAAGGCCGTGCGCACAGCGTTCTTCACGATGTGGCCAGGGCAAGCTATTACTTGGCTGGATCGTATGGACAATCAGACTCACGCGCTGATGATTCGGCGTGACCAACCACCCCACATCCGCGAGAAGAAAAGGCAGGTCTCCGCGCCCTGGGAGCCCACCAAGGCTTGCTTAAAGGCTGGCGGCAGGTTCTACGGCGGCACCCTCGGCGTCAACCCCCATCTCGGCGCGCTATTCGCGAAGAGCGGAGGAGGAGCTGAAGCGCGCGCATACGAGCTGTTCGAGGCGACGCACACCACAAGCGGAAAGGAAGTTGTTCCCAATCGCCCGAACTTGCACTGGCTTGGTCTCCCAGGAGAGCAGATCGCTGGCCTCATGCAGAACATCGATCGACAGCTTCTTCTCCATTCACAGAGGTCTTCTGAGTCTGCTGTGGGGCAGCAGGCAGGTGAGCGCGATGATCCTCCCAGTCCTCCTTTCTTCCCCCTCCGCCCCCCCCCCGCCCTCGCGCCCCTCCCGCCGTCAGGCCGAGGCAATTTTCAAATGCCTCGCCACCGCGGATAAGCGGTGCAGCCTGGGCTCCGTGTGGCACCGCCTGAATGCGGTGTGGGTCCGATGATCTCGCGCTCCTTATCCCGCCCGCTCGCGGGTGCGATAAGGAACGGGCGGAGGGCGGCACTTCCCTCTGGGAGGTTCGTGGTCGTTCGTTGTCGTCATTCGTGTCTCGTTTCGTCGTCTTGTCCGTCGCCCATTTCCTCTTTGGGAGTTGCGGCACGGCCCTGGATTCAGTTCCGGGGTGGATGTTGTTTGCGCTCCTGGGCCGGAGACTGGCCCTTCCCCATCCCCGCCCCGCTGGCGCCGCTGTCGCCGTTGAAGCTGTCAGGCCAGGGCTTTTAGTGCCCTGCCTTCTCGGCCAAGAAGTGCGGCCTGGCGCGGGGGGATCCCAGTGGCACCTCCTGGTCTGAGGTGAACCGCCGTCGACGATCACGGAGGCGGGGCCCGCGGCTTCCCGCCTGCAACCTCGTGGTTGCAGTGCTCTTTGCTGCGGGCATACTCTTACCGTGCTTGTGGGGGTGCGGGCGCTGGGCAACGCTCCGCGTATTGTCCCTTGGGCGCCGATCCCGAACCCCCATGCGCCACTTTGGCGCGGGGTGTAGGGCGGTCCTTGGTTTGCTTTCTTTTTTTGATTTCCTCCCTACGGCACAGCGTTTCTGGCGCTATTGGGAGTTAGCCAAGGAAAGGACGCCGGAGGTCATGTCCCAGCTTGTGTCCGTGTTTGCCCTTTTTCTTCGCGCGTTAGCCCTTGGGGTTGACCGTTGGCCACCTCGGTTTGGCCAGGGCACGTTGGCCCGCGCTACGGTGAAACGGTTTGGCCTCCTGAGGACTCCAGGAACATCGCGCCCCTCCCCCGTGCCCGTTTTTCCCCGCAAGAGAAAGTCAGTAGAGCGAATGCTGCTGGTCTGTTCGGCAGCGTCTTCGGGAAACAGTGGAAGCAGCTTGCTCGATTTAAAATTTTGAAGACCCTACTGGTTCGCCATACGTTCTCCACGAGCGGGCTCCGCATGCACATGGGCGAAGCAGAGTATCTGATCGCCGCCGGATTCGTCCAGCCGTTTTGCGGAGTCTTGGGGCCCTGTGGTGCGATGTCTGAAGCCCTCTGCCGGCCGTCGCGCGCACACGTCGCGTTCCACTTGGGCTCTTTGGGGCGCCTGGAGTCGCAGGCGATGGTTCTCCCCCCTGCCCCCGACTTTTCGATGAAAAGTGAGTCCGCTCAGACCAGGAGGAAAACCTTGGGACACACCCCAAGGGGGCTATTCGGACGCAACCCCCTGTCGAGGATGGACGCCGCCCCATCGTAGATCCCGGGGTCGGGCCCACAACGGTTGGCCCGTTCGAAAACACCACGGAGCCTGCGAGCCATCGGGGTCGACATGCCCCCTGTCGCGGAAGGGTACGGTACCCGAGGCCCTCCCTGGCCGTCCAGGGGCCCTCTCTGTGGGCCGTCCCGAGCCCGCCAGAGGGAGGCCGCTGCGGCCCCTCGGGCGCGAGAGGCCCTCCGTCGAGGCAGCGCCCAGCGCATTCGCGTGCTGGGGCGCCTGGCGTCGGCCCGCTCCTGGCATAGCCTCGGCCCGCTCCGCTTCCCAAATCGGGCAGCGTTGGCTTCCTGTCTCGGGGGGCACTCTTCGGTCGGGCCTGTCCCCCATACAAGGGGGATTCTGGGCGGAAACATAAAAAACATATTCAACACATTACTCCCAAGATGCTCGAAAATAGTCCAAACATCGTCCCCAGAGTATTGCAGTGGCCTCCGGCCAGTGCCGCCGATCCGCGGCGCTCCGGATGATGATGGTGATGATGATGATGATGATGATGGTGATGGTGATGGTGATGGTGATGGTGATGGTGATGGTGATGATGGTGATGATGTTGATGATGGTGATGATGGTGATGATGGTGATGATGGTGATGATGATGATGATGATGATGATGATGCTGATGGTGATGTGACGATGGCGATGGTGATGGAGATGGAGATGGTGATGATCCCGGGCCCCCCCCACACACCCCCTCTTCTCTCCGGTCCCCCCCTCTCTCTTGTCCCCCCCTCCTCTCTCCTTTCCTCCTCCCCCCCCCCCCTCTCCTGTCCCCCCCCCCTCTCTCCTGTCCCCCCCCCCACTCCCCCCCCCCCCCTCTCTCCTGTCTCACCCCCCCCTTCTTTCCTGTTCCCCCTCTCTCTCTTTCCCCCCCCCCCCTCTCCTGTCCCCCCCCCCTCTCCTGTCCCCCCCCCCCTCTCTCTCCTGGGGGCTGGCAGGGGGGGGAGGTGCCGAGCACTTATTTCGTCAGATTACATCCCCCCCCCTCCCTCCCTCCCAAGCAGAGCTGAAGCTCATGCTGAAGAAGAGCTCCAGCTCAGACTCCTGAAACTCACACGCCGGATCAGGCGGACGTTTTTGTTGGCTCTTGTTGAGTGCCCCTCCTGTAGAGGGACAGGCCCGACTTCGGAGCACGTCTCCCCGATCCGCGGATCCAGCGCCCTCACGCCCCGTCCACGGGTCCGTGGTCCGACGTCCGCGCGTGCCCGATGCCCGGGGCCGACTGGGGGCCACCTGGGGGCCCCCTTCGCTGGGCCGGCGCACCTCTCGGAGGCGCCCGAGGGCGAAAGGGCGGCTGGACTCAAGTCGGGCCTGTGCCCCTACAGGGGGGTTTTCGACGAACAACACAAATTACCCACAAAATAGTCCCAAAATCATCCAAAAATAGTCTGGGGACTATTTGTTGAGTATTTTTTGACCTTTTGGTGGCATTTTTGGGGCATGTCTTGCTTTTCTTCGAAAATCTCCTTGTATGGGGGACACGCCCGACATAAGGCTGGACCAGAAGATGTCCAAAGCCTCCGGCCTTTCGTGTTGTGTTGCCTTTGGGGTTTCACTTGCCACCTCTTGGGCCGCCTTGGCGCTCCCTGGGATCTTCTTGGGGGCGGTCTGGATCATTCTTGGGCCGTTTCGGGGCGCTCTTGGGCCCCTCTGGGGCCGTATTGGGCCGTATTGGGCCGCAGGGTGCCCGCAGATTGGCCAGCGTGGTAGAGAACCAAGCTGTGGCGGAGCACGTGGCTCTGCATTAGAGGTCGTGACTGGTTGAATCAGTATGGCTATACCTACACGTTCGCATTTCTACGCGCGTGCTCAACTACTTGAAGGGCTGCGGGCTTGGCCAGCCACCAGGGCGAAGCGGGCTTGTGCCTGTCTCTGGGCTCTCTTGGGGCACTGGTGGGCTATATCGGCGCCTGTTGGCAGCATATCGGTGTCTCTGGGGGCCAAGTTTGGATCATGCGGGGCACTATTCGGCTGTCGAGGGCTGTCTCAATCGAGCCTATTTGGGCCTTCCTGTACAATCATGGCAGGCTCCTGGGGCCTCCTCCGAGAGCCTCCGTGAGGCTACAGACGGAGGCGGTTTTGAAGTCTCCTTGGCATGAATACACGCGACAGGCAGGTTGCGTGTTCAACGTGTCTCTAGGAGGGCGAGGAGGAGTGGACGAAAACCCGACTGGGTCTCCGCTCGCGATGTTGCCTTTAATTTGGCGCACGAGGTCTTCCATCGCTGACCCTGCTGCTGGCAATGGGAACCCCGCCAGCCCTTCGGGCTAAGGTGGTCTGTGGAGTTTTTCTTTACTTTTCCCAAACCCTATCTTCCCTTGGGGAGGGATGCCCTCTCCCTCCCCTCCCCTCCCCTGAGCTTCTTTGAAGCGGGCCACGATCAGCCAGAGCGTCCAAGATGGCTCCAAGAGGGCCTCCGATGCTCCAAGACGGCCTTCAAGGCGGCTCAAGGTAACCGAAGATGGTTCAAGAAGCTCCCTGAGGCCCGACGAGGGCCATAAGTCGGTTTCAAGTGCTCGCGGAGCCCACCTTCAGGACCCCCCTGAGAGGCCAAAATCCGTCAACACACTTAAGGAAAGTAATTATTGTTGCCTTCTCGCCGTTTCGCTTCCGATGCGCTCTTGAGGCCTCAAGATTGCCCTAAGATGGCCCACGAGAGCCCCAAGAGGGACCCAAGAGGCCCCTCAATTGCCCCAAGAGCGCCCTCGGCCCAAGAGCGTCTCAAGAGGGTCCCAAAGAGGCGATTTGATGGCCCCAGGGGGGCGCACATCGGGGACCTCCCCTTTGGATCGATGTCCTCCGAGATGGCCCCAAGAGGCCCTGCAGGGCCCCCAAGGGACCCCCCAGAGGGCTCCTGAGGGGCCCCAAGATCCCCCAGAGCCCGAAGAGAACCCCAAGATCCCCCAAAAGAAACCCAAGAGGCCTCCAAGAGGCGAGTTTGAGGGCTCTGTCCTCGTCCTCGTTGTCCTCCTCGTCCTCGTCCTTGCCCTCATCGGGTTCCTTTTTCTGATCCTCCAATTCCTTGTCGTCGTGGCCGTCGTCGTCGTCGTCATCGTCGTATTTCTCCTCCTCCTCCTCCTCCTCCTCCTCCTCCTCCTCCTCCTCCTCCTCCTCCTCCTCCTCCTCCTCTTTCTCCTCATCGTCATCCTCATCCCATCCTCCTTCCCACGGTCCGATGCGGGCCTCAGGGGTGGCCCGAAGAGGCCCTCCAAGGCCACCCCCGATCTCCCAGAGATCTCTCTGTTCGCCCTGGTTGTCCGCTTTCTTTCACGACATGTGTCGCTTCGCCCGTTTCCCCGCCAGCTTTTGTGGGCAGGGTGACAACTATTTGCCCGACATTTTTGACCGAATGGTGATCTAGATATATGTGTTGTTTGTCTCTCTCTCTCTCTCTCTCTCTCCATCCTGGCATCCAGTTGTGAACAAACACGCGGCGGGCGTCTCCGCCCCGTTCCAGACGGACCATGGCGGATGGATCGGGCCCGAGAAGCGATTCCGAAAGATGGGGTCCAGAGTCTAAGGCAGTGACGTTTGTTTCGACGCCGTGCTTCTCTTGGCCACGGCCTTCGAGTGTCGGGGTCCCGATGGGACGAGACGGCTGTGAGAGGGCCAGGGCCGCTGGCCCGCAGGCGCGCCGAGGGCGACGTCGAGTGAGCTCTCCGGGGGGGGGGCGTGCCAGAGGAGGAGGAGGAGCAGGAGCAGCAGCAGCAGCAGCAGCAGCAGCAGCAGGAGAAGCACCACAGGAGGAGGAGGAGGCGGAGGAGGAGGAGGAAGAAATTGTCAGGATCACTGCCTTCACAAGAGTGACAAACGAGGAGGAGGAAGAGGAGGAGGAGGAGGCGGAGGGGAAGGAGGAGGAGGAGGAGGAGGAGGAGGAGGAGAAGGAGGAGGCGGAGGGGAAGGAGGGGGAAGGAGGAGGCGGAGGGAAGGAGGGGTGGAGGAGGAGGAGCGAGGCGAGGCCCCCGACTGGAGAAGCCGAGGGCCATGACGCGGTCGCTCTCCGCCTGCGCCCAGTCCGGCGACGTGGCGGGGGCCGAGGAGATCCTCACGAGGCCCGCGCCGTTGTTGCTGCTTGCGGAAGCGGAAGCTGAGGAGGAGGAGAAAGAGGAGGAGGAGGAGGAGGAGGAGGAGGAGGAGGAGGAGGAGGAGGAGGAGAAGCTGGGGCCCCTGAAGGCATGGAGAAAAACACAGGGGAGGAGGGAGTCCTCTCTTCTCCAAGCCCGCGGAGGGGCCTCGAGGGGGTCCAGGGGCCCGGCAGGCCGAAGGGCCGAGAGGCCCCACATCCCTCCCTCCTCCCCCCGTCTGCCACCCCCCCCCGCCTGCATTCCGTCGGATCCGCAGCGGGCATCGGGGGTGAGGAGAGGGTGGTAGCCAGCGGCGCGATCCTTCGGTGGAGGAGGGCCGCCTGGCCCTGCACACTACGCATCACGACGCGGGTGCTGTCCATCACCCCGTGCTCGGGGTCACGAGGTCGGTCCACCCAGTCAACGAGCAGCACAGATGGGCTGGTGAAGTGGCCCACCCACGACCTAATGATACAGCCGTGGCAATCCTACTCTGCATCCTCCTCCTCCTCGACACATTGGCTCCCCCTGTCCCTCCTCCTCCTCCTCCTCCTCCTCCTCCTCCTCCTCCTCCTCCTACTCCTCTCCCTCCTCTCCGTGGCCACCTTGGTTCAATCCCGCAGCGGGAGGCCCACGACGCGAGCATTTGGCAATGGGAGTCGACGGCCCCACCACTTTCGCCAGGGTTCACCTGGCAACATCCGCAGTCAGCGTACAGTTTTGGGGCAGAGCCCAACTGTTCGGCACTGCACATCCCCGACGGATGGGCAATGATGCGGCATGATATGTCTCTTGCAGCATGCGCAGGTGCAGATGAAACTTCGTCAGCAGGGCTTTCTGCTTTCAGTGCAGGACCACCCTCGTGCTGATGGAGATGCCGTGGCGCGACGCGCATGGAGCCTGGGCCCGCCAGGACCAGCCTCACCATCAGAGCGGAGGTGGTGCACAGCAGCAGCCAGCAACACCGCCTGGCAAGTGGAGCTGGGGGAGGCCGCCGCCAGCGGTGGCACCGCCTTGGCAAGTCTTCGCCACCCCAGCGCGCGGAGGCGGGCCATAGCGGAGGGGCTCTCGACCCAGCTCTTGTCCAGGCAGCCCCACGAGCGTCACGGCCCTGAAGGTGCAGGCTCGAGCGAGTTCAAGGCGCTCGAGGGCATGCTGGGGCCCAGGACTTCGACGGCGCCAGCCCCACCCAAGGAGCAGTGGCTCGAGGTTGCCATCTCGGCCAGCCGTGCAGAAGCCCACCTTGGGGCGACGGTCGCTCGCGAAAGGGAGGCGGAAGCATGGCACAACGAGTGCAAGGAAGCCACGGCCACTGCCCTCGGCCAGGCCTGCGACGCGAAGGTGGCGTGGCGGCAGGAGCTCGCCCGAGGGTCAGCATTGGGTCAGGACGGCAGCAGCGGCGACTCCACGTCGGCGGTCGGCTCGCGACCAGACGAGGCGGCGGGCAACCAGATCACGTCGTCCGAGTTGCTGGACCGCGAGGGCGCCGACGTGATCGAGATCATCGACAGCGAGGTGTTGGACGTGGGCTCGCTGGACGTTGGCGACAAGTTGGCGAGGCGGAGGAGAGGAATTGGCTCGCCCTCAGGGCGAACCTGGCCGAGGAGATCAAGGCAGCGGTGGTCGCGGCGATCGGGCCGAGCGCCGAGAACACCCAGAAGCTACGTTTGGAGGCAGCAGAGCTGTGGCAGCGCATGGCAGCCAAACGTCGCAGGCGCGACGAAGGCGAGGCCGCGGAAGGCTCATCGGCGGCAGCATCAGGGCCGCCGCTGGCCCCGGCCACCCCGGCCTCAGCGGCGGCGGCAGGCCTCACAGCCAGGCTCTTCCGCGACGACTGGCTCGGCTCCTGTCCTTTCTTAGCGTTCACACGCCAGTAGGCCAGGCCCGTGATCAGAAGGGAACGGGCGCCGTCCTGGCAGCAGCCAGAGCAGCAGCCGCCTCGAAGCAAGAGGGTCCTTAGCCGCCAGAGAAGGGCGGCCGTCGATGTCGATTTGTACGACCAGACATGCCCGCTCGGTGCCCACATCGAGTCTGTTTTTCCACAGTCTGTCTCGCCTGATGTGGCCGCGATGGCCCCCCCCCAGCTAGCGCCTGCCCTCAGGATCTCAACCTGCTCCCGTGGAAGGAGACGCGTGTCCGAGGCCTGCTCTACGGATCTCGGGAGTGGGTCAGCGACGAATGCCCTTGGAAGGGGGGTCGGCGCCCGCGGGGAGTAACGACGACTTCGGTGACCACCAGTGCTTCAGTGGCGCCGACTTCGTGCAGGCCAGGCGTAAGAGCGCAAGTACCAGGTGTGATCGCTTCTGAGCAGCCACCCGGGCTCAGCGTCTGCCCATGCTTTGCTAGGCTTTACAGTGCAAGACCCACGGGCGGCTGATTCGGCCCAGCGCCCTGGGGGTCGACGTCGCCATGTTTTTCCGAGACGCCGCTCTGAGCTATTGCCGCTCGTGGCGCACGACGCCAACCATTGGTTCACCGCAGTCAGGTTTCTGAGTTGGGCCTACGATCACCACCGTAAGGAGTTTTAGAGGGCCGTCGTTCAAGAGCAGAGGCACGGCGTTGCGTGCCTGAGTGGGCCCAAGTTGTTCACGCACTGGGCAGGCTATCTTACATCCATCAGCGCTGCGGCGAAGACGGACGACGGTGGCATGGCGACCTTAGGAGGGGTGGCTGCGATGACGCCATGCAAGTCCTGGAACTCTCGGTCCACGGCCACTCCAAGGTAGGCCTCACGGGCAACGGCGTCCCGTTTTCCGCGCGGGGTCAGCGAGCTCGCAACCGGCCCCAGTCTTGACCGGCGGCGACTGGAACACTCAGGCGTCGGAGCTCAGGGACTCAGGGTGGGTCGACCGCCTGTCGAAGAAGAAAAAGCGCCATCAACGTAAACTTTTGGCGCTCCGCGCGGATTTCTTGGATCCGCGCTGAGCCCTCCCGGTGGCGCTCCAGCGCCGCCCCTGGCGCGGTCCGCGCGCCAGGGAGGGGGGTTCAGCGCGGATCCAAGAAATCCGCGCGGAGCGCCAAAAGTTTATGTTTATAGCGTCTTTGTTGCTTATCCTAGCCTGGGCGAGTCGATCCCGGGGCCCGAACATGCCACGTGCAACGGCCACCGCTCCGATTGTGAAGGCCTGACGGCCGGTGCCGCCGACCCTGAAAGACATCGACGACGACCAGGAGGGGGAGGAGGAGGTGGAGGTGGAGGAGGAGGAGGAGGAGGAGGCGGAGACAAGGAGGAGGAGGACGAGGAGGAGGAGAAGGAGGAAAATGACTCCCCCCTGGGACCCCCCCTGGGGAGGAGGACCAGAGGAGGACCGGCGTGGGAGAGGGGAGGGAAGGGGGAGGAGGACCCCCAGGGACGGATGCGTATCTGACTCCCCTCCCCCCCTGGGAGTTCTCCCCCAGCTGGGGAGGAGGGCCCGAGGAGGCCGAGCATGCCGCGTGCAGCGGCCGCCTCTCTGCTCTTTCTGTCGCCGCAGGTGCGCCGCGCCCCGACGCGCGCGCGGTCGCGGGGGCCGCGCGACGGCACGGCCCTCGACGCGCCAGTCGGCCCTCGACGCGCCGCCGCTGCCGCTGGCCGTGGAAGGCCCGGCAGGCCAGGACAACGAACTGCGCGCCCCGGGAGGTCGCACCTGCCTCCTCTCGAAGTCCGGCGCCGCCCCCGGCGCGCTCCGGGGGTCCAGCGCGAAGCCAAGAAAATTCCGCGCGGAGCGCCACGAGTTTGTGTTTATGTGGCTTGGTCTTCTTCTGAGTGGGAAGTCGAGCCTGCTTCCACAAAAAATGGCGAACTGCGTGCATTGGGAAGTCGAACCTGTTTCCAACAGAAAAACTGCTTCCAACACACGCAGCTCATTTTGGAAAACGCTATATCTTCCCATCCGAGTTCCCCCCGAGAGGCCTGGACGAGGACATCCCCCCGTGCCAGGGGGGGAGTGCAGCTGCCCATCTGTGCGTTCGAAGCGTCGCCCGAAGAAGCTGCCGCGGCCTGCTTCTGCGGCTGCCGAGGAGGTGCTCATTGGTTTCGGGGGCGAACGCCAACGCAGCGGCGACAGCACATTGTGCGGGCGTGCGGGAGGTCGTCGGCCCCGCCTGGCCACCCTGGAAGCCGCCCGCGGCCAGGACCTGCACAAGCGTTAAGTCGGGACTCGTCCACAAACGATTTGTTTGACCATTGTTGAATACTTGTGGTGTATGCGTTGACCATTTTTTACTTGTCGTCCAAAATCCGCCCCTGCAGGGGGACAGGCCCGACTTACCACAAGCGTGACTGCGCCCGCGCAGGGTTGGCTCTCTGGCGCCCGGCGATGCTCTACGTGATGGAACGGCCCACGGGGTCACATCAGTGGGGCGGCCAGCCGCTGGGACCAGGTGTTCCCCGACGCTTCGCGGGGGCCACCGCGAGAGTGGCGCGCGGGCGCTCTTTCTGACCGGCTGGGCGAGCCCGAGTCCGGGACAGACGCTGCCCTTCTTGCCCGGGCAGAGGTGGGCGGCAGCATCGCGGCCGAGACCGTGGAGCCCCGCGAGGAGCCGGGCCCTGGGCCCAGCGCTCGGCTGAGGTGGGAGGTCGCGTCGCGCGTCGCTGCTCGAAGGGCCCTCCCGAACACACCCCCGCCCCAAGTCGCGAGGGGCGGCGAAGTCGTCGCAGTGCACGCGGCGGCAAGGTCTCCCGTGGGCGCTCTCACGTTCTAGTCCGACTGCGCAGCTACGCTCGGGCGTCGCACAGAGAAGCGCCGAGCCGTCGCAAGCTACGACCTCGGGGCCCATGTCTGGAAGCAGTGGCTTGGGGTCTGAGGCTTGGACGGCGCCGGCTTCGCAAAAGTGCCATCGCACGCCCTTGTGTGCGACTTGAGAGAAGGAGAGCTCACTGACGCTTAAAAAGGCTCGGCAACCACAGGCCGGATGCCCCATCTAAGAAGGGTGTGATGGTTTGCTTCGGGTGTTGGCTGATGCTGCCCTTCTCCTGAGGGGTCCTTGGGCCCCGGCTGGGGCCACTCTCAAGCTCGTTGGCCCTGAGGAGGCGCACTGTGGCGACTTGGAAGTTCACGACAAGCCAGGGTCCGGGGCGCTTGCCGTGAGTTCTCGGGGGAGGCCCCCTCCGAGGCCGAGCCGGCCGCCCCCGCGGGCGGCCGGGTGCATGACGGACAGGCTCCGCAGACGACCGAGGCGGAGCCTGGCGCCTCCTCCAGCTGCGGAGTTGGCCAACAGTGCCATGTTGCATGTTGGCGGCCGCACCCTCTGGGAGTTTCCGGTGCTGGACTCGACGGCTCGTTCAATTGTGTGCACCGTTCGCGGTGGGTGCGCCACCGCTCCGCAAAGGGCTCGTGGCCTTCGGAGCAGCTGCCAGGGATCGGAGGCCTCGGTCCAAGGAGCCCGCAAGGAGAGCGTGTGCAGCCGAACAGGGCGTTCAAGCTGGGGCCGCGCCGCTATGTGATCGTTTTCTTATTCATTGTTTTGCAGGTCGGCGCGGGCCCTCGCACCCCCCTCCCCCCCCCCACATGGAGTAGATCTTGGCTGTTTGGGGCGCATCTTTCGAGCAGGTGGAGTCCCTCCCCTTTCGGACGCACTGCTGCAAGCAGTCGCGCTAAGTGCTAAGTAGAGGTCCAGAGCCAGACCCCCCCTCTGCCGCTCCCCCCCCCCCGCGGCGCTTCCTGACCGCACGAGCCGCTGCCTGGAAGGCCCGTGCCGCTGCTGTGGCCTCAGCCAGGAGCGCTGGAGCCCTCGGCGAAGCTGCCAAGACCGACGCGGAGGCCGACCCCAACGGGGAGCTGTTTCAGGGGGGCCCTGCCCGGCGCCCCTGCGGCGGGGTCGGAACCCACTGCGGGGGTTGACGCGTGCCCCTTCGAGGGGCACCCCCAGGACTCTATTCTGTCTCTCCCCCTCATGGGCGTCCAGTCCTCCTCCCCCTCCTCCTCCTCCTCCTCCTCCTTCTCCTCCTCCCCCTCCTCCCCCTCCTCCTCCTCCTCCTCCTCCTCCTCCTCCTCCTCCTCCTCCTCCTCCCCCTCCTCCTCCTCCTCCCCCCTCTCGTCCATTTTCCGTTTTCCTCCCCTGGGGTATTTACCACAGTCCAGTTCCCATCCACCCCCTCTGCCGGGGGCGAGGCGGGTGGTTGCGGCGGCGCATGGGCGGCGTTGCTTCCCCCCCCGCTGTGCGAGGCCCTTGCCGCTCGGCGTGGCGGGAGTTTCCGCGCGGATGCCCCCCTCGGAGCGCTCACTTGGGATCACGCGTCCATCGTCCTCCTCCTCCCCCCCCCTCCCTCCCCTCTAGTGGCGCCCGCCTCGCCCCGCCTCGCGAGAGATAGTGCACGCGCCCGGGATTCCCCATAGACGCACCTCCTCATCCAGCCCTTCCCTCCCTCCAACCAGCCACTCCTCCATGCGCATCCCTTCACGTTCCTCCTCTCCCGATCCCATGCTTCTCCCTTCCGCACGTTCCTTCCCATGCTTCTCCTTACGTCCCTTCCCCCTCCTCCATGCTTCTCCCTTCCCATCACACTTCTTCCCCTCCCGTTCTCCTCCTCCTCCTCCTCCTCCTCCTCCTCCTCCTCCTCCTTCTCCTCCTCCTCCTCCTCCTCCTCCTCCTCCTCCTCTCATCCGTTATCATCCCAACCCTCTCATCCGCATCATTCATCAGTTTCCATATCTTCCCTCCTCCATCCTCTCCGACTGCTCTCTTCCCCTTCGCCCTTTGCCATCGCCGTCCTCAATCCTCCTTTTCATCTTACTCGTAATCAGGGCCCGCTGGCACCGACGGCTGGCCTGCTTGCAAAGCATGCAGACGGATCATCATCAGCCGTACCAGCATCAGCATCCGCATCAGCAGCATCATCAGCAACACCAGCATCATCATCATCAGCATCAGCAGCAGTAGCATCATCAGCATCATCATCAGCAGCATCACCATCATCATCACCGGCAGCAGCAGCATGAGCATCAGCATCAGCATCAGCATCATCATCAGCATCATCACAATCGGCATTAGCACCATCATCCGCATCGTCATCGTCATCATCAGTTGCATCATCCGTATACTAAGCATCATTACCATCAGCAGCATCGTCGTCGTCAGCAGCATCAGCCGCATTCATCATCGTCATCATCATCGTCAGCAGCAGCATCATCCACAGCAGCAGCAGCAGCGTCATCAGCTGCAGCAACCTCCTCCGCCGTCTCCTCCTTCTTCTCCTCCTCCTCATCCTCTTCTGCTCCTCCTCCTCATCCTGCTCCTCCTCCTTCTCCTCCTTCTCCTCCTCCGATCCTTCTCATCATCATCGTTCTGATCCTCGTCATTCCTTCCCTCCCTCCCTCCCTATCTCCTTCCCTCTCTCCTTGCCGTCCCACCCCCTTCCTCCCCCCTCCTCCTCCTCCTCCTCCTCCTCCTCCCCCTCCTCCTCCTCCTCCCCCTCCTCCCCCTCCGCCTCTTCCTCCTCCCCCTCCTCCTCCTTCTCCTCCTCCACCCGTTTTCCTCATAACTAATTCGCCCTTGTCGCACCTCTTGAGGTGTCCGTAGGGCGCGGCAGGCGTATCTCCTGAGACTTCCTCGCCACTTTTTGTTTTTGAATCATGAAATTCAAAACAGTCCAGCCGATGGAGAGCGGGTCGTGTGTTCACATTGTGGCTCTCGCTTTTTTTAG
>CAUYUJ010018525.1:12500-67500 GCA_963575745.1 Prorocentrum cordatum | reverse complement strand
CTGTGGCTATGTCAATACCAGGGCAGATGCAGACCCCAGCTACACAGGCGCCGACGACGGCAGCTCCACAGATGCCGATCTCACAGGTGACGCCGCAGCCACCCCGCAGGGATGCTGATTGCCACATGACGGTCGACAGCAGCAGCTCTGTGGCAGCAACATCGGTAGCCAAGTCGGTGCCAAGGACGGAATTACTCTCGAAGGAGCAGGCCAAGGTTTACGAGAGCGAATGCAAGGCGGCCAGACACAATGAATGGCTGGAACAGCAGAGGGCAGCGGCAGCAGCTCATCAGCACAACTTAATGTTACAGCAGCAGAACCGGCAGTTGCAGGTCCAGATTGAGTGCGGGCGTCGAGAGCACAGTGGAGAGCAACAGGAATTAGCACATCAGAGGCAGCAACTGGCAAGCCGTGAAATGGAAGTGCAGCGCTTCGGGCAGGAGGAGATGGCCAAGATCACGACGATCATGCAGCAGCTCCAGCGTCGTTCAGAGGAGGTTGACGAGCAGCGCCAGGCGTTCATGGAGATGGACAAAGCCAAGCAGCAGAAAGATACCGAGGACATGGAGCAGTGGAAGCGTAGTCAGCTGGCAAGAGTGGCTTGTGAGCTCAAAGAGGTGCAGGAGATGAAGGCTGAGAACGACGAGCGGTACCAGAAGGTTTGGCTCGAATTAGCGGAACAGCGTCAGCAAGATGAAGAACGACAACAGCAGCTCGTTGAGGCAATCCGATCAGCAGAAGCTCGCACGCAGCATTATGAAGGTGAAATCGGACGGCTTCGTACTCAAAAAGGAAAAGGATTTACCCCGCGATCGAATCGAACGAATCCATACGGTAAGACGGGAGTATCTAGAGTTCATTTTGGTAGCAGTGTAGAGAATGAGACGGAGAAGTTTGAAGCCGAACTGCTCGAGCAAAAGAGGCAGGCTGAGCGCGACAGCGAGATGTACATTGACTACGAGTGCCAGAGGTACATGGCGGGCTCGCCAATATGTTCCTCAATTTACTCCTCACCACCCTCTACCATGACTCGGGCAGTTGATGCTGCGCTTGCCGACGAGGACGCTGCTCGACTGCAGGATGAAGCTGATTTTCAAGAATGGCTACGTGCAGAACGGCAAGTCTATGCATTTGAAGAGGTACGGGTATCAGCGATCCGAAATGCAGAATACAAGGAGGCAGAGCAACGTGAGGCACAGCAACGAGCTGAACACCGACAGGAAGTTCAAGTTGACTCTGTGCACTCTTCACCGACGGTGGTACCTGAACTATCAGTTGAAGTTTCTCGTGACGTGCCTCCAAATGGGTACTCCACCACGATGGACTCTGCAGATGCAGTCTCGGTAGAAGATATCACTGACGCAGCCCAAAGGTACGATCGTGAAGTAGCATCTGAACTTGAGGCCATTCAAGAGGAGGAAATCAGCCTTCTGACGCATGACAGGAAGACAGCCAGAGAAGAACAAGAGGAACAATACCAGGAGGAGTTAGTCAAGTACGGACTCGAGGTTGTACAGCAACTTGCGGAAGAGGTTGGCCACGGAGATGATCATCACGACTGTGAACGTCGGGATGTTGCAGATGTCGACGATGAGGTACCTTCCGACGTGGCGCAGCATGCATTTCGTTCAGGAGAAGAGGACACTGACAGGAGCACGGTGCACAAAAGGCCAGCTCGGAAGTATGGGAGACAATTCTTGTACCCGCGTGTTCCGCCTCTTACTGAAGATAGTCGCACACGTGATGAGAAGACGAGAGGTGGGGTCGTTACTACGAGTGGCGAATGGTCGTCAAGTCAGGCTATCGAGCACACGGGAGTTGACGACTTACAGCGTTCTCGAGTACCTCTTGATTCACGTCATCAGCAACCCGCGGACGTTCCTCCTGGTCACAGCGGGGATGAACCAGGCGCGTCCCAGCGCCCCTGAGCGCGTGGGAAGGGTCTCAGCCAGCGTCGGGGGCTGAGACCTTAGCGGAGACTATGGCCCACGCTTTACGGGTTCCCAGTCTTGGACTGAGTGGGCTGGGGACTGCCGTCAGAGTAGATGCTCGATTTCTAAGTGACTTTGCGGACTCGTCCGCACGTATACCTCAGCAAAGGTTGGGAAGCGGAGATGCTCCAGTGGTTTGCGGCAATCATGACGTACAGCTCATTGAAGACACTCCGAGAGCCGACGAAAGGCTCGGGCACCTTGACGCCCAGGTCTCACCTCAGTATAATTGCTATGGACGTTTTTGCTCGCTGGAGACGCCCGAGCCACTACACTTGGTGTTTCAACGGCTTCGATGGCACATTCAGTTGCAGCGGAATCTTGCTGGCATGTCGCTCCACGAGCATAGCATGCTGGCCATGTCCCTTTCGCGGAGATTGGAGAATGCAGTGTGCAAGGTCTTCATCTTCTGCGACGGCTCCTATCACGACAGTGAGCCTACGAGTTCAGCTTGGGCTTGCACATTGCTGGCAACTGACGGCGATTGTTTCAAGTTCGTGGGCTACTTCAGCGCCTACGTGGTGGACAGCATCAACGCGGAGCTGTCCGACCATCAGATCAACAGTGTGACCACCGAGACGGCAGGCATTTTATGGGCGCTACTATATGCCTTGCAGCTCGAGGCGCACATCGAGGTGGAGGTGGTATGTGACTGCCAACCCGCGATGTGGCGCGTTTCGTCAGGGGTGGCCCAGGAAGAGCCCTTCTCTCGACTTGGGAGCCACGCCCTCGACGCTGCCCGACGTACCAGGAGGATCACCTTGTCTCACACAGCTGGTCATGACGGGCACCCCTGGAACGAGATGTCGGATGTGGTTGCGAAGCATGCGAAGGATCACCCACCCCCACCTCTTCCACAGCAACTGGTGGGACAGCTCAAACCTGCATTGAACTGGGGCTGGGCAATGTTGAGAGACAGAGAGGACATGGACAGTGCGGCCTACCCCAAGTTCACGGAGGATGGCTTCACATATCGGGCAATACGACAGCAAGCCATACTCCAGCCGACTTCATCACCCACCGTGACAGCTACGAAGGCTATACCGTTCAACTTAAATCTTCGGGTGATAACTTTCAACACACAGCGAGCCAACATGGGGGAGCCGCAGGCAGGGCACTTTCACAGAGGACAGCAGATACGACTTCAATTTCAACAACTGGGCGCCCACCTCGTTGGCTTGCAGGAGGCTCCATCACCTGCTGCACCAGGGATTCGAGACGGGTTTTACATCATTGGCTCAGGAGAGCAGTCGAAGCTGGGTTGCACATTGCTAGTGAACATGAACAAATCGTACTGCTCGGGACCAAACGGTGAGAAGCAACTCAAGAAGAACAATGTCAGACTGATCTACAAGGACCCGAGGCTTTTGGTGGTCAGGCTGACTACAAGCGAGTTGGACATTTTCGTTTACGTGGTGCACGCCCCGCATGAGAGGCACGAGAGTATCTCGTACACTGAATGGTGGGCCAATTTACAAGAGATGATGTCGCGGTGGCCTCCTTCTATCGTACTCGGAGATATGAATGCCAAGATCGGGCAGGCAGAGGTATCCTCGAGCGGTCCTCGGGAGCTAGTTGGCAGATTTCACCCAGAATACTGTGTTCCTGCTTGCGACGATGGACCTGCAAAAGCTATGCGTCAGGTACTAGAAGTACACCAGTTGTCTCTTGCTTCTACTTGGCACCCGCATAAAGGGGGACACACATATACCTCTATTGCTGGAGTCCGACACCGTCTTGACCACATCCTTCTGGATTCACACTTGGCTTTCACAGTAACTCAATGCCAGGTTGACTATGGATTCGACACCTACAGTGATGGAGAAGACCATCATCCAGTTATTTTGGATTTGAAGACGAGCGGAGTCCGCACAGTTGGCAAACAGCGTTCGGCGTTACATCTTGATCAGTCTAAGCTCAAGGACGAGAGCAAGATAAGACAGTTCACCACGATTTTGGACAACGCCGTACTGCCAGAGTGGGAGCTCGATGTAAACGACCATCTTGAAATGACGAATCAGCTGGTCAGGCGGGCTGCTAGAACATGTTTTGGTACCAACAGAGTGACATCTTATAAAGGATATGTTTCTGAGTCTACGATGGAATTAGTCCGACTACGTCGGTACGTCGCGCGGGCACGTCGATGGCTTCCTGAGCACACTGAAGCCAGACCACCTTGGCGAGAACTACTCAATCATCTGGATGACCCGCTTTTTCGACCCCGTCAGGAACGGCCTTGGCAATCTGACGTTCGTCAGCTTCGTTGTCATGGACAAAAAATGCGAGAGGGCGGCTTCACGGCTAACGAATTTCAAGAGCATCTTCGTACATTCTTGGCTAATACTGCCAAGAAAGTTCGGCGAGCAGTTGATGCTGACCGCACGGCCTTCTTGGAAGACCTCTCGAGGCAGATGGATGTGTGTGCTGCAAATAATGAACCACATGGGGAGTGGCGACTGCTTAAGATATTGCTCAAGTATGGAGGCAGGCAGGGTAAATCTAGCAGATATCCCATGCTGGTGGACTCGGCAGGGCAGGTGGCAACGACGGATAAGGAGGCCGATTTGATGATATTGGAGTACTTCGCAAACATTGAGGACGCAGAGTTAATGGACGATAACGCTTTGAGGATAAAATACAACGAGCGCCTGCATCATGCCATTGATGGTACAGATTTGGACACCGCTTGCTTACCGCATGTTGGGCTGGTGGCAGGGATGTTTTCACGAGTCAAGCGGCGCAAGGCTCCAGGAAAGGATGATATACATGGCGATCTGCTGCGTCTTTGCCCTCGCTCCGCTGCTCGGCACTATGGGCCGATTATGTTCAAGACGAGCGTGTACCAGCAGGAGCCTTTCGATTGGAAGCATGGCACCGTGTTCCCTCTTCTTAAATCAGGTGGACCTGGGCAGCAACTACAGACGTATCGTTCCATCCTGCTGAATGGAGTAGTGAGTAAGTGTTGGCATAAATTTCTACGGCAGCAACTCACACGATATCTTGACGTACTCCTTCGCGACACCCAGTGTGGAGGTCGACCTGCTAAAGGCCCTGCGTTGCTGGTTCACATCGCAACTTCGTTTATTCAAGCGGCGCAGTTCCAAGGTCGCTCGGTTATTCTATATTTTATTGACTTGGTGCAAGCCTTCTATTCGGTGGTGCGCAGTATGGTTCTACCTCGTCTTGGCGACCCAGATGGAGACGATGAGTACATTGTACATCATCATGACTTGCCCATAGCGATGCTGCCCCTGCTGACTTTTATCCTATCACAACCAGCAGCCTTGGATGGTCTTGGAGCACATCCTCACCTTTTGGCCCTACTGATCGAAGGACATCGAGACACGCACTTTGGCACTAACACACCAAGCACTGTTGCCAGGTCGCGTAGGAGCTCGCGTCCAGGAAGCTCTCTGGCCGACGCGATCTTTAACGCAGCGTTTTGCAAGCCTCTCAAGAGCATCGACGAGGCTTTACGCCCGCTAGGTGCCAGCTTGCCTCTGCGGGTGGAAGGAGTTCAGGGCTGCTTTGCACCTGCGGAATCACAAGATGACCCTCACCTTACAGATATTTCCTTTGTTGATGATGCTTTAATTATGCAGTCTGTTGAGTCATGGCAAGATCCCATACAACTTGCTGGTGAAGTTGCGGATGCAGTCCATGTGGCTATGCTCTCGCACGGCTTTCTGGTCAACTACAAAAAGTCCAAGTCAGCCATGTTCATCATACCTAGCAGGCAAGTACCTGTCGACTTGAGGGATCGACTTGATAACGAAGACGAACTTCTGATTATACCTACACGTTGGGATATTCAGGTGCATGTGGTGAAGGAGTACAAGTACTTAGGGACGATGATCAACCGCCGTCTCGAGATGGGCCCTCGGATAGCACACCTTGTGCAGAAGCAGAAGATTGCGGCCATGCCTGTTAAGAAGATGATTTCGAAATTTGGGGGTATGACGAGGCCAGCGAAAACGAATCTTGTTGACACCTTGGCCAACGTGCATCTTACCTACTTGGCCGAGACATGGACGGCACTCAGTGAGTCACTCTTGCAACGGTTGGAGACACCTCGAATCGCGACATATCGCGTGGCACAAGGTTTGCAGCATCACCGCCAGACTACTAGCTTCTACAACGACGAACAAGTCCTAGGTGCTGCGAGGAGACTGCATTTAAGAGATATTATTCGTAAGAAGAGGTTAATGTATTTCGGGAAGATGTTTTTGCAGGCTCCTGTTGTCCTATGGCTTCTCCTTGACCAATTGGCTGGCGAACGGGGATCCTGGGTCTCACTACTTCGTGATGACTTGGAATGGCTTGATAGTTACAGCAAGGACAGAGCTCGCTCAGCTTGGACGGTGCAGCAGTGGTTCCAGTACGCCAGGCTGAACACGAAGAGTTTCTTGAATGAAGTCAAGACGGCATGGGAGTACCACGTGTATAGAGAACTTGAGAATGCTCAAATGCAAATTGCAGAACGAAGTCTTAACGCTCAGCTGGCGCCGGCGGTCACCACGGACTTGGAGAAGAAATTTGTGTGCTATACTTGTGGATGGGTGTGCTCGAAGGAGTCTGCCTGGCGCAAACACTTCTTGGACCATCAGCCGATTGATGGAGCCCAGCTGGTAGCACGAGGTACGCAGTGTGGAGCCTGTGGCACAGCTTTTTGGGATCGCTCCAACTTGCTACGGCACTTACGCAGACGAGGCAACAGGTGTATTTCATGGCTCTTGGACAATGGGGACCTTCTTTCCACTGATGAAGCTGAACTTTTGCGGCAGGAGGATTTACGACGTGAGCGGAAGCAAGTTCAGCAAGGATTCAACTACAGGGTGGCTAGACAGCGGGCTCGCTACGGAGATCTTCTTGGGGGCAAGGGTGACAGGCTGGTTCCTGTCAAAGTCCCTGAAGTATGGCTACCAGTACGTGAGGTACCTAATGCAATTCGACGTATTGAGACTGGCGACCCCAGCACAATGGTATTGCTTAATGTTTTTCAAGCTGAGTGCGACGTAGAATTCTCAGAAGCGCTTCATCAGGCATGTGGCCTCGACATTGAAACGTATACTGAACGGGACGAGGATGGCACGGTTGTTGGACTACATGAGGCGCAGATGAGGACGATCGTCACTCGGATGCAGTCAGGTCATGTAGGTGCTATTCTAATCCATCTTAGTGGGAAAACGTGGTTCGGAGTTGGACCTGACCAAGGGCGTACTCAGACTGAACCCTGGGGTATCCGACGATTGCCTCCCCAACGCCGACAGAACTATGCTGGCGACAATTCTCAGGTGAGGTCTGCGTGGAGACTACTGCAAGCAGGTACTATGGCCGGCGTTCCTGTGGCGGTCTTAACGGAGCGCAAGGCGTACGACAATATGAAGAACTTCATGCCAGACTTCGAGACTATTGGTGCCCGAGTGGGCCATACTGAGATTGATACTTGTATGTTCGGCGCTACAGAAGCTAGAGAGATGATAATTATTCATGCACATTGCGACTATGAGATAGAGCTGCGTCATCATGGACCCGAACGTTGTTGCCACTTATACCATGGACAACATAGCCAATATGCTGAACTTCCACGGACTGTTGGTCTTCTGATTGGGCGGGCTTTCAGAAGGGCCCGTTTCTTTATGATCTTGTCGGCGAGTCTTCGCAGGAGCTTATAGGTTTGCTTTGGAATGAGTGTGTAGGGGCGGGATGATCAGTATTTGTGTGCTTTGCCCAGCCTGTAGGCTGAGAGACTGGCGCAGAGGGCTTAGGGCGAGCCTCACCTGAACTCACGGACTTGTCCAGGTTCTACTCCGACGGGGCCTAAGCCCTCTGCGCGGTCTAATGGAGCCTCGCGAGGCTACCTCCTGTCTAGTCGCCTTGGGCGACAATAAGTTGGAGGATGAGTTTGTTGAGTGGAGTTGGTGGAGGAGGAGTACTTGAAGGCGTCCTCCCCTTGGCGGCCCCTCGTGTACGAAGGTCGTACTCGTGCTCAGCGCTACTGCGGAGTAGTTGAACTATCGAGGGGCCGACCAAGGGGGAGACTGTGCTGTTCTTCTTCTTTAGGGGACGGGGAGGGCACGGGAGGCGCAAGTGGTAAGGCGGGCGAAACAAACCGTCGAGCGCCACCCCAAGCCTCCCCGTCCCCCAAATTCCTGCTCTTGAGCCCGTGACTCGTCGTCCTGGCGGCGTGCTACCAGGGGCGAGTCACCTTTTCCTTCTCCACCCCGTCCTGATGTAATTTGACGTCCTCATCTCTTCCTTGCTCCTGCTGTGGTCGTAAATCGACGGCTACAGTGCTGTCTCGTGCGCCCGCCCGAGCACGTGGTTGGGATGAGGGCGGGGGTGTAGTGGGTGTACCTTGGTCAGGAAGGCAACGCTCGACGGGCGCCGAGAGTGCATGCTCCTTGCAGCGCTTCATGCGCGTGCTGTCGGCCACGGGGAAGGCGAGGCCTCTGTACCCTTGCATCGCTCGGCAGTCGGGGGTGCCGACTGCCGAGCACACTGACGCTTCAGCGGCTGGACCGCTCCGAGCTCGGCCAAGAAAAAAGGAGGAGGGGGCGGAGAGTAAGGGCGCGGTGCGCCGCGCCTTCGGGGGTCGAAGCCGCCGGCGCAGCGGCGTTGCAAAGGGCACGTCCCGGGCGGCCTTGCCTGCGCCCCTGGTGCTCGGGGGGGCTCGCCGAGGCCGAGCTCCGCCTTCCTCGAGGTCCTGGCGCTGCACAGGGCTGAACCCAATCGGTGTTTTTCGGTTTCGTTTTGTTTTCGTTTTCCCTCGCTTCTGTCTTCGATTCGCCTTTACCGCAAAACGGAATCGAAACGAAAACGGCCCAAGAAGTCGCCGAAAACACCGTTTAGGTCCAGCCCTGGCGCTGCAGATGTTTCACACCAGGCGTTGTCCGCTCAACGTCAGGCTCCAAGACCCTCACAGATCGATGCGGTCCGACACATGGCGCAGGCAGATGGGGTCCGGGGCTCCGGTTGTGAGTTTTTGCGATTGTTGTAGTATCTGTGCGATGTCGGATCTCAGGGCTTCTGACCGCGGGCCAGGCCCCCCCAAACAGAAATTATAGCCACGAGCTCCAAGAGTTGCCTGCCTCCGGGATCTGTCCGAGCTGAAGCGGATACCTCGTGAAACTCAAGTTGCCGATGCCTTCTTCCTTGCCGCTGCCACAGAGACCTTGTGCCGCCTTCCGCCACTTTAATTTACGGATGGTGGCGCAGAAAGAATCAGCCAATCTCTGAGATTGATCGAGGAAATCGAAATAGCATCTTGGAAAGACCACCACTCCTGCCTGCCATGACTGTCAGGCGGAGGTAACCACAAAGTGGATGTGGGGACCCCCCATCGAGCAAACACAAAAAATGTACTATGGCGGTGGGTGGGCCACGAACGTGTCTAGCTCGACGCTGCGGTGCTAGGCTCTGGAAATGCTCCAGAGTGGCATGCCAAAGTTTTGAAATCGGTTGTCGCATGCGAAACAAGTCCAGCCAGCAACGAAACCACTGTTCGAGACACTGTTGTAGCATCGCGTATCCTGGATCAGCCCAGTGCCCCGCAAGTCCAAAAGAGAAGTCAAGCGCCTCCAGCGGCGATGCCCTGAGACTGCGCCGACACGTCGACGTAAGAGCTGCAAAGTAGATGCTGTCAGGCCCTGCACCTGGTGGCCAAACCAGGCTGCTGCCTGTGGTCCCGCCAGATCAACTGTCTTCAAAGGTGTAATCTCTTCGAAGGGATAGCACACTTCTTAAGAGACATCTGCGGTTTCCTGGTGTAAGTGATCCTCCCCACATCCACGTCTACGTCCACATCCAAGATCGCGCCCCAGATACGCCACCTGCTGAGAACACCGAATAGCAATGCCACGCTTCTTGAGAGCCGCAACGATCGCTCTCGCATCCTTCATGCTCTAGATCAAAACACAATGTTTTTTTGGTGGGCTAGCGACAAGCTGTCACCAACCAGAAGGTCAGTTGCCGTGATGCCCTCGGCGGAAGCTCTCTGCACATGCACACTTGGTCCGACTGCCCATTGAGACGATTCATCTGCCACAAGCATTCGCTGAGAGCTGGGTGCGTCACCGTGAGACGCTCCATGACCAGATCCACGATTCGAGAAGTGAGGCATGGCTCGCCAGTGCCGAAACGTTTCCCTTTTGCGTTCGACCTTTGTATGATCTCCGTGCAGCTTGCAAGGGGATAGCGGAACAGCGTCACCCTGGTCAAGCATCTTGTGACTCGTACAAACTTCAGGTTCGAGGCCCAACATCACAGGTATTCAATTGCACCTTTGACCAGCGTGCTCCACTCCATCGTGTCGTAGAAGCTCTGCGCATCTAATAGCGCATGTCCATTGGCCATCTTGAGTTAAGTGTGCTGCCCCTCGTCCATAACACGCGTGAATGCGTCTTTGCGCGGCGAGTTGCATATGACAGCAGCGCCCCACGACGGCTGCCCGTAGAGGGGCCTCTGCCGTACGAAAGGCCCCTGGGCAAGAGACCAGATTTTGCACACCACACACCTCAAGCCGATCACTATGTGCCGCCCAGCCGTCCTCGCTGGAATCACACACCCCAGGATTGCCATGCGCTGCCAGGGCCACGTCTTACACTGTTCAAGCATATCGGCGAAAACTGCAAGTTCCTCAAGCGCCTCGCCGAGTAGGCGCTCGAGGTCGAGCGGGGCAACGCAATCGATACCTTGCCCCGCGTTCGCCTACATGGCCCTAAGGGCCCTCGTGATGTCCTCGTGCGTGAGAGGCTCCATCTCATCCTCCCGTGGACTGAGTGCCGCCGAAGTCCACAGAGCGTGCCACTTGGAAGCTCGACGGTCAACCACATTAACAGGAGATACAGGGCGTGCTCTCCAGTGTCAACACCGTCTGGTGCCAAGGGCATCTCATTGGGCGTACGAAATAGGGCGCCCGAACACTCTTGAGATAAGTCCAAGCTTTGAAATCATCCAACGATTTGCAATTAGCTCTGCTCCGCGTCCTGCCAGCGATGCGAGCAACTTCAGCAGCACATGTCTCCATCTGAAGGAAGCCGTTGTCGCCCAAACTCATGAGGATCTCTTGCCATGTGTCCCAGGATGTGGCACCAGACGTAAATCCTGCGCACCGCTGAACCCCATCTGGATAGGCTGACTCCAGTTTGGCACCAGCGGAAACCAAAGACAGGCTGTGGACACTTCCATTGCTGCGTCGCCTATTTCGAGCAACGATGAACAAAATGGCCTGAAGCCTCCACCACACAAATTGGCAATGGCATCCTGGGGCGGCATGTCGCGGTAGTGCTCGGACTGTCGGACATTCTTGGCCACCAGCTGTGAAACGCCCGCATTTTCGGACGCCGAATTCAAGCCAGCATAATCTGCGTGCACTACCTCAGCTGCAGTGGTCCATGATGAGAAGGCGCCGCTCACCGAGAGAATGCATCACGTCCATGTGGGTAGGCCATCGAGTTATGAATGGGTTCGCGGACGCGTGTAGAAGTGTGTCGGTGAAAGCCAGCCAGGCTCCGAAACAAACGCCAGTGGCCGAGAAAGAGAGATAGAGAGAGAGAGAGAGAGAGAGAGAGAGCAAAGGCAGGCGTATCCACAGCAAACAGGCCAACGGGGGAAGTTCCGTTGAAGGGGGAGGGGTTGGGAGTGGTTTCCGGATTATGGGGGGCTCTCGCTTGGGGGGGGTCCTCCCCCCGACCACCGAGAGGACCACAATGGCTGGTCGCGCCATGCGGGGGGACGAGGGAGGACGAGGCCGAGGGAGGCGGACATGAGGGCTCCCCGAAGTTGGGCTCACTGTCCCAACGGTCCACCTCATCGTCCTGAAATCCGACATGGCACCGCTCCGAGAGTTCCGTGGCCTCGAGATCCCGCATACTAGAAAGGGACCTGGGCCTGGCCCCAACGGTCAAGCCATTCTCGGGCTCAGCAGTGCGAATCACATCGCCGAGCAACGACTGCACGCGTTCGCGCTGACTTCCTGTATAGCCGAGCCTCGCCGGAACGCCTTCCCCGTCGGAACCTCAGACGAGTTGGGGCCAGGCCTCTCCTGAGCTTGAGGCCGAGAGAAAGGCAGGGACCTGTTGCTCCACTGGGCCCCCGACCCCTGGGGTTGGAAAACGCGCGCACGATGGGGTGTCCATGAGGAACGCCTTGGATGGCCTTTGAGCCTAAGATGTACGGAACGGCAGGCTCAGACGTGAGTGCCAAATCGATGTGGGATGACCCAGTGGATCCTACCCGGTAGCAAATCATGGGAGCTTGGTATACCTTCTGATTTCCGTCTTTAGCGACGGTTAGCGTCGATCAGCATCTGAGAATCAATCAGGTGGCGCCGATTTAGTGTCGATGAGCATCGATGTACGTCGACTAGCGTCGATTTGGCGTCGAGGAACGTCGATGTAGCGTCGGCTGAAGAGTCAAACAAGACTGCATGGGAGGCTCCCACGATTTGCCTCAGAACGTTGGATCCAACACGGTATGTTCAACGGATGGCTGCAGATTTGTCGCCCCGAGCTTGCCACCGCGACCGCTGGACGGAGTGAGGGTGAAATCTCCGAGCATTATCCAAGGAAGCTGAATCATCTGCAGCAGCGCTGCTAGCCGAGCAAGCCTGGCAAGATGCTCCTGGGCAAACCCGCAGCCGCTCACTCCGTAGAATGTAACCGCAACAACACCAATCAGTTTGAGACTGTTCGTTGTTTTCTGCCTGCAGGCCATTTCACACGTATATCCCCAGCCCTCGATACCCGCCTTCGCCGTCTTCGATCATACCCGCTTGGGGGTATCTACTTTGTAAAAGAACAGGGTGCGAGCTTCGGGAGAAGCATTTTTATCGAACCATACAATGGTTACCGTAGAGGGTGGACCAACAGTAACGGTTCTTAGGATGTGATGATTCAACAACAACAGCAACAAGCAGTTTTAGTTTTGATCGTTCTTATCTGCGTGCGTGCCATTCAACAATTCAAGCTCTCGGTGCCCGACCTCTTCGTCTTGGGGGTATATATATAGATGTATATGCCTTACCTGCAACGTGTATTTCGTGCAGCCCCTGAGGCAGGGGAACAAAGGACGGATGGAAAGAAGGGGCAAGGAGGGAAGAGGAGAATGGAGCACGAGAGAGAGAGAGAGAGAGAGAGAGTAGGGGAAGGGGCAAGGAGGAAAGAGGACGGGGCAAGGAAACGGGGCAAGGATGGAAAGAAGGGGCAAGGAGGAAAGAGGAAGGGGCAAGGAGAAGGGGCAAGGAGGAACAAAGGACGGATGGAGCACGAGAGAGAGAGAGAGAGAGTAGCAGGAGGGGTGTCAGGAGCAGAAAAACATGTGGCAGAACCAGGCGGGCAGGTCGGGCGGGCGAGACCTAACAGGCGGGTCGGGAGGGCGGGCCCAGGCGGCCAGGTCGAGCAGGCGGGTTGCTGAAGCGTGCGTCCTGCATGGCTCGCGAGTCTCGAGCGACAGCGCGATCCCCACATGAATCATGAGATCGGCCCAAGCGAGAGCCAAGCGAGAGCGTGATTCCTGAGTATCGATGGCGCGGCGTCTGAATGAATTGCGAGGACGTCCCACGCGAGAGCACGATTTTTCTGCATACGCTGTGAGGATGTCCCGCGCGAGAACACGATCTGGGAATAATGTGCGAGGAAGTCTCAGGCGGGTGTCGTTCTTATTGTAACTCCGGGGCCACGGCCCAACTGTGAGACCCAAGTTTGTCCGACAGAAAAAAACGGGTTCGAGCCCCAAGAATGGCGCTTCAACTGAAGAACACAATGCGCCCCGGAGGGTCGACCAATAATAACAAGTGGCACGCGTGCCCTGGTTCTTGCACAAAGGAGCTGCGAAGGACTGGAGGCCCGCGCCTCCTACTGGGGGGCCAGCGAGGGCTGCAGAAAAGGAGCCTTTGAGGACCCTCTGAGGACCCTTTTAGGGCCCAGAAGGGAGCCTTAGAGCCCGAAGAGTGCACCTTCCTCCCCCCTTCCTGTCAATCGCCCCACGATGAAGCGACCCCCAACGCAGGCGACAGCCACTGGTTGGCCGTGGCGACCAGCTTGATCGCCTGCCTCGTCCTGGCCTGGCGCGCTCTCTCGGGCCCGGCCCGGCTCTCCGAGGGAGCGGCCCGCTCGCCCGCGGCCGGCGCGCTCAGCACCGCCGCGCAGGACAGCGACGGCGGCGACGGCGGCGACGGCGACGGCGACGACGGCGGTGGCGACGGCGGCGGCGGCGGCGACGACGACGGCGGCGGCGGCGGCGGCGACGGCGACGGCAACGACGACGGCGACGGCGGCGGCGTGGGCGTAGCCCGAAGAGATGGCCTGGATGGGCCCCAGCGGTGGCTCGGGGCCCCATTCTGAGCGGGCCTGTGGCCAAATTGTGGCGGCAGCGACGCAGGACTACCCCGACCTGGGGATACCTCAGCACCCGCACCTGGAGATGGCCATGGACCCTCCCACGGGCCTTCACTGGAGCAACCCACGCGAGCCCTATACCTTCGAGAACGACTTGTGCACGGGCACCTACATGGTCTTCCATCCGCCGACGTGCGCCAGCTCCGAGGGGTCGGGTAGCCTGAACTACCGGGACTACTTTAAGGGCAAAAAGCGGATGTGGGAGTTGAGGGTATCTCTTCGCTTCAAGCGGCCGCCGCCAACAGATGACATGTTCTTCGGAATAGAGCTGGAGAGCTTCGTGCCCATGAGCGAAGGCACCAAGCGAGTTGCTTGTGTTGCGGTCGCGGCGCTTCGCAAGGTCGCGGGCACGGTGTATCAGTCGTTTGGAGACGACCCCGCCGTCGCCCAGGGCGAGTGCGAGAGGCCCACCTGCGTGCTGCCCCTGTGGGCCTTCGACCAGTTCGTGGAGACGCCCGAGGGCGACGAGCCTCCCAGCCTGACGGACGTCCGCTTCCCCGGGATGGGCCACCGGCGGCACCAGCGCGTCGGCGAGTATGCCCAGGATCGGGCTGTGCCAAGAGGAGCCACCATTTGAGGTGGTCGCCGCCCCCTCCTGGAAACATCGAGGGTCGAGGAGGAGGAGGAGGAGGAGGAGGAGGCGGAGGCGGAGGCGGAGGCGGAGGAGGAGGCGGAGGAGGAGGCGGAGGAGGAGGCGGAGGAGGAGGCGGAGGAGGAGGAGGAGGACGAGGAGGAGGAGGAGGAGGAGAGGAGGAGGAGGGGAGGAGAGGAGAGGAGGAGGAGGAGAAGGGAGGAGGAGGAGGAGGAGGAGGAGGAGGACGAGGAGGACGAGGAAGGAGGAGGAGGAGGAGGAGGAGGAGGGGGATGAGGTGGAGGAGAAGGAGGAGGAGCAGGGAGAGGATCGAGGCTCGAGGATGTGTGTGTGGTGTGTGTGTGGTGTTTGTGTGTGTATGTGTGTGTGTGTTTGTGTTTGTGTGTGTGTGTGTGTGTGTGTGTGTGTGTGTGTGTGTGTGTGTGTGTGTGTGTGTGTGTGTGTGTGTGTGTGTGTGTGTGTGTGTGTGTGTGTGTGTGTGTGTGTGTGTGTGTGTGTGTGTGTGTGTGTGTGTGTGTGTGTGTGTGTGTGTGTGTGTGTGTGTGTGTGTGTGTGTGTGTGTGTGTGTGTGTGTGTGTGTGTGTGTGTGTGTGTGTGTGTGTGTGTGTGTGTGTGTGTGTGTGTGTGTGTTCTCTGTGTGTGTGTGTGTTTCTGTGTGTGTGTGTGTTTCTGTGTGTGCTTCTGTGTGTGTGTGTTTCTGTGTGTGTGTGTTTCTGTGTGGTGTGTGGGTGTGTGTGTGTGTGTGGGTGGGTGTGTGGGGGGGGGGGGCAGTGTTGGGAGTCTTTGGGGCTCCTGGGCCGGGCTGGGGGGGTCCAGGGGGGGGCCGAGTTCCTCGGCGCGGTCGTGGCATCCCCAGCGCTCTCAGCTGCCCTGGTATGCCCGTGATGAAACGCAGCACGTGCCGTGTGCAAAACGTTTCGGTATCGTTTAACCGATCCCCATCCCCATCCCCATCCCCTTCGAGACCCTCACGAAATTGCCACCCCAGTTGTGGACACACACACACCCCCCGAAACCCGAAGGGAACGGCCTATATCCCCATCTCGGGGGGCAAGGCGGCCAGTGGGGCCCAGGCCACGCCGCTGGGGACGGGGATCGGTTAGGCGATGCTCAGCGTCCGCGCGAACACGCTGCGTGATGGCTCGACGTGTTGGCCCACGTCTTGGCGAACGTGCCGCGCCAGGCCTGCGCTCTGGGTTTGAGTCGGGCGTGCCCCTCCTACGCGAGGAACACCCAAACATAGTCGGAACATAGTCCGGGGATGATTCGGACCAGTTTTGACTCCTTCTGGACATGTCTGGGGTATGCCTAATTTTTCGTCCAAGATCCGCCTGTATGGGGGACACGCCCGAGCTAGTTCTAGGTCTACGTGTTGTGCTCCGTGTCAACACGCTACGGGTTGCATGTTGCAGATCGGGGCGGCGGAGCCCCAGCGGTGCCCCCTCTTGGCGCTGCCTGGCAGGAGGTGGAGGCTCTCAGGCGAAGCTTCCGCGTCGGCCCCACTTACACGTTCGCCCTGTGGGGTCCGACGCGGTTCCTGGACGCGATCAATTGGCGGCTCGTCGGCATCTCCCTGGTGACGCCGCTCGACTTCGACACGCTCGCCGGCGCGCCCCCCGTGCACGCGGTGCTCTACGCGATGCGCCCGTGCGACGGCTCCCAGGAGAGCCGGCATCTGGTCTCGCGGAAGCAGTACCTCTTCCGCGCCGCGATCTGGAGCTCGACCAGGAGGTTCGGAGCGGAGGAAGGGGTGCCAATGTCGCTGCCCTTCCCTCGCTGTCGCCTTTTGTCTGGCCTCCTGGGAGGCCCTTGTCGCCACCGCTGGATTCGCCTCGAACCTCTGCTCAGAACGCATCTCAGGAGAGGTCCCAGGAGCATCGGGGGGGGTGGGGCAAGAGTGGGTTGCGAAATCTACTGCATGCAGCTGGTTTCGGCCCCGCCGCTGGGCCCATTCCTCGATACACGGGCGCCTCCCGGCGCCGGGAGGCGCCGGGAAAATCAGCTACGTGAGCTGATTCTTTACCCTCCCCTTAAGTCGGGCCTGTCCCCCTATAGGTGGAATAGGGACAAGTAGTCCAGAAATAGTCTGGGGACGAGTCTGGACAATTGTTCATTTTTCTTCTGAAATCCCCCTGTAGGGGGGACAGGCCTGGCCTGACCCTACCCTTTGCTGTCCCCCGCTTCCGTTCCCCCCGAGGGCAGCGGCATCGGTATATCTTTTAGTTCCCCAGTTGGGAGCAGAGGGGGCGTGCGGTCGGGAAGAATCTCTCGGTCGGCGTGTCGCTTCGTCGGCTCATGGGCCACTGTGCTTCGGTCGGGCATGCCCCTCTACAGGAAGAGCATCCAAAAATATTTCAAAACAATTATGGGGATGATTTCCTTGTTTTTCTGAACAAAGTATGTTATTGATTCTTGCTATGTATCATGTTCTTCTCAAGTACGCCTGTAGGAGGACAGGCCCGACCGAATCCCAGGCATCAGCGTTGCGAGTTCTTCCCCGACCTCCCGCTCCACGGACTGGAGCGACGCGCTATCCACTCGCAGGGCGTAGCGCGTCGCCGGGGCCGCCGTCGCAGCTCGAGAAGCAGAAAAATTCCCGACCGCGGGCGAGAAGCACGGGAGGCAGTGGGTAGGGACGGAGTGAGGGAGAGAGGGGGATGAGAATAGACAGCGCCTTGGGCACGAATCCGCACTTCCATTTTTTTCGCACCGCCTCGGCCCTGCCGAGAACTGTGGGCCATCATCCGGCCCGAGCTCGCAGTGCTCGGCCGGAGGGGCTCTGCTGGCAGCGCGCTCCTCTGAGCAGTTCCGGACCCTGTGTCGCACGCATCCCACAGATGAGCAAACGGGCAAGTCCAAACCTTCGTGATGCGCCATGCCATGATCCGAGTGCGCCTACCATCCAACCAGATGGGTGCACGCCCCACCAGACGGTCTAAAGGTGCTTGAGGGCACATACACTTCTGTTCAATGCAACCGCGTCGCTCACCCATTGGGTGGCTGTGCCAGCTGAGGTTCGACACCAGCACCATGCCCATTTACGCCCGCACTCACGCAAGGTATGCTGAGTTTTGAGAGCAGCAGCCGCACATTCCGACGGGGCGCGGGGAGCTCATCCAGCTGCGCCAGGGGGAGTCGGAGGAGGTAAAGAGGGACACGTGGCTATGGTCTCCTGCCGCTGGGCTGGCTTCAAATCCCCCTGGCTCGCGTTGCGTCCAAAGTTGGCGAGGCGGGAGCGAATGTGCAGAACAGGTCAGAAGAGGATTCTGGAAGGGAGGGAGAGGAGTGGAGTGAGGGGGAGGGAGAAAGAAAGAAAGAGAGAGCTCCCACCTTTTAAACGGAAGGTCCTTGCGCGCAGCCCAGCTTCCGACATCTTGGCGAAGGGAAAGCTACGCGTGCCGCGCGTGGCAAACATTCCAATGGGCTCGGCGAAGACGAAGCATGCGCCGCGCTCACACAGCACTGCCACGTTCACAAACCAAGTGCGCGCCGATTGGGCGAGGCCGGCATTTCGCCCGCTCTCGCGCGGCCCCGCCGCCGCTGCCGCTTCCACGCGACTCGGCGAACGAGCCAAGCGCCGCGCCCGCGTGGGACACCACTTCCGAGCGAAATGCTCACGGAGCTTCTTGGGCGAGGGCTGCGAGTCGCCCCCTCGCTCGGGCTTCCCCCCCCAGAAGTTGGCGAGGGAAGGGTGTGCGCCGCATCGAGGCGGGCGCGCCACTTTCAGGCGAAAGTTCTGCGCGGCGCAGGGGCGAGGTCGACATTTTTTTGTTCGACCGTCCGCGCGTCGAAGACAAGCGGCGTGCGAAGGAGCGTGCGCGCCGCGCCCCGGCGGGAGCTCAACGTCTCCTGGAGGAACGAGTGCGGCGCTGGGGCGGGAGCGACACTTCGAGATCTCTCGCGCGAGAGGCGCGCCCTGTTACTGCACGCCCGCCGCACGTTTTGCAACAGGGACGACGTGATGTCCTTGGTGGGGCGAGTCTCGTAGATGTCGTGTCAAACTGTTCACGCGTAGGATGGAGGGTCACGGACGGGGCCCCCATCAATTGGTTCGGGTGCAGAGTCGGATTAGATACGCAGAAAGGGTATGGATAAAAGGAGCTGAGGGGAAAGAGTGCGAGACATAGGGAGAGAGAAAGAGAGAGAGAGAGAGACTTGTAGCAAATGGGAAGAGATGGGAGGGGAGGAGAGAAAGGAAGTGAGGAGAAGAGGTGGAGAGGAAAGGAATTGAGGAAATAAGGAGAAGAGGTGAAGAGGTGTGAGAGAAAGTGAGAGGTGGAGGAAAGGAATTGAGGCGAAGAGAGCGGAAAGCAGAGGCGCCATCGCATTCCTCCCCATCTCCTCGTCCTTCCGCCCCCTAATGTTCGGTCTCCTCCCTCTTGTGACAGAGAGTGAGAGGTGGAGGAAAGAGATGGAGGGGAAGTGAGCGGCGAGGAGAGGAGCCCTCATATACTCCTCCCCTCTCCCCTGTCCTCGTCTCCCCTTTCATTCCTCATCTCCTGCATCCTCCCCTTGAAAACCACCCCCCTGCCTGTCATGAAGCGCATTCTGGTCAGGAGTTCCAGTCGGATCCAGCCGTGGTGAGGGCGGACCTTGCAGGAGGCGCCCAAGAAGGGCAGTTGACGTCAATTTCAATCCTTCTCCTCCACCCCATCATCACCATCATCATCATCATCATCATCATCAGCATCATCATCATCATCATCATCATCATCATCGTCATCGTCATCGTCATCATCATCATCATCATCATCATCAGTTTCATCATCATCATCATCATCATCATCATCATCATCATCATCATCATCATCATCATCGCCGTCATCGTCATTGTCATCGTCATCGTCATCGTCGTCATCATCATCAGCATCATCACCATCATTATCATCATCGTCGTCGTCATCATCGTCATCGTTATTGTCGTCGTCATCGTCATCGTCATCGTCGTCATCATCATCATCAGCATCATCAGCAGCATCAGCATCAGCATCAGCATCAGCATCAGCATCATCGTCGTCGTCGTGGTCGTGGTCGTCGTCGTCCCCATCACCACCACCAATCATCATCACAAGGCCGCCGCGAGCGCATGCCTTCGGAGACTCAGCGGTCTCCTCGGAAATACTCTCCGCCCAAGGCAGCGCCGAGAGCTCATGGCGCCCCACCGCGAGCCCATGCTTCAGGCTGAGCTCCAGTGTGCGGGCACAGCGCGCCTGTCGGTGTGGTCAGGAGGCTTCCAATGGAGCTGGCGCGGAGCCCGACGCGCAGTGACGCTCCCCCGTCTGGGGCGAGGCGCTTGCACGCTCAGGCGCACCGGCAACGAGTTCGCCGCCGCCATGTCCGTCATGGCGCCTCCGTGGGCCGTCCGCCTGGCCTGTCGCACGTGAGGGACCAGCTCAACCAGAACGCGCCGATTTGGATGCGCAAGCCCGAAGACGTCACAAAGGAGGAATCTGCCGCCTTCTATACGTCCCTGTATGACGACGGGCAGAACAACCTGGCCACGAAGCGGCCGCTCGAGATCCACGCGATGCTCTTCGTACCCCTTCGGGCCCCCTTCGGGTCCGCAAAGATGCGTCACCACATCCAGCTCTACGAGTGGAGCGTCTTCTTCACGGACTCCTGCGATGAGTTCATGTCCGAGTGATTCCACATTACGAAGGGCGTGGTGCATTCCGAACCTCTGCCGCAGAACACCTGCTGCCAGACCCCGCAGCAAAATCGACTCACGCGTTTGATCAGGAAAGACCTCGTCATGCACAGTCCGGAGCCGTCCGTGAAGACTGCCGAGATGCGGGGCGCCTACAGTATTCCAGCAAACTCCACGGGCAGCTTGGCAAGTGCCTCCATCTGGACGTGCAGCAGGCCCGTGCCGAGAACGAGACGCACATGAATGGGGTCTCCTGCGCTCCCTGCACCACCAACGGCCCTGTTGCCCACGAAGAGATCTGCGCCGAGCCCGATGAGGAGTACTCTACACGGACGCTCGATGAGCTCGGTGGCACTTCGCAGTCTTCGGTCCAGGAGGACGGCAGCGCAGGATGCGAGAATCACCGATCCTTCCAAGCCTTTTCTGTGTGAAGTTGGCATGATACAGATCATGGCATGCAGCCCCCCTGCGCCAACACACCCAGAGCATGGACCTCTGCTAGGTAATCCGAGACTTGCTGACGCTCTGCGACGGACCGTAAGCACCATCGTCATGACCATCATCTGCATCACCATCGTCATCACCAGCATCACCATCATCACCACCGCCATCACCATTATCATCATCATTGTCATCAGCAGCAGCAGCAGCAGCAGCACCACGGGAGGTCTCCCGAAATCCACCCAGGGGGCCCAAAAAAACATAAACGTCCAAAGGTGTCTACGACCTTTTCGTTTTTCTGTTCCTCCTCCTCCTTCCTCCCTCCCTCCTTCCCAAGACCTCCTGCACCCGCAGGCCCCCGGATGCCTCCAGACGTCTCCAGAGGTTCCAGAGGCCCCCAAAGGCACGGATTGTCATTTACCCGAGACATACCCCATGCCTCCTAAACATAAAGGCAAGTATTCCGATGACCGTTCAATGCGAAAGAACGCAGTGAGGATTATGCAGTATCAGCAATCGTTTCGCCAAGGGGGTTTCGACTGGATCCGTGTGTCCCCTCATTCCGTTGGGTTTACCAGGAGCCCACGACAGTGGCAACAATTGCGCAGTTGGCAGCCCTCCCAGGGAGCCGCGAGGTCTCGACTAGTTCTGCGTGTCCCTCCACTCCGCCAGGCCGCCCAAGAGCCCACGAAAGTGGCGCCAGTGGTGCAGGCGTCCCTGCGCTGGACCTCCCATGAGCCCCCGAAAATGGCGACGGTTGCGCAGGTTGCAGCCCCGCGGGGCGGGCGAAGTCTCGTTTGGGTCTTGGTATGAAGTCATTCCGCTAGCCGTCCCAGGAAACCACGAAAGTGGCGACAGCTGCCAAGTCCGCATCCCCCCGGGAGATCCGAGGTCTCATCGGGCCCCGTTGTGACATCATGGTGCTGGACCTCCCAGGAGCCCACGAACGTGGCGACGGTGTCCGATCTCGCATCCCCACGGGCAGGGCGGCACCACTGCGCTGGACCTCCCAGGAGCCCGCGAAAACCGCGAGGTTCCGTTTGGATCCTCGCTAGTACGCTAGTGCAGTGGACCTCCCGGACGCCGAAGCAAACGGCGCCCTGTTGCGCACTTCGTAGCCCCGCGGGGGCGCGCGAGGTCGCGCTTGGAGTTCCGTATGCGTTGGGCCTCCCAGGTGCCCACGAACGTGGTGCCAGCTTGCGCCATTCGCAGCCTCGCGAGGAGGGCGACGTCTCGTTGGAAGCCCCGTAGGACGTCACTCCGATCCACCTCCGCGGGGCCCGCGCAGTTGGCGACAGGCGACAAGTGGCAGCCTCCGAATAGAGAAAAGGTGGCGATGACGACCAGTGCAAATCCATGACGCATCAACGATGTTGCAATAGGCCCGCCGTCAAATTTACTGTTTTAAGTGGGTCACTGCCGAAACATAGAACCAAACTTATATGAATTGCCGGCAGTGCCCCATTGGCAGACAACCGTTTGAAGTCTCCAATCGCACCAAAACGCCATTCGTTGGATTTCAACGCCGCGACTCAACGTGACTTTTTCGCCCTGGGAAGCTTAAATCGTGCCATAACTCCGTTTGGGTGATTTCAACATCGCGAGTCAACGTGACCCTTGCGTCAAGACACTTTGAAATATTTCCGGGACACCATTTCTCGGGGTTCAACCATACGAACCCTTCAACTTGTTATAACATTATACGACAATGTGCGCGGCATTAAAGCGTGTGGAGAAAAAGTGCAGCCACCAATTCTTGAAAAAAGAATGCGGCGGCGCTAAGGTGAGAGCCACATGTTGAACACGGCCCCCTCTTTATTCCAGAAGCTATTGCAAAACTGTTAAAACGAACGTGCGCGGCGCTCTGGCGAGGGCCACGCCACAGTTTGAAGAAAACGGCCTGATCTCCATCTTCGAAGCTGTTGCACATGTCTAGCTTCAGGATCATCAGCGGTGCGGAAGTCTCAGGCGGAACGCCCGGCCCGCCCTACCGACGTTTGGGGGCATTGCAGAGAGGAGTTCTGTGTAAGGGAAATGAGAGGAGGAGGAACAGGAGGAGGGGAGCAAGTGAAACTGGAGAAAGCGATGCTCCATTCAAGACAAGACCCCAAAGCAGGAGGGCCGAGGGTTGTGAATTAGGAGGCAGGAGGAAGGGGGAGGCGGGAGGAAGGAGACACGCGAGCACTGCTGTTCTGAACAGTTCTCTGTTGGGAATGAAGCAGGATGCTGGAAGAGGTTGAAGCTCAAAGGGAGGAGAAGGAAAATAAGTTCGTTGGAGCGAGCAGTGCGTTGTTCCAGATCCCAACATTGAAGAGTTGGGGAGAAACAGCGTCTGAGACCCCCTCCTCCTGCTCTTCCTCCCCTCCTCCCCGTCCTCGTCCTCCTTCCCTCCTCCTGCCCTTCCTCCTCCCTCCCCCCTCCCTCCTCCCTCCTCCTCCCCTCCCTCCCTCCCTCCTCCCCCCACACGCTGACCGTCATTCCACCGCTGCACCACCGCCACCTTCCCCTCCCTCCCTCCCTCCCTCTCGAGGGCGGGGCGGAGGCCCTGCCGGGAGCGCTTCGAGTCGCTGACGGGGGCGAAGCTGGCCTGCGACGGGGGCGGCGCCGCGAAGCCGTGCACGGGGGAGCAGCGGCTGCGCCGGAAGTTGGGCAGGATGAGGAAGGCGAGCGCGGGGGCGGGGTCGGGGTTCGAGGGCGGAGTGCGACAGGCAGTGAGCGACTGGGAGGAGAGGAGGAGGAGGAGGAGGAGGAGGAGGAGGAGGACCAGCGTGAACCCAAGGCCCCGAGATGCCGTGGTTGCAGCTCTTCGTTTCGCAAGGGCGGTCTACCTCGGGCCCGGGGCACCCTCACAGGTCGATTTGGCTCGGGAAGTGGACGCGGAACGATGGGGTCCGGGGCTCTGGCCGTGAGGTTTTGAGATGTCGCGTGTTGTTTTTGCAACGTCGGATCTCAGGCGGGAGCGATTAATGGGTTCTCAAGGAGCCATACGGCGCTGGAGGAGGAAGAGGAGAAGGAGGAGCAGCAGCAGCAGCAGCAGGAGCAGGAGCAAGAGGAGCCGCAGGATCAGGGAAATCGGAGGGGTGAGGGGCAAGCTAGGTGCGCTCGCGTCATATCTGACGTCCTACACCTCCCTCCCATCCCTTACCATGGCGTAGATCTCCTCTCTATTCGCACAATCGGACGCCGTAGCATGGCATAGCATTGCATGGCATAGCATGGTGGCGAAGATCAACGCGTAGCATGACATAGCATGGCCTGAGCCGCCCCGAGGTGGTGTGGGGGACCGATTTGGAAGGACGCAAAACCATGCCGTGGCATGGCGCTGGAAATAATTGCGCCAGCGCTGGCTGCAGCGGGAGCACGATTCGGAACGAGCGGAAGCGCGGAACTGAGGCCAGCGCTCCAGCGGGAGCACGATTCGGAACAAACGGTAGCCCGAAAATGAGGCCAGCGCTTCGGCGAGAGCAGCACTGTGAAATAAAGCGCGGAAGCGCGGAAATGAGGACGCGCATCATGACATAGCATGGCGTGGCGACGCCCCAAAGTGGGGGGGGCTTCTGCGACCCCCAAAAATCAACGAATCGACACCGAATGTGTAATCACTGCCGATAGTAGTTGTTCCAGGGGGGACATGTTTTAGATTTTGGGGCCTATTTGGAAGGACCGAAAACCATGCTGGGGCATGGCACTCGAAAAAATCACGCCAGCGCTGCAGCGGGAGCACGATTCGGAACGAGCGGAGGCGCGGAACTGAGGCCAGCGCTCCAGCGGAAGCACGATTCGGAACGAACGGTAGCCCGAAAATGAGGCCAGCGCTTCGGCGAGAGCAGCACTGTGAAATAAAACCAAGCGCGGAAGCGCCGAAATGAGGACGCGTATCCTGACATAGCACGGCGTGGCGACGCCCCAAAGTGGCGGGGGGTTCTGCGACCCCAGGAATCAATTAATCGACACCGAATGTGTACTCCTTTCCCATGGTTGTTTCGGGGGGAGCATGTTTTAGATTTTTGGGCGCTGGCTGCAGCGGGAGCATGATTCGGAACGAGCGGAAACGCGGAACTGAGGCCAGCGCTGCAGCGGGAGCACGATTCGGAACGAGCGGAAACGCGGACGTGAGGCCAGCGCTTCGGCGAGAGCAACATTTTGAACGAAGAACCTAGCGAAAACCCGACTCCCGGGAAGCATGTGTGTAAAAAGCCCGTACGCGGAGGGGGGCCGGACATGTCTCCAGACGCCACCAGGGGAGAGAGGAGAGTAGTATTCACAGCGTGTAATTGCAAACGGAGGGGGGCGGTGACGACGAGAGAATCGGATTCAGGTTTGTGGGACGTCGCTGGGGCGAGAGAACCCGTCGAAACAGCGGGAGCAAATCACCCATCCTGAAATGTGTTCAACGCTGCAGCAAGAGCAGTATGTGAATGTTTGAGATCCGCGCGCGAGAAATATGCGGGGAGGTATCAGATGGAGCGATTGCTGAGGAGGCGGATTAAGAGGGAGAGAGGCGAGGGCGAGGGGAGGGATGGAGGAGGGATGGAAGAGGAGGAGGGATGGAAGACAGGAGGATCTGAGGAGGAACAGCAGGAGGAAGAGGAGGAGGAGGCAGAAGGGGGAGGAAAGAGGGGGGAGAGAGGGAGAAGGGAGGACAAGCTAGGTGCGCTCGCGCCATATCTGACGTCCTAACCCTCCCTTTTCATCCCTTAGCATGGCGTAGATCTCCTCTCTATTTGCACAGTCAGATGTCGTAGCGGAGCATAGCATTACATGGCATAGCATGGTGTTGAATATCAACGCGTATCCTGACATAGCATGGCGTGGCGACGCCCAAAGTGGTGTGGGAGGCATCTACGGTCCAACAAACCAGCGAATCGACACCGAATGCGTAATCACTTTCGATGGTTGTTTCGGGGAGTGCATTTTCTAGATTTGGGGGCCTGATTGGAAGGACCGGAAACTATGCTGTGGCATGGCGCTGGGAATAATTGCGCCAGCGCTGCAGCGGGAACACGATTCGGAACGAGCGGAAGCGCAGAACTGAGGCCAGCGCTGCAGCGGGAGCACGATTCGCGTTCGATTTCGCGCTCGACCTGTGGCCCATGCCTGATCCAACGCCGTGGTACGAACCTCGTCCCCGCCAACAAACCTAAACCCTCCCTCGGATCCGACCATAGTAAGCCGAAACGCTAGGAAGGGAAGTGGGGAAGGTGAAACGGCCTGGTGTGCCCGATACGCGGGCGCGGGCCTGCGCGCGTGGCTACCCGCCCCGGGAGAGGTCCGCCGTACCTGGCACGGCGCCCGACACCTATCGAACTGGGGCGGCAGCTGGAGATCAAACGGAGAGAGAAGCACCAAAAACGCAATGGAGGCCAACGAAGGCAGCAGCAGCATGGTCCTGAGTCATCTATAGACAGGTGGGTGAGAGAGGCGGTACAGAAGACGACTGCCACTTGCCCTTTTGCTCTTCCACTTGTCCGCTCAAATCATGACCAATGACAGGCAGCAACCTATCCGAACAAGCCTATGCCAAAATTAGAATCAAGGTTCCAAGGGGCTACTTCACGCAAACGAGCCTGTTTCGTTTCCTGGAGTTTAGCAGCTCTCCTGACACGTGCCTGCGCGCGATTTTGCGCAATGCGTTCCAAAACTTCAGGTGCGAACGGCACAGGGATGGGCGGGCGGGGAGGATCTGTTGCCCTCTGCGAATCACCAAGAAACGCACGTGCGTCTACATACTCCTGCTCTTCGTCAGCCTCAGGTGGGCCTCTAGGTTAAACCTCCGCCGTGTCATCTCGAACCTGTGAGGTGGAAGAGGTAACTTGCTCTGATGTCGGGGGAACATGCGGCGGTCGAGAGCGATCGAGCTCGGGGTCGTGTCGGACACGGCGTGTGCGCCGTGAGACAAAGTCAGGAGCCCATCCCTCGTCCGTGCCAGAAAAGGGATCCCAGGAGACAAAGTAGCTCATCACGTACACTACCGTCCCCCCCCACGTCATCCGGAACAACGGGCACAGTACTGTCCGCATCCCCTTCCCACATGGCACGCACTGCATCAACGGTGGCTGCAGCGATACACTTGCACAGGCCGGCGGGATACGTACTTTTTTTGGTTGTGCGCCACTCCTTCCTATCCCTACCATACCCAAGAAGCGTTTCGTGTCCGCCCCAACCGTGCGAGCATCTGCCATTTTCAGGGGTCGCAAGCAGGGTTGCGTGCAGCCCTGGCGGTCTAAGCGCAACGATCCGAGTGGGTGCCCTTGACGTCTGACCATGTTCACACTAATCAAAATCGGTCGTCGAGACTGCTGAGGACGACTGGCGAGCACGCATCGGACGACAGGTAAATGAGCTGACAGCTTGGAGCCTCCATTCACGCGGCTGGGGGTTCTCAAGCCAACATGACGTCCTAGCCTGCATACGTGCAGCGAACAGCTCCAGCATAGCATGGTGTAGCGCATTGCCCACCCACAGCTGTTCCATCTGTCGTTCAGCAACTGCCGTCTTACCCCAAAACTGGTCATGCGTGCGAGGTGGTGGAGGGCCTTGGCCTTCTGCCCATCGAGAGGCAGACCAGGTCTCACACGGCGGCCCGCCACCCGACACCACCACCCGTCGTGCAATGATGCGAGACCTCCAGTCTGCAAGTGTGTCCCGATTCGTGCGCCCCATCGACTGCATGTATGGCTATATCTACAGACAGGACAAATATCGCATAGTTCGAGCTGCAGTTCCCAGCCGATCTGTGCCTGCACATCCCCTGCCCTTCTCCGCCCACAAAACAAATTTAGGACAACATATTCAACTCGTCTGACGGCTCTCGGCATGGGCTCGGCTGCAATGCCAGTGTGCCGATCTGTCAGGGATAGTCGACTGGGGTATCTCTCAGCGGTATACTGAGCAGGGCTGGTTGGCGGCGGCGGCAGAACAGCGGCATTCACAGGCGCGTGCAGGCGCGCAGCAAGCCCATGTGGGAGAGCGGGGTCAGCGGCCGCAATCTCCAAGGGCGCAGTGCCATGGTCCATCGTAGCCATCACTGAATTCGCATGCTCTGTGATGGGGCCAGCTGCACGAACTGTCGGCGCAACAGCATGACGGCGAGACAACGGTGCACCTGGGATCCTCCCGGTCATGGGGGCTGAGAAATCGGGGCGTGTGATATGGTAACACGGCGCGGCACCTGATGTTGTAACATTCGGTGCAGCAGTTGCGGCGGTTGGATCACTCATCCGTATCCATAAACGCCGCGGGGAATCATGCGCTAGGTGGTCTACTAAGTGAACCCGAGCATGACATACATATAGGCATGCATGACCATGTCCGCCTGGCGACGCCCATGCACGTGCCAGAGCTGCGCTCTGACGGCGGGCACGCGCCACACGCGCGCGCAATTCTCCGCGCATCCGGAAAGCGCGCGCACACCATGGACACTTCACGCTGTCATCGACTGCATCATCTGCTGCACATGTAGGTTGGCCTACAAGAATGCCATTAATATTTGTCTAAAAAGGTTCTGGCGCGCCCAGGGGGCGGACGACCTGAAAAGACAATTGCCCCCACTGTGGCCGCCGCAACATTTCGAGCATGATACTGGGCTGTAGCGTGCAACGCTGTCTTGATGCTGCGTTTCCAAGCCGCTGGGTTCCGTAGGATGAGGGGCGCCCATTCGCTGAAATCCACGAGCGGCGGTGGGCGGGAAACACAAGCTTCAGCAGTCGCACGTCGCCACGAGCAATCATCCATGACCGTTCCCAGCCATGACCTGGCGCGGCAACCGTTCCGAGTAGCGCCGCACCACTCGGCCCGTAGTAAGGCAATGCAATGTTGGGCCCTGTGTGCAATAGTGAACCTAACAGTCGTAGACGCGCAGTTCCCCGTTGAACGTCGGGCGGGGGTCGTCTGAGTCTGGCCAGCACTTGGCCGTCACTTCTGCGCGATTCGGCACCCGCAAGACGAACCTTCGCCGCAGCTCGGTAGACTTTCATGACTTCAGCGTGGGCCATTTTGGCGTCCGCTGTTGTTAGCATGGCCCATGCACCCGAGTTGTAGAGCCGCCCCGATCACACCAAACTGTCGGCGAACATCATACACGTCGGGTCGGCAAGCGTCTTGGTGGGGAAAGTTCTAGTGCGCAACGCCCGTGAAGTAGCTGTGGTACTGCTGGCTCTATATCGGACCTCGGGCCCCATGCCGCCTTGGGAATCAATAGCTGAACCAAGATGTACATAGTGCTTGACAATCGGTGCCCGCACTTCTCCAAGCCGCTGCGTCTGCGCAACCACATGCCCACCGCGCTCGTGCCATGCGTGCTGCTTCGCCCTCTTCGCGCAACGCCGAGGTTGAGTAGGTGGCCTCTGCCAGCAAGCACATCGGCAACCGCGGCAAGCGCACGGCACATGGCAGGATGCAGGCCGGAAGCAGGGACAATCACAATGATGGCACCGTCATCCGCAAAGGTAACGTCCAACAACGGCACGGTGGTAGCAGTGTCGGCATCCGTTGCTATACTCTGCACGCCATTGCGCTTGTCTTTTGGCAAGTGCAGGGCAAGTCTTTCATTGTCCAATTGAGCTCGCACAGCGTGCATGCATTCACCCATAAGCATCTCGTACAACATATCAGCGAGAGGCTGCCCTGGGAAAACCGAACGCTGTGGCAGGGAAATACGGTCGGAACCCTCGCGCCGGAACCAGGGGGCATGGCGGCATTGTGAATCTGAGCTGCCGTGCGCGCATGTAGCGTACCGTTCACCACTTGCTGTTCATCAATAGGTGTCAGCTCACGCATACGCCTTGCGAGCTCATGCACGGCGCTCGCCGGTGGACCTGCCGCATCTGCACCATCGTCGAGCGGCGATCGAAGTAGTAGCTCCCGCAAGGTACGGTATAAAAAAAAGCCTGCACCACATCCAGGAATGACGCGCCAAAAGGCAGGGCACGGGCAGCCGCAACAGCTTGCGCAAGACGAATAATGACTGACTCATGGCCAGTACCTCGACCTGGTATCCCCCCAAACTGAGCACCCCCTGCTATTGCGAGCAGTGCTGGCATCAACCGAGTCCGCAAGCACCCCCGCGATGCCTTTCCATGCTGCGAGGGCACCATAATAGAGCGGGAGCTGACACAGGCACTGGGGTCGGCTGTGATGGTCTTCAGCAAATGACGATAGAGACCTCCCTTCCATTGAAAAGGCTTAATTAGGGTGGCGGCGGTCTTGAGCTGTAACAGGTAGTGCAGGGCGGCGAGCTCAGTAGCGAAAGCGAAGCTGAAACTCAGACTGGGTTGGTAGTGTATCACTAGGCACCGGATCGGAGGACATCCGATCGCACGGCACCCGTGCGAAATGCCCCGCAAGCCTAGCCACGTTTGCAAGCTCGAAGGTAGCCGCCAATTCTAGCGTGCCAGAGTGCTGCTGCCAACGACGGGCTGCCTGAAGCTGCGAAGTTACCGGCTGCGCATGCATATCCGTGAGGATGGGCAGCCCTCTAAGCATGCGCTTGCGGCGGGACCCTGCACCGACGCGGCGCAAGGCCGCGAAAGCCTCCGCTGCCTGTTCCCTGGACCATGCATCCTGAATGCTGGTCACAATGTCATCACAGTGCTTGGCGGCGTCCAGCGTGGTAGATCTGTTGATCACAAACGCCGTGCCACGCATGAATGCGCATGTGAAGGCCCGCAAGAGACCCTGCCACCTCCAGAAGCTGGAAATCATACCTTGTAATTGATACATGTCGGCGGTGCCCGGTGCGGAGCGACCCCCCCCCCGGTAATCTCTCCTGGGGGGGTTCGAGCTGGCGCCATTCCCGGTGCGAGCCTGCACGAACCCCCCCGGTAAACACGACCTCCTCTGGTAGGCTGCACGACCCCCCCCCGGTAAGGACGCAGCCCCTCCGTAAGCGGCGCGCGCCCAGCACGCGCGAAACCCAGCCCCGACGCGCGAATCTTACCAGGACGGGCCGGAACACGGCGGCGGCATTGCATCCCAGGGCCGTGCCGGAACACGGCGGCACTGTTCTTCTCTACGCGGCCGCGCCGTCGACCCCCCACAGCGGCTCTCGGGAGTTGCGCCGCAGCCTCTCGCATTGTGGCCACGAGCCACAATACGAGAGGCTGCGGCGGAACAAAGGCGAGCAGACGCGAATAGAGAACACAAGGCGAGCACACGCCACACTTCGACAGGGAGCCACCCTTCCCAACCGCCCCCCTGCCCCCCCCCCAACCCACCCCCCACTCCCACCCCCCCACTCCCACAGGGGGGGGGGGGGCCCAGGTAGACGCAGCGCGGCCTGCACGCACCCCCCCGGCAAAGCGGCAAGGGGGGGTGTGTTCGAAGCCGCTGGCGGCACCCGGTGCGGGCTGCACGAAACCCCCAGGTAGTGCGCGAAACCCCCCGGCAGTGCTGGGGGGGGGGTTCGTGCCACGGCGCACCGCCGACATACATGGCTCGTGGAATACCTACCAGGGGACAGTCATTGGGCTGCAGGTGACTTACGTGGCCCCCAGGTGTTGGTACACGACGCAGTTTCCACAGGGCCTCCAGATGTAAGACATGGAACGGAGGGGCATGTAACCTACCTCTTACATCCTGCAACGGTTGTGCAAACTCCACTGCCGCCGCGAAAGCCTGCGACCCGACATTCGCAACTGCGTCGCATGCATCAATGAGCAACGCACGAGAAGGACCCTCTCGTACTGACCACCTCCGCCTGTGCTGTCGATAGCCCAACCACTCCTCCACTTCCTTCCCATCTGTGGCTCACGCGCAAAAGGCAGCAGCAAGCAGTAGTAAGTTGAGTCGTCTTCGCAACATGCGCAGCTCTCGTCGCCCAGAAAGGAGCGACGGCCCATGAGCGTCAGCTAGCGAACCGGGAGCCATGACTGACGCGGCAAACGCCCCGTTGGCGACTTCTGCACGGGGGAAGCATTCGATGACCGCCCCAACTAGCTCGTCGCTCAAATGTTGCGCATGATCAGCAGGGTGCGATTGGAAAGCTGGCTGCGGAATATTTCTGACCATAGTAGCAAACTTTGCCGCGCACTCAGCGTCCTGGAATTTTTCTGATCGCGGGTAATTTTGGCCCAAGAGGAAGTAGCCCGCACGGGGCCCGCGCTGCTGACTTGCACGTCGGCCACAACAACGACATGGTCATCAGATCGCATGGAGAGATCCACTGTCGGATCAACCCCTTGTCGACTGATCGAATTGAGAGAGGCTCGAGGCACTGTCGCATTGTCAATGCGACGTCTCGGGCCCTGGGGGGCCGCGCCGGGCGGCATCCATGCACCATGTATGCCGTGGAAAATTCCGAAACAAGTAGACGCCGCACTCTGTCCGGCATCTCGTAGGAAATCGTGAAACAAGTGTCCAGCGTCGCTTTCTTGCTCGGCGCCCACGGGGCCCACGTGGCTGGACTGAACCGCTCCGACAGTGGCGTTCGCATCCAGTCGACAAAATAGCGGGGTCTGACTAGGCCGCGCGAGTACGACATCACGCATGCGCGTCGCCCACTGCGCTGCTATGTCGAGACCTCCCGTCGCACGCGCACGCGGCGCGCGTGCAACAAGAACATCGATGCGTAGCGAGGGGGCCCGCACAGCTACAAGCAAAGGCCGTGAATCATGTGAGAGTACCCGAAAATGTCGTCTGTTTAGCGCACAACCCGGAAGGTAGTCCAACCCCGTGTTAACCCACAACGCGATTCCGTAGCATCCATTTGATTCGGCCGCAGACGTCATCACGAGATATGGATAAACTCCGCGCTGTGTGTTGTATCTCAGACGTGTCTCAAGCGTGCCTACGAACAGGTATTGGCAACGTGCAAACTTCTGCGCAAGGGCCAGCATGCGGCCGGGGAAATCAATGCCAGCTACATTCCGATACGCGCACCGTATACGTATACCGTGAGAGCGTGTAGGTCGTCTGCGTGGTCGCAGTGCAAGTACGTTAGCGACTGCAAACCTGAGTTTACAGAAAGACGATGGCGTGGTATCCTGTGGACTGTCGGGGTCTGGATGGCTGACTATCTCGAATTGTCGATCCAGCAGCTGGCGACGACAGAGCACGCAACGGAGACACCTCTGCAGGAGCAATCTTGTCGAGGCGAGCTGGGGTCAGCTTTGGGAACTCCCTCGCACCACGGTGGGCGTCGGCCGTCAACCATAACCATGGAACCTTGTCTATCTGAGAGAGTAGTATCGACCGAGGCACCGCGCCTTCTGGACGATCCGATATATCCTTGATCGCCACTAGGCGAGAAAGTGCATCTACAAGTTCGTTCAGTGGATATGCAGCGTGACCTGGAACATGCAACCATGTCATCACAGTGCGCACTCGCGCGAGCTTTACGAGCGAACCCAACAGGATGGGCAACGCACCGCAAGACCTGTACAACACACCTCCTGCAGCAGCTTCTACCACCATCATGTTATCCGAACGAACAATAATGCGCCTCGAGCGATATATCGAAGGTGCCTGAAGCAGCCAACAGACAAACCAAAGAACAGCATGAAACTCGGCGGGGTTCGACGGGCTCACGTAATCTTATTTAAGGGATGGGGCAGATCCGGCCATGTAACCATCCATCCGATGTTTGCCGTCCTGCGTCACACCACACACGGCAAACGCCCGTGATGGTGGCCCCTGCATGCCTGCACTGTCTGACTTTCCCGATCCGTCTGTGTACACTACAAAATAATCCATGTCATCGTCGTGCACATCATTAGAGCAGGCATACTGTGTCAGGAAATCAACGGTATTAGAATGGAGACGATGGTGAAAGAGATATGGCACAGGATGTCGCGTGGATGGCGGCGCCACGGAAAGGGGAGAGAGTACTGCGTCTTGCCATTGGGCCGCGAGCATTGCTGCTAAGTTGCCGCAGTCGGGAACTGGATTGACGGGCGGCATGTCCGAAAACAGAGACGGGACCGGGCGCCCCGGCAGAGCCGCGGCGCTCGGAACCCACGCGGGCTGATCCCCACTGGCGCCCAGCGGCTCTGCAGGCTGGCCCCCCCCCTTCTTCGACGGGCTCGCCTGCGTCGCTTCAATATCGTCTTCAGAACTCTGGCCAGCGCGAACCCCGTCCGCGCTCGCACGGCGCAGGCTGCGTTCACGGCTTCCGCCACCTGCTGGCTCATCTCTCCCCGCTGGTTCGGGTCGCTCCTCGCCCGGCACCACGCGTGGAAGCGCGCCTCCTGGAACCGTGGCAGCACTCGACGCTGCGATGACTGTCTTTAGGGTGGGCTGCCCAGCAGCGGCCAAGCCCTGGGCCTGCAGGGTAGCCTTCTCGTCCGCTGCCGCCTTCGCACGAGCCTCGGCAGCAGCGCGAGCGCGCGCCTGGCGATCCGCCTTGCGCTCGTCGGGCGCAGTCTGACTGGCATCGGCTGCGGCGTTCTCATCCCTGTCTGCATCCGCTGCGTCAATCGCTGCCTGCGCCTGGAGCTGCTCTGCCGTCATCGCAGGACATGCCGCGGCTGGGGGCTGTGCAGCAGCAGCCTGTGGCACTGCTGCCACGTGTTGCGTGGGCTGTGCAGCCTGGGCAGGATTGGCAGCCGCTGGCTGTGCATCTGGAGTCGTCGTATCCGTAGTCGCCGCCATACTCGCTGCTGCCGTGATCTGCGTCAGTCCCGACAGCAGTCCGCCCAGTACCATGGCCAGCCCCGCGATCTGCTGCGCCGCGCTCACCTGGCCCTGCTGGAGCTCGGCGATGGCTGCAACCGAGGCACCTGACATCTGGCTAGGTGCGTTCGCCACGGGCGTGGTTGGCGCCGCTTCCTCCACCACGGGCGTTGCGGCGCCCTGCCTCTCGTCCTCTCGTCGTCATTGGCGGCAACTGGCAGCTGGGCGAGGGTCTCGAGCTGCTGAAGCAAGATGCAGCAAGACCTGTGCGCGAGTCAGCTCTTTGGCACGATGCTGCTGGACCAGCCAGCGAGCCTTGTGCTCAATCATGGCCTCGTGCGCCGCCTTCTCTGCGCGATCGGAGCGGCGTTGGGCACGCTCGACGAACGCCCGCTGCCTCGCCAGGCGCACCTCCGGGAACCTGGCCGCGATGATCATTGTCATGAGGAACGAGTATTCCTGCTCCTGTGCCTCAAGGGCGGTGCTGGTCGGCAGGCCGAGCTCGCGGGACGCGCGAAGCATCTTGGCCGACGCCACCGCCATGCGGCAGAGGTTGCGCCTGTGGTTGACCAAGGCGGCGGGATCCGTCGGTGGCTGCACCCAGGCTGGGTGCGCGCATGCGCCTGCTCTGGCATTGCAGGGAGCACATCGAGGGCCTCCTGCAGGCCTGCTGGACGGTCCGCCGTCCCCTCGGTCGACTCAGGCTCACTCTCGTCGAACGTGACGCCGGTGGCTGGCGAGCGCCGACGGGATGACCTGCGTCTGGAGGGCACCTGGGGCTAGCCCCTCCGCAGGCTCGCCATCTCGCTGCTGGGGATGGGCGGGATGCGGAACACGGCTCGGGCTGCGCTGGCGACTGGGCTGAGCGCTGTTGTGCGCTGGCCTTGAAGCACGCCTCCGCCGCCGCTGGTCACGTCCACTTCCTCCGTGCTGATCTCGCCCGCTGCCCGCTGGTGCATGCTGCTGCTGCTGCTGCTGCTGCTGCTGCTGCTGCTGCGGCTGCTGCTGCTGCTGCTGCTGCTGCTGCTGCTGCTGCTGCTGCTGGTGCTGCGGCTGATCGCGGAACACGCTGAACGCCGCGGGACTCTGCTGCGGCAGCGGGCAGCAGGTCCTGCACATCAGGTCGCTGGCAGCATTTGCGTGCCCGCATGCTGGACACCACCGCAGGGGGGGGCGGCGGGGACGGCGGGGACTGACCGCCGCCCTTGCCTCCGCCCTTGCCTCTGGCCTGCCGCGCCGTCGCGCTGTGGTGCGTCGCCAAGCACCTCGCCGCACTCGCTATGCGAAGGACAAGTCGAGCTTGAGCGCGCTGAGCACGAACACGCCTGTGCCAGGCCGGCTCGCTGCCGCCGCCGGTAGGCCGCGGGCGTGAGCGGGGGCTGCGGGAAACCCGCGGCGTGCCGCCAGCAGCGGGGCGCCAGGCGCGAGAGCCGCCAGGCACGCCAGGAGCAGCGCGAGGCGCGGCGGGCCCCGACCGCCCGATGCGCGGGCGCGGGCCAGCGCGCGTGGCTGCCAGCCCCAAGAGAGGTTCGCTGTACCTGGTGCGGCGCCCTAAACTTCTCGAACCGGGGCGGCAGCCGGGGAGGGAGGGAGGGAGGGAGGGAGGTGGGTGGAGAAGGGAGGGGAATGGAAAAGGGAGAACGGGAAGGAAATGCGGAGGCGAGGACGGCGAGGCCGAGGTGGGGCGGGGAACAGGCCATCGCAGCTGCCGCGACGGGCTCCGTATACTGTTGCATGGCCACCGCGCGGAAGGACGCGAGCCTCGCGGCGGACCTGTAGGACCCCCTTTTGTGTGGGGGGGGGGAGGGGCGGACGAGGGGGGGCGGGGGCAGACCCTTTCCTGGAGACGACGACGTGGATGGACAGGAAGGTTCGCCAGTTTTCGTTATGCCCCCGGCGGTTTGAGATGACGCGCGGGGGGGGGGCCTATCTGGCGGCACTCGCAGGCTTCGTGGGGTTCTCTGGGGGAGGAAAGGCTCGTCTGCCCGCCTTCTTCTCGCTCTCCTCCACCTTTCCCGTCGCCACGAGGGACGGGGAGGATAGGAGCGAGAAGGGATACGGGGACTGCGGGAGGGTAGGGGAGTGGGCGTGGGCGGAGAGGGTGGAGGGGCGGAGGGATGGCAGGAGGAAGGGAGGGGAATGGAAAGGCGGCAGGAGGATGAGGAGGAGGAGGAGGAGGAAGAAGAGGAGGAGGAGAAAAAGGAGGAGTAGGAGAAGAGGAAGACAGAGGAGGAGGGGCAGGAGAAGGGGAAAACACCTTCCGAAAGGCGAGGTACCCCACAACCCCCCGTTCTCGAGGAAGAGGGGGATGTGCAGGAAGAGAAGAGGGAGGGAACACTTGAGGCGATTAGCACGTGCGGGAGTGTAGCGCGGACCACACCCGCGAACACGGGTGGTGCACTTCTGTTTTGGAAGAGTTTTTTTTACGTAGTTCCGAAGCACTCGCTTTGGAAGAGGCGGCACAGGCAGCGCAACGCATGGTGAGCAAGCTGCCGCCCCAGCAAGGAATCGAAGGGAGGGGAGGGCCAAAGGGGGGAGTTCGAGGAGGGAGCGGGGAGATCGGAGCGACTCGGCGGGAGGAAACGTCATGCTCCGCAGTGCCAGGTGGGGCCCTCTGGGCCACAAGTGTGGATCCTGAAGCTATACAACATAGCCTATACGATATTCACATCCTGGCCTGCCTGGCGGCGAAAGGAAACCGCGGCCCCGACCATCCACCCTCGAAGAAGAAACAGATGCATAAACATGAGCTTTTGACAGTCCGCGCGGAGTTCTTGGATCTGCGCTGGACCCCCCTCCCTGGCGCGCGGCGTGCGCCAGGGCTGGCGCCGGAGGCGCCGCCAGGGGGGCCCAGCGCAGAGCCATGGAGTCGGCGCGGACCGTCAACAGTTTTATAGTTATGTGGTTGGGTGTTTCCTTGCTCCAACCCTGGGGAGCGGGGGGAGGGGCAGGATGGGGGAGTTACGAGGAGAGTCCTCGAGGCCTCGCGCGGCGCGTAATGGTACTGTGACCCAGTCCACCTGTCAGTTCTTTCAGCTGTGCGTCGACGCTCGCGCGGCGATGCTCCGGAGTCAGTCCGACGCGAATCCGACGCAAATCCGACGCAGTCTGACGTGAGCCCAACGTACATCCGACGTGGATCCGACGCACATCGGGTCTGAAGTTGCCGCGCGAGGCCTTCAGGATCTCCCTCACAGGGGAGGAGCTCTCGGCGTCACCCCAACATGCTTCTACTATATGTGCGCCGCCCCGCCGGGGGCGATGCGCGCACCGAGGAATCTTGTTGTATATGCGTCGTGGCGGGCGCTTTCTGGCCACACACCGCTCGGGAAACGATATACTACAAGAGACACGCATTTGGCGCGTCGTGGCCTCCTCGTTTGGAGTTGGCTGGGGTGGACGATCGACGGCTCTCGTGCTCTTTGCGGGAAGGCTTTGTGTCGAACTGTGTTGCGGGAGCTACAAGATGGGTATACTAAATGTTTGGGTCGGACGCGCACCTCCAGGGAGAACCTACGGTACCACCATGTCCCTCTACGCCCCCCCAGGGAGGGAGAGCCGGCCGGGGATCGAGGGGAGGGCGGCTCCCGCGGGCGAGCGCGCGCGCAGGACGGGGCGCGCCGCGCGGGCCGCGGGCCTGAGCGGCCGACGCGCGCGCGGAGTGGGCGCCACTCGTCCATGCCCCCGCCAGAGGGCGTGCTCCCCCAGAGTTCAGGGGAGCAAAAATGTACCCATGCCGCTGACCTCCGTCCGTTCTCCCTTTTTTCGGGCCCCCTCGAAGGCCCTCGTCGCCACCGTTGGATTCGCCTCGAAACTCTGGTCAGAACGCACCCCGGGAGAGGTGCAGGGAGTAGCGGTATCGGTACCTTTTGGTCTCCCCAAAAGTGGTGACGGCGAGGGGGGGGAAGGGGAGAGAGGGGAGGGGACGACGAGAGGGTTTCGGTAGGAGGGAGGGGGAGGAGGAGGACCAGTGTAAACCCAAGCCGCATCAACGATGTTGAATCAAACCCTTCCTCCAAGTTCCTTTTTTCACAGGCTCCTTCAATAATGTACGTTCACTGTTGGAAGTGCCGCGTTGAAAGACAACCGTCTGAGAGTTCTCAATCGTGTCAAAACACCATTGCTTGGACTTCAACGCCTCGAATACGTGTCAAGGTTGGGCCCTGACGATTTGGCATCGTACCAGAACACCACTCCAGCAGCACCGTTCTTGGGATGTCAATCATAAGAACCCGTTAACATGATGAAATTTGGTAAGGCGAAGGTGGGCGGCGGTCAGGCGAGACCCGCATGCTGAAAAAGAATCGGCACCTATCCGTGAAGCTTCTTCAAGTTGTTAAGACGAATCGGCGCGGCGCTGAAGCGAGACACACATTTTAGAATCCGCACGTCTTCCATCCGTGAAATTTCTGCAAACGTTTAAGACGAAATTGCCCAGCGCTGAAGCGAGAGCTTCGTTCTGAAAACGGCCCGCCCTCTATCCGTGAAGCCCTTGCAAAGTTTCAAGACGAAACCACGCGGCGCCTGGGCGAGAGCCAAGTTCTGAAAACGGCCCGCCCTCAGCCGTGAAACTGCTGTCAACTTCAGGCGACCGTGCGCGGCGCCACGGCGAGAGCCACAGATTGAAAGGGAGCCGGCTTCCAGCCGCGAAGCTGCTGCAGACTGTTGAGATAATGTGCGCGGCGCGAAAGCGAGAGTCGAGCGCCAGAGTTTGTTTGAACACGACCCGCCCTCAGCCGTGAAAGTGCTGTTCACGTTCAAGACGAATGTGCTCGACATCGAAGCGAGAGCCACCTATCGAAAGTGAGCCGCCCTCCAGCCGTGAATTCAGTGCAAACTGTTGAGGCGCATGTTCGCGGCTCTAAGGTGAGAGCCAAAACTTGAAACAGATGCGCCCTCCATCCTTCAAACTTCGCAATCTTTCAAGACGCACGTGCGCGGCGCTACGATCCGCACGCCACCCGTGAAACTCTTACAATCTTTTAAAAAGAATCTGCGGGGCGCGTTGGCGAGAACCGCATTGTGTAACCAAACCAACCGCCCTCAGCCGTGAAACTCTTGCAAACTTTGAGGACGAATGTGCCGTGGTGCTCATGCGAGAACCACGTGTTGAAAACCACATGCCCGCCATCCGTGAATGTCTCGAGAACTTGCCAAAAGAATGCGCGCGGCGATACGGCGATAGCCACATTTTGAAAACCAGCCGCCCTTCATCCGTGAATCTGCTGCGGAGTCTCAAAAGTTCAGGATCATCAGCGGTGAGGACGTCTCAGGCGGAACGCCCAGCGCACCCTACCGACACGCTTCCGGGTGCGACGGGGGGATTAGTTGTACGGAAAAAAATGTGGAGGAGGAGGAATGATGATGATGATGATGATGATGATGATGATGATGATGATGAGGAGGAGGAGGAGGAGGAGGAGGAGGAGGAGGAGGAGGAGGAGGAGGAGGAGGAGTCGCGGCTGTCCACGCAGGAGAAGCCGAAGGACAGGATGTCGAACAAAACAACCGAGGCACAAGAGGCCACAGCAAATAATGATAGAGGCATGCAAGACAAACATGAGGCTCCAGAGGCCATTGACACAACAAACGGCAGACGGTCGCAAGGCACACATGAGGCTTTGGGGGCCATCAACATCACTAACGGTAGACGTTCGCCCTCGGCTCAAATGCGGCGCCGGAAAAGCTACTGGCCTGCGACCCCGGCGGTGGGGGGGGAACGTCGGCGGGATTGGGATCCCCAGGGGGGGGAGCGGCACGCTCCCACCGCGGCTTACGCCACTCCCCGTGGGGAGGCGCCCGACAAGCGTTGAAAAAGGGGCCCTACCTCCGCCAGTCCCTGGGGGTGCTTGCCCCTGCATGTAAAAACCGTGCCCATCGGGCGGCACCGACCACGCCGCCAGCCTCCAACCAACGGGGGGTGCTACGGCTATCCCCGAGTCCTTGACGGGGCCCTGCTATCCAAGCAGAGGGGGCGGAGGAGGAAGAGGAGGCAGGAGCTGGAGTAGGAGGAGGAGGAGGAGGAGGAGGAGGAGGAGGAGGAGGAGGAGTGAGGAGATGAGGAGGACCAGGAGGAGCCAGCGGAAAGACAAGATTCATCAACGACGTTGCATTAAACCCTCCTTCCAAGTTTATTTTTCATAGGCTCCTATAAAGATTTGTGATAGAGCGCGCGCGTGGGGCCCGATAGACTAAAAGGGGGGCCCCAGCTTGAAGCTACCCCCCTCCCCCCTTCCTTGCTAAAGGGGGGGGGGCTTCGGAAGCCCCCCCCCCTCCCCCCTTTTCGTGGTTCGGAAAGGGGGGGGGGGCTTCCAAGCTACCCCCCCCTCCCTCCCTTTAATTGAGCCGGGGTGAGCCACCCCCCCCTTTGAAAGGGGGGGGGGCTTCGGAAGCTACCCCCCCCTCCCTTTTCGTGGCCGGAAAGGGGGGGGCTTCCAAGCTACCCCCCCTCCCTCCTTTTAATGGAGCTGGGGTGAGCCACCCCCCCCTTTGAAAGGGGGGGGGGCTTTCCCCCCCTTCCCTGGTGCAGGCTTGAAGCCCCCCCCTCCCTCCCTTGGTGCAGAAGGGGGGGGGGGGCTTGAAGCCCCCCCCCCCTTCCCCCCTTTGGCCGCCCAGCTCCCGGAGCCATCGCCCTCCCTTTCGCGTCCATTTATTCCCGCCCCTCTCCCTCCTCCTCTTCTTCCTTTTGCCTTCTCCTCTTCCTCGTTCTCCTCATCCTCCTCATAGTCATCATCGTCATCATCATCATCATCATCATCATCATCATCATCATCATCATCAAAGGCCGCCGCGCGCTCAGGCCATTGATGGAGCAGCGGCCTCCAGTCACCGCAACCTCGCCCTGCCCGAAAGGCAGGGGGCCTCTTGACGATACCCCGCACACCGCCATGCCGCCATGGACGTGCTCCGGAGCGCGGGCGCCGCGCACCTGCTGAGCACAGGACTCGTTCGCTGACATCAGGAACATGGACGAGCGCATGGCCCAAGCACCTGACCACCAGCCAGACGATGATGCCGATGCTCAAGTATTACGACACGCTGACCCTGAACTACTGGACGCTGAGCTTCAACAACAACATCCTCACGAATACAGAGGGCCAGCACAGGCAGGATCACACCATGCGGCCCATGAATTGCCACCAGTGGAACAATTGCACGCTGAACGTGACTTGCCACTTGGACTACTACCCCCACACCCACACTGCGAAGGACTACTGGGCGCTGAGCATCAATCCCAACATCATCACGAACATACAGGGCCAGCACATGCAGGATTACGACACGCGGACCCTGAACGACTGGAAGCTGAACGTCAATTTCAACATCTCCACGAACACAGAGGGCCAGTACGTGCGGGACTGGACGCTGAGCTACATCTCCATGAACACAGAGGGCCAGCACATGAAGGATTACGACACGCTGACCCCGAACTACCGGACGCTGGACCACTACCTACACACCCAGCTCGCTAAGGACTACTGGACGCTGAGCGTCAATTCCAACTTTTTCACGGACATAGAGGGCCAGCACATGCAGGAGTACGACACGCTGACCCTGGACGACTGGACGATGAACTTCAATTTCAACGTCTTCACGAACACAGAGGGCCAGTGCGTGCAGGACTACACCACGCTGCACCTGAACCGCCACCAGTGGAACAACTGCACGCTGGACTTGAATTGCCACCTGGACTTAAAGGTCGACATGAACGTGACCCTGGTGACGAGCGCCCTGATCATCAATTTCCAGTCCGACGACCCACCTACTTCTCTTCAAGGCCCATCGAACTCACCATCATGCTCCTCGCCCTGCAGCACCTGATGCGCACTGGTGTTCAAAGGGCAGGAATGGGACATGACACTGCAGATTATCAATACGCGGACCCGCTCGCTGAGCGAGTCTATCACCCCAGTCGACGGAAGCTCGAGATCGATCACGACGTCAGCTCCGCCATCATCCAGACTTTCGACATCGGCAAAAAAAGAAAAAAACAACCCACTGGCAATGTGATTCAGGACATTCATGCACGCGTACGTTATCTCACTGTTTCGACCATTTGTGGCGATTGTATCTGAGGATAGGACTCATACAGAATGGAACTCAATACGCACAGAACATCGGTAAACAGGACACCCTGGCCTCACTGGGCATTCACGGGGCCACGAAGAAGGCCGAACGGAACATCAAGATCATGCAGTTAGACATTTACGACGAGCATGGCAAGCAGGTAGGTGCCATCACGCAGGAGCACGAAAGCTACGAGCACATTATGGACTCCCTCAGGAAGAGCGGCCCCCCAGATGACAAGAAATGCCTGCAGTGGATAGGGTCGCCAGCTCCGTCCCGCGCGCTGACGGCCCTAGAAGGACTGTACAAGTGCGACGTGGGCGGCTTCATGAAGGGTGCCATCGAGGACATCGAGGCGGAGACGGAGATCAGCAAGGAAGATATCCTCGACGCCATCAACTTCGTGCGCCTGGAAAAGTGCTACTACCACGACAAGACGAAGCTGGTGATCGGCGCGCTAGGCGCGCCCATGTGGGAGGGCCAAATCCTGATCAGCCGCGCCCTCGAGGCCGAGGGCCAGGCGGTCCACCACCGAGACGTGGGCCCAGTGGGCTGGCTCGAGGAGGAGGCTAGAGACGCTCGAGCAGTGAACCCGTCTTTTTCTGCTTGAGCGAGCCTGCAGGCCACAATGCAGGCCACAGCGGAGAGGAGGCGTTTCAACGCCGCGTCAATTTCGTTCGAGGCAAAGACCTCCCTGCCAGCAGCGGCGCGGCCACGGCCGGCCACATGCCCTCCCCCCTCCGTCGCGCCTCCACTCCCCCCCTGCCGTGCCAGCACATCCAGAGGAGCAGCGTGAGGTGGAGGCCCCACCTGAGCATGATACAACCGCCGAAGAAGAAGCGGCCGAATATCTCAGCTAGCATTTCGACGCTGCTTGGCACGCGCTGCGCAGGAGGCCCCTCCGAGCAGCACCCTGGCAGTCTGGCCCAAGCGGGGCAACGCGAGACAGTCGGCTCTCTGCGACGGATCACTTTAAATCTGGTTTCATTGCACACCATATCCTGATATCAGATGTTGGTCCTGACGCCGAGGAAAATCATCATCATCATCATTATCATCATCATCATCATCATCATCATCATCGTCATCATCATCATCATCGTACTCCCTCGCGGGTCCTTCCGTTCCGTTCCTCCTCCTCCTCGTCCTCCTCGGTTTTCTCCTCCTCCTTCATTTTTCTCTCCCCCTCCTCCTGCTCCTCCTCCTCCTCATCATCATCATCATCATCCTCTTCCTCCTCCTCCTTCTCGTGATCCTCCTCCTCCGTTTCCCCATCCTCCTCCTCCTCCCTCCTCCTCCTCCTCCTCCTCCTCCTCCTCCTCCTCCTCCTCCCTCCTCCTCCTCCTCCTCCTCCCCCTCCGCCTCCCCCCTCCTCCGCCTCCTCCTCCCCCAGCTGGCCGCCGTCTTACACGAACACTGCCAAACCCGACGGGCCGGCGTTTTCCGAAATTCACTTCGTGCAACTTTCGGGAGGGGGGGTAGTATTTTTCCCAACCCTCCTTGGTTGGGTATTCGTTTTGAATGAGCAGTGTGGTCTCCACTTCCTCCTTCCCGTCCCGTCACCCTCTTGCCTCCTCCTGTCTTGCTTGCGGGGGGCTGCGATCTGTTAAACTGTCGCCACTTTCGAGGCTTGCTGGGGGGCCCAGCACAGTGACGCCACGGGCGGACCCAAATTAGACCTCATCCCTGGGGGGGCTGCGATATGTGAAACTGTCGCCACTTTCGAGGCCTGCTGGGGGGCCCAGCGCAGTGACGCCACGGGCGGACCCAAATTACACCTCGCCATCCCTGGGGGGGGGGGCTACGATTGTGAAACTGTCGCCATTTTCGAGGCCTGCTGGGGGGCCCAGCACAGTGACGCCACGGGCGGACCCAAATTAAACCTCGCCATCCCTGGGGGGTTGCGATCTGCGAAACTGTCGCCACTTTCGAGGCCTGCTGGGGGGGGGGGGGGGGGTGCAGCACAGTGACGCCACGGGCGGACCAAATTAGACCTCGCCATCCCTGGGGGGCTGCGATCTGTGAAATGCGCCACTTTCGAGGCCTGCTGGGGGCTCAGCACAGTGACGCCACGGGCGGACCCAAATTAGACCTCGCCCTCCCTGGGGGGCTGCGATCTGTGAAACTGTCGCCACTTTCGAGGCCTGCTGGGGGCCCAGCGCAGTGACGCCACGGGCGGACCCAAATTAGACTTCGCCATCCCTGGGGAGCTGCGATCTGTGAAATTGTCGCCACTTTCGAGGCCTGCTGGGGTCCCAGCACAGTGACGCCACGGGCGGACCCAAATTAGACCTCGCCATCCCTAGGGGGCTGCGATCTGTGAAACTGTCGCCATTTTCGAGGCCTGCTGGGGGGCCCAGCGCAGTGACGCCACGGGCGGACCAAATTAGACCTCGCCATCCCTGGGGGGCTGCGATTTGTGAAACTGTCGCCACTTTCGAGGCCTGCTGGGGGGCCCAGCACAGTGACGCCACGCGCGGACGAAAATTAGACCTCGCCATCCCTGGGGGGCTGCGATCTGTGAAACTGTCGCCACTTTCGAGGCCTGCTGGGGGGCCCAGCACAGTGACGCCACGCGCGGACCCAAATTAGACCTCGCCATCCCTGGGGGGCTGCGATCTGAGATCCCCGCTTTCGAAGTGGCCAGGGTTGCTCAGGGATTGCAACTAATCAGCTTTATCTAGTCCTTGTCCTGAAGCCAGTTTCCTGCGAGTCTCCCGAATTCCGTCTGCAGACATATGTAACCCTCGCTCCGTCATCGCCCCCCTTATAAAGTGTCCTAAACTATTTGCGCCCCGCGTTTGCGCAGGGGTTGGGTACGTCGCCAGGGTAATTTTTCGTTCCCGGGCGTTGGCACGGAACGAGTTGAATGATACACTTGCGTTGCAATCGATTGCAATCCATTGGATTGCAAACGATTCGATTGCAATCCATTGGATTGCAATCGATTGGATTGCAATTGGTTGAATTGCAATCGATTCAATCGATTGGATTGCAGGGGAGGGACAGGACGGAAGGGAGGGAGGGGAGGAGAGGGAGTGGAGGGAGTAGATGGAACGAAGGGTGTGGAGGGAGGGGAGGGAGCGGAGGGAGGTGGGGAGGGGGATTGCAGTGGAATGGAGTGCAATCGATTGCAAGCGATTCGATTGGGATTTTCGATCGTCGATCGTTGATCGTCGATCGTCCATCCTCGATCGTGGATTGTTCATTTTGGATCGTCGGCGAAAGGGAGGGCGGAGGCTCCGGGGGCTGGGCGGCCAAAGGGGGCAAGGGGGGGGGGCAAGCTTCCAAGCCCCCCCCCCCTTTGGCACAAAGGGGGGGAGGGGGGTGGGAGCTTCCAGCAGGGCGGCTCCAAGGGAGGGGGGCGGTAGCTTAAGCACCCCCCCGGGGGTAGGGGGGGGTAGCTTCCGGGGCGGCCAAAGGGGGGTGGGGGGTGGGTAGCTTCCAAGCCCCCCTCCCCCTTTGCACGAAAGGGGGGGAGGGGGGGAGGTAGCTTCCAGCAGGGCGGCGCCAAGGGAGGGGGGGGTGGCTTAAGCACCCCCCCCCCCTTTGGAAAGGGTGGGAGGGGGGGGTAGCTTCCGGGGAGGGCCCAAGGGGGGAGGGGGGGGGTAGCTGTAAGCCCCCCCCCCCCCCTTGCAAAAAAAGGGGGGAGGGGGGGGGGGTGTGCTTCCAACAAGGGCGGCTCAAGGGAGGGGGGGGGGTAGCTTAAGCCTAGCCCCCCCTCCCCTTTGCTCGGGCCCTGCGGGCGCGCTCTCTCAGATTTGTTTCCACTGCCGGAAAAGCCCCGTTGGAAGACTGGGGTCTGCAAGTGTTCAAGAGTGCCAAAGCACCGTTCCTAGGATTCCAACGCCACGAATTGACAATCTTGAATCGTACCGGAACACCGTTTCTGGAACGTCAACACTGCAGATCAACGTGGCTGTCGACCTTTGGCAGTCCTACGTGGTGCCGAAACGCCGTTTCTGGGACGCTAACCATAAGCGTCCTTGAGACTGCTGTGAATTGTCAAGACGGGTGTGCGCGGCGCTCACGCGATAATTGCATTTGCGAAGGTTTCGCCTTCATCCGTGAGACGGCTGTCACTTGTTAGCACGAGTGTGCGCGGCGCTCAGGCGAGAGCCATAGTTCGAAACGGCCCGCCTTCCAGCCGTACGTTTCTGGCAAGCTGTGAAGGCAAATTCGCGCGGCGCGAATGCAACAGGCACATTGGAAAACGACCCGTCCCCCATCCATGAAACTCTGGCAATGTGTCAAGACGAGTGCACGCGTTAAGGCGAAAATCACAGATTGAAAACGGCCCGCTTTCCATCCATAAAAGTTTTCCCCGAGCTGCAGCGTAGTTCGCTCCTGTTGCTCGCGGTTAATGTAGTGTTTGGCTCGGCTGCCTTGTTACTTTCGGCGCGCGGTTGGACCGTGGCGCTCGGGAACAAAAAAGTACCCCCACCAGCCCATCCAGAAACGACGCCCAGAGGAGTTGCCTCGATCAGGGAAGTGGGCAGCACGCAGAGGAAGGGTCTCCCCAGTGGAGGCCTCCTGGAGCGTTTTGGGGGCCTTCTGGCGGTCCTTGAGGCCTCTTGGAGCGTCTTGGGTGTCTCGGCGAGCTTCTTGGGGCCTCTTGGGGGTCTCTTGGGAGCTTCTTGGAGGCCTCTTGGGCGCCTCCTGGGGCCTCCTGGGCGCCTCTCGGGGCCCTCTTGAAGCGCTCTTGGGAGCCTTGGGAACGCTCTTTGGGTCATCTTGGAGGATATCGATCAAACCAGAGGAGTGTCTTAATTAACGGTGCCCCCCCATAAGGCCAAAATGGGAGCCAAAACCTTAGTAAAACCAGTGATTGTGCATTCCTCGCCGATTCTGTTTTGGACGCCCTGACACCTCGCGACCGGCCCCGGCAAGGCTCAGGAGAGAGGATAGGGGAGGGGTCAAGACGACCTCCCGCCCACAGGCCGTATCGCTCACTCCCACCCGCCCTCCCAACACATACGTAGTACCCGAACCTGGCCCTAGCCGCAGACTATGCAGCAGTCGTCTTTGAATGGGCAGCTACTGGGAGCCAATCCGCCGCCGCCGCCGACGCCGCCGCCGACGCCGCCGCCGCCGCTGTCCGCCGCTGCCGCCGCCACCGCGCTGCCCGCCGCCGCCGCCGCCGCCGCCCCCGCTGCCAAATCGCAGCCGCCGTAGCCGCTGCCGCCGCAGTCGCTGCCGCCACCGCTGCCGCCGCCGCCGCCACCGCCGCCGCCGCCGCCGCCGCCACCGCCCCCGCCGCCGCCGCCGCCCCCGCCGCCGCCACCGCCGCAGCCGCCGCAGCCGCTGCCCCCGCAGCCGCCGCAGCCGCCGCCGCCGCCACGTGTACTCTGGAGTGTTTTTTGGACAGGGATGGTGGGGTGAGGCCGGATCGGGTTCGCTGCGCATGCTCAGGATTTGGAGACAGAGTGTGTTGTGTTTTTCTGTTGTAAGGGATAAGGGATGGTGGGGGCAGAATGTGTTTTGTATTGTTGTTGTACAAGGGATGGTGGGGGGGGGCCCGCATGGACTTGGGCTGGCTCCCAGTCGCCTGGGGGAGGGGGTGTATATTTCGAGGGAACGGTGATGAACCCCTCCCCGAAGGGGAATAGGGGCAGATGGAAGACGAAACACCCTAGACCACCTACGCCCGAAAGTGTTGGTGGGATGCTTGCAGAATTCAAGTTTGAGAATCGTAGATGTTGAGGAAATCGCCGCCGAAACGCCCAGCCCGCCCTACCGACCCGTCTCGGGGTGCGACAGGGAGGAGTTATTTTGAATGAAGAGGATGGAGGAGGAGGAGGAGGAGGAGGAGGAGGAGGAGGAGGAGGAGGCGGAGGAGGAGGAAAGGGGGGAGGGAGGGAAGGAACGGGAGGAAAAGAGTGAATGAATGAATGTAGGCGCTCGGGGGCGTCCATGTCACGAGCGAGCTGCAGCGGCGGGAGGGAGGGCGAGGAAGGGGAGGGGTTGGGGGACTCTTACGCTGTGGGTTAAAAAACGGGAGCCTCCGGGATAGATCCCTGGGGATAGGGCGAATTTTGTGGGCCGAGTTTGTATTGTTAGGGGCCTCCTCCCATGAGGACCCAAAGTCTTAGGCCCTAGTCCTCGAAGAGCCGATTAAGACAAAGGACCGTCCGCGCCGACATTCGCGCGCAAGCTGCCCGCGTGAGGTCGTGCGTAAACGCCTTCCTCTCCATGCAACGTTCCGCCCGGACGGCTTGCGTCAGCCACCTCAGAAGGTCGCCATACGTGGTGGTGCGGGTCAGAGAGCGGGAAGGAGGCACGCAGGGGGAGGGCAGGGAGGGAGAGGGAGAGGGAGAGGGAGGGTGGGGGAGGGGGGGGGGGGAGGGAGGAGAGCGCGAGAGAGTGGGGGAGAGACAAGAGGGAGAGAAGGGGGGGAGAGAGAGCGGAAAGGAGGGACAGGGAGAGTGAAAGAGGGATGAGAAGAGGGTGAAGAGGCAAACTAGGTGCGCTCGCGCCACATATGACATCCCATTCCCCCCATCCCTTCCCCTGTTGCGCCGATGTTTTCTATATCCGCGGACGCGCGTCATAGCCGACCTGGAACTGCAACGGAAAGATTCCATCGTATTTTGCGCAACCTGAGAAGAAAGCGGAGCTGCGTGCATAGGAAGAGGAGGTGGTGGGTGAGCAGGAGGATGTGCAGGAGGAAAAGAAGGATATGGAAGGACGACGACGAGAACGAACAGCAGCAACAGGAGCTGGGGTTGAAGGAGCGAGACAAGAAGGAGGACCAGGGGAAGGCCGATGAGGGGAAATGAAGGGGGCGACAACGGTAAAAAATAGTCGGGTCAAAGGAAGTGACCCACGCTGGGGCGAGAGCGCCATTCTCAACGACGGGAGCAAAACGCCGATCCGAAAACGAGCTCCAAGTTGCAACATGAGCGCCATTCTAAAACATTTAGAACAATCGGATTGCTCACAAAGCATTGGAAGTATTACCGTTTGCCCAATTCCGTGTGTGTGAACGTGTGTGTGCGAAAAAAAAACTAAATTGGGAGAGGATCGGCTATCTTCTGGGCGGAGCCAGGGGAGAGAGGAGCGTAGTATTTAGAATGTGTAATCGTAGACGGGGGGAGGGAGGGCGTGGATGGGAGGCCGTGTTGACCAGCCTCCGGCGGGGAGGGGCGGGGTAGACAGTGGGCCATGTCCGACAAATTCGCGTTGTATGCGTGGAGGCACTGTTTAAACGCGTGCCTCCTTCATCCTCCCTCATGTTTCCTCCCACCTCCTCCACCTCCTCCGCCTCCTCGTCATCATCTTCATCAGCATCAACATCATTATCATCATCAGCATCACCACCATCACTATCACGACCATCGTCATCACCATCATCATCCGCATCCTCAGCATCATCGCCATCGTCATCATCCTTATTATCATCATCATCATCAGCATCGTCATCACCACCATCATCATCATCACTAACCCTTATCCCGCCCCCCCCTTCACGCTCCCCCTCATCACTCAGATCCTCCCTCCCGCCTCCCCTCCCTTCCACCCCGTGCTGCATGCAAGGTGGCGCTGTTTGAATCGGTGACTCCAAGTGTCCCCACCTTGCTGGCACGAAGGATCGAGCGTCACATCGATGCGCAGCCACAGTTTCCGAGCTTTTCCCCGTTTCGTTTCCCGCAGGCATTTCCATTACTGGCCCCATCGACCTCATTTTCTTTATCGTCTTCCTTCATTCATCTCTGCCCCCTTCAGTCTAGTTCGTCCCTTTTTCAACCGATTGCGCCATTGAATGGTATTTCATGCATCAGGCGCGTGGTGCTCAGAGCGACGCACTACGGCTGGCAAAGCTATGCACGCTGGCATATATCTAAAGGATGGCGCTGTCAATGTTAACACATGGTGGACGCCACATGACCATGCGCCGAGTGGTCGGCGATCGCCACCAGAGTGAGCGAATTAAGTAGATATTGCGTGAGACCGGAACCCAGCTGCATGTGTGCCCCCGCCATCAGACATGATATCGTAGTCTGCCTGTGGCTCTGCTCGGCGATCTTCTCATCAGAAAACGCAAGCGCACAAAACACTGCGTCACCAGCTTCACGGCCGCACGATACAGAATGCAGCATATAAGACCAAACAAATATGCATATATATATATATATATATATAGAGTTAAGCATTGCACATTGTTACTCGAAGTGCGCATTTCTATGGACACGCACAGAAAAAAAAAGTACACAATTATAGTTGGTTGGCCGCGCGATATGGAGATCCGCGACGGGTGAGAGGCACATGTTCGCACATGTTCTTCCCCTCGTACCCTCACACCACAAGAATCCACACACACACACACACGGTCTCTCTCTCTCTCTCTTTCTCTCTCTCTCTCTCTCTCTCTCTCTTCCCACTCCCATTTCCCCTCCCCATCCTCCTCCCCAGCTCCCCTCCGTGGCTACGATGGCTCAAGATGCACAGTTCCCCAGGGGGACCCCGACTGGATACGGCCAGTCCGCGGCCAGGCTTTGCTTCTTCGCGCCCCCGTCGGAGGCACGCCCTCCCACCAGTGCGGGAGGCATCCTTTTCTCGTCACGGGCCGACTGGCGCTGGCCTTTCCGGGTAAATTAGGACAATTCGGGGGGGGGGTCGGCGCCACCTGACTCACCATGCGCGCAGCAAGAAGGGCAGCAGGAGCAGGAAAGACGACAGGGACGGCGAGTCGGCGCCTCCTGGCCAACCGCGTCGCGACCAAGACGCAGAGGCCATGTCGGAGGCCAACCTTGGCTCGACTCCTACTGCCACTTCCGGGCCTCGTGTTCGGTCCAAGGGTCGCGCTCCTGTTCATCGTGAGCCACCGCGAGAGCGCACTCCAGGACAACGGTCCCGCAGTGAGAGGGGCCATCGGTCCCCTGTCCATCCAGGAGGGCAGGCTGACGCCCTCGAGTCTGACGACCTTGGTTTCGTGGCTGCCTCTCTCGAGGCGTCGACTCTTCCCTCACCATGCCCTGCTGGGGGGCGGGTGGGAAGGAAAGCGAGCCACTTTGGTTTCGCGGCGCCCCATGGACCAGCACCCTGTTGCGCGCGTGGCTCCTGCTGGTGCTCGCCCTCAACATCGCATAGTTGGCCGATGGGGTGGCTCAGGTGGCGCGGATGACGGTGCCGCCGACTCCCCGCGGCGGCCAGCCCAGCTCACAGCCAGCCGAAAGTGTTACCCCATGCCAGGCCCCTTGTCAACGATTCGACCCGCGGCTTGGCGGTCTTACCAGGGGTTCGAAGTGTTCCAGCGCACGCTCCCAGCGAAGGCCCATGAGACGACTGCGTGTGTCTGCCGTTCAGCCTCTGGCCACCCAACAGAGTCCCTCAGTCGCCAAGCTTCTGCTCCACAGGTTCGACGAACCGAGAAGTTGATCCAAAGGTGGAGGCCCATGCTCAGGCGCGGGGGGCGCTGGAGGCCCGACTCGAGCGCCTGGAGACGGAACCCGACTCTGCCAAGTCGGCTCCGCGAGTTTCGATTTCACGGGCGGCCGACGCGGTCGCGAGCCACCGACCCAGTCGTCTGCGTTGTCCACGCCAAGGAAGACGTCGGGCGCGATGCCGTCGCGTCGGGATTGCGCGAATGGCCCAGTGGCGCCAGCTACACGCGCGGAGAAGACTACAACGTGGAGGGTGATCCCCTGGCCTGCGCTTCGTCGTCAGGTTCACGGGCCTCGCTGCGACCGCGGCGGCGCGGGTCTGACGGGCTCGCGGCCATCGGCGTGGACCCGACGGTGCGCGGAGGCAGTTCCACGCAGAGATGCCTGGACAGTGCGGCGTCCGGCTTCATGTGGGAGTCGGCCGCAACCGCTCCGAGATCGCGATGGATCGCGCTGCAATGAGCAGGAAGGCTACTTCTGAATTTGAGTTTCTCGGCCGTTGGATCCTCTCGGACTACGACGCAGGCGCTATCGCGGTGGGATGGGAACTGCATGGCACAGCCACCGCTGGCCCAACCGAACCGCCCAGAGCGCCATGGAACACCTATCTCCTCGCCGGCATCCACATGGCGAAGGCCGACCTCGCCGGTGCCGCGCGCCCCCTGTTCCAGCCCAGCAAATTCAGTGGAGCGGGCAGCATCGCATGGGGCCTGGAGCGGATAGCCTTGGGATCTAGGGCCCCACGGGCCCTTCGCCATCACCAGCCGAAGTCGCCAGCAAAGGAAGAAGAGACCCTCGGGACTTTGCCCGACGCTTCTGCGGCCCACGGGCTCGGCGATGTGGTCTCGGGACTTTAGAGGCGGATTGGCTGCGATTCTGAAGTTGTCGATTCGCTTCCTGCTGGGCCGCGCCCGTGGAGCGCGCCGCTGCGCCCCCGGCGCCGCCCTCAGAGACCCCCGCGCCGCCTCGAAGGCGCGCGCTCCTGCGCGGGCCCTGATGCTGGAGATTATACCTCGCCCGTCTCCGCTTCGGCGGCGCCGCTGGAATATCCGTACTTTCGATCTGGGCGCAGATGACTTCCATTCAGTTCACGCCGACGCCCCTGCGAAATACGCGCCGGTGGTAATTGCCTTGTCCGCGGCAAGTTTGCTCTTGGCCGGTGACTTCCACATCGACGATGGGCGTGACTGACTCCGCCACTGCCAGCCATGAGATGCGCCGGCCCGCCCGCCATCCGACCTCGAGGGCCGCGACCCCCCGCGCCTCCGCGATGTCATCCGGCGAGCGACAGCAGCAATCGGGCACCAGACCGTGGATGGCTACTTCCAGGCAGCCGGCAGAGCACGTTCCCGCGCGCGTCGGCGACCTTCATGGCGGGGCGCCCGCCGAGTCGCGGATCGATCGGCGCTCCGCGGCGACGTCGCTTCGGATGCTCTGCCAGATTTGATCGGCCGCGAGATATCATGCGGAGTTGTTCAGGGCCGAGATCTCCGACCACTCGCCAACGGCGGTCTCGCGGCCAGTCGGGCGCCCCGACCCGCGCGAGCGCGCCCTGCCCCCCTCGCCCCATGCGCTCCGACACCCTCTTCGGCCGCTGCGTTCCAAAATGCGGGGCCCGCGACGGGGCGGGCCAGCGCGAGGCGCCAAGTGACTTGGCCACGGCGGTTCGGGCTCGGAGATGCGCGGCCCGCGCCGTTCGAGGCCGCCGGCTGGCCCCGCGCGCGGGGCGCCGCGAGTTACGCGCTGTGCTTTTGCGTTCGTTGGCGAGACCAGTCCGACGGCGAGGCCCCCCTCGCTCGCGCTTCGCGGGGGGCGCGGCAGCGGGCGCGCGGCCCTCCGCGATCTCTCTCCCGAGGCTCGTTCAGAGGGCCCGCTCAGACATCCGCAGCCAGGAGTGCCGCGCTGCCCGCGCGTCGCTCGCCGGGCAGGCAGTGCGCGCGCGGGCTCGCCCGCGGCGCGCCTCAGGGGGCGGCCCCGCGCCATTGCGCAGCGGCGCAGCGGCGCAGGCCCACGGCATCACTCAGTGCGAGGAGGTATCCGGCAGAGGCCCCGAGGTCTGATGGGGGGAGCAGATGGGGGGGGGGGGGGGGGCGCTTCGCCAGCTGCCAGATGGGGGGGGGGGGGGGGGCGCTTCGCCAGCTGCAGCCCGGGCCGAAGCTTCGAGCGCATGCAAAAGTCAGAGTTTTGAGAAGCACCGCCAGGCCCAGGCAGGGGGGCCCCCGGCATCTCGAGCACGCTTCATTCGCTTCACTTCCGACCCCCTCGGCCCCCCGCGCCCCCGCGCCGAGGCTGCGCAACTCTGCGGGGCGAGCCCCCGTCGCGGGGCCTGGCCCGCGCGGCCCTGGGCACGAGGCGTGGCCCCAGGGTCTCGGGCCACAACTTCTCGCGGAGGTTTTCCATTGGCTCTCTCGGGCCCATTCCATGCCTCTCCCCCTCCGCCCTCTATCTCGGTCCTCAATCCAAAGAGCGCCCTTGAAGGGGGCGACCAGATCGGCGGCGAAGCGCGCCGCCCGATAAAAAACGAGGTCGCCGCTGCCATTGCCGACGCAGGGCGGTCCGAGGTCACCGAGAAATCGGAGCCCTGATTCAGAACGATATCCCTGGGTTGGACTGCTACGCAAGGCTCGCGAATTGCCTCGAGCGCCCCCCAGGTTCCCTCCTCGCGTTCGACTTCTCGGCTTCTCCCAGACGCCCCCGTCGGTGGGTCAGAGTTGGCTGTTGCGGGCTGCTGATCACTTCGGGCTTCGTGGAAGGTGCGAACGGTTTCTATATGATTAGCCCGCGTCTGTTCCAGTGCCGATGTAAGTTGGCCCATGTGTGTCACGCGAACTTTGGGGCCCTCCATGGTCCATGGGGCGCCCGCCAGGCGGAAG
>CAUYUJ010018525.1:2500-7500 GCA_963575745.1 Prorocentrum cordatum | reverse complement strand
CGGCCTCTGCACAGGATGCAGGCTTCGAACGCCACGATCCAGCTCGCCTCGCTGAGTTTCATGCTGAAGGCGGGCAGCAGTGAGGGGGCCATGCAATACTGTAGCAGACAGGCGTGCCATGCGCATTCGAAGGAGGATCGGAGGTTGGTCAAACCCCCACCTTGCCAAGTCGATTAGCGAATCGTGTTTTTTTGGTTTTCGAGATGGCGTTGCGACCGCTGGGTCTTGTCCCCGGTCCTGTCCACCCTCGAGAGGAGGGGGAGGTGGGCTCTCCCAAGGAGTCAGGGCTTGGCGATCCGTCTTCCTCCCCCTCCTCGAATGCCAGTGCGTACGGTGGGGCGCTGGTTCAGGAATGTGCCCAGGAGGCTGCAGACCCTGCGGGATTCCTTGCCCGATGAGGGCGGCGGTGATATCCATGGCCAGTCCACGATTGGAGCTTGACTGGCTTCCAGACCTTGGTTTCCTTTATCGAATGGTTCCTTATCCAATGCCCACACCGTGTTGGAAGCTCTGGGCGCGTCTGGCCCTTCTGGGTGGGAAGCTCTGGGTGCGTCTCTGGCCCTCCTTGGAGCCTCTGGGGACTTCTGGAGGCCGTCGGCGGCCTCCTCCTCCTCCTCCTCCTCCTCCTCCTCCTCCTCCTCCTCTTCCTCCTCCTCCTCCTCCTCCTCCTCCTCCTCCTCCGTCTCCTCCTCCTCCTCCTCCTCCTCCTCCTCCTCCTCCTCCTCCTCCTCCTCCTCTTGAGTCGGCGACCCCTGAGTGGCTGGCCTCCCGCTGGATCTGCCTCGGCTTCCTGGCTGGCGGCCCCCTCGGCGTGTTTCGGGGGGGGGTGCGCCGCGGCCTGGGGCTCCCTCTGTCGCGCCTCCCGCGTCCCCCATCCCTGGGGGCGGCCTCCCGGGGCCGTCTGGTTCCCCGCGGGAGTGCGTCCGTTCCCCTGGCCTGCCCTCGGGGTCGGCCAGGGTCGTGACAGGTGGCTGTCCGGGCTGCTTCGGGGCCCTGCCTTCGTCGCCTCGCCGCCCGTGCTGCGTACTCGCGGCGGCGCGGGACCTATAGGCGTCTGGGGCCCTGGCGGTCGTCTGCGTGCAGACGGTCGCCAGGGCCTTTCTGATGAGGTTCCATCCATCCATCCTCCTCCTCCTCCTCTTCCTTATGCTTTTCCTCCCTCTCATCCTCTGCTGATTCTTCTTATTAGTATTACTATTCGAATTATTATTATGTTTATTATTATTAATATTATTTTTATTATTACTATGATTATTATTACTATTATTATTAGTATTATCAGTATTATTATTATTATTATTGTTATTATCATCATCATCATTATTATCATTATTAGTATTATCATTATTAGTAATAGTATTATTATTTTCACGATTAACAGTGTTACTATTATCATTCGCATTACTTTTAAACTTTTATTATGTATCAGCATCAGTATTATGTTTATTTTTATTACTTCTAGCATTATTATTAATAGTATCATTCGTATTGCTATTATTATTGTTATGCTTAGTATTATGCTTCTTATTCCTCCTCCTCCTCCTCCTCCTCCTCCTCCTCCTCCTCCTCCTCCTCCCCCTCCTCCTCCCCCTCCTTATGCTCCTCCTCCCTCTCGTCCCCTTCCTCCTCCCCTCCTCCCCCTCCGTCGCCAGGGATCGGCGGCCGTGGGCCCCCTCCTTGCTCTCATCGGCCCCTGCTCGCGGTCCCGGCGGCAGGGCCCAGCCCCGCGCTCTCCACGTCTCGAGCAGTGGAGAAACGTCCTGGCTTGCCTCCCCCCCCTCCTGCTCGCCCCCTCCTCCCCCCTCCCCTCCCTCCTCCTCCTCCTCGTCCTCCCGCCCCCCGTCCTCCTCCCCTCTTCCCCTCCCTCCTCCCCCCTCCTTATCTTCCCCCCCTCCTCTTTCTCCTCCTCCTCACCTTTCCCCCACCAGAGAGTGTTCTAAGACCTGTGTTGGTGGTCTGCACGAGATGTTCTGAGGCCATTTCTGGCTGAGACCGTTTTTTTAAACAGCACATCGGTTTTACGCTCTAAGGACCCTGCTTGTGTTATGAGAACAGTGCTGGGTTCTGAGAACATGCCGTGGTAGACCTACGGGACTGCCCGGACGGCCGGTCCCTGCTCAAGGGACGCCAGCGAAACAGGCTGCTGAGACCGCGACGTTGCACTTGAGAGGCTCCGAAGGGTGCGACTGAAAGCGTCGTGCGGCGACCTTGCGGGCGACGCCGAGCGGACCTGAGAAGTCGGCATCGCTCGACTCGGCAGCCCCTCTCCTTGGGGCCTCTGTCTGGAACCGCATCTGCCCGAAACCTTCCCTCTGCGGAGAGGCCCGCGGTGGCCCTGCCAGCGGGCGATCTCGGGTGCAACTCCTGGGAGATCGATTCCAAATTATTAGTAATAATATACAAAAGTGATTTAAACTTATCCGTAAGGGCTTCGCCCCATGCCGCCGGCCCCCTGTCTCGGATCATGGAAGATGCACAAGCTAAAGCATGAGGTCTAGGCGCCGCCGTGAAGCAGTGTCGGGACCTGTTTGTTTTTCGACCCTGGCCTCGCCGATTTGCATGAGGGGTGCCACCGAATTTCAGAAATGTTGCAAATCCATTGTGTTTTTGGACCCTGACCCCGCCGATCTGCGCGAGGGGTGCCACCGAATTTCAGAAATGTTGCAAAACCCATGTGTTGTTTGACCCTGACCCCGCCGATCTGCATGAGGGGTGCCACCGAGTTTCAGAAATGTTGCAAATCTCATGTGTTTCTGGACCCTGACCCCGCCGATTTGCATGAGGGGCGCCGCCGAATTTCAGACATGTGGCACATCCTTTGTGTTTTTGGACCTTGACCCCGCCGATCGGCGTGAGGGGTGTCACCGAATTTCAGAAATGTGGAAAATCCCATGTGTTTTTGGACCCTGACCCCGCCGATTTGCGTGTGTTTTTGGACCCTGACCCCGCCAATCTGCGTGAGGGGTGCCACCGAATTTCAGAAATGTTGCACATCCCTTTTGTTTTTGGACCCTGACCCCGCCGATTTGCATGAGGGACGCCGCCGAATTTCAGACATGTGGCACATCCTTTGTGTTTTTGGACCTTGACCCCGCCGATTTGCGTGAGGTGTGCCACCGAATTTCAGAAATGTGGCAAATCCCATGTTTTTTTCCCTGGAAAGGGCGTAGGCCCAGGATTTTCTTTTAGTGGGTAAACTTGTCCCCGGTGCCTCAACTGAGGTGGGCCGGCGGATTCTTTCCCTATCGCGGTCGAGGGGGGCCGGCATATTAAAGTTTGAGGATGTCTCAGGCGAAACGCTTGTTTTTGAAATCCCGATCGATAAATCACAGGGTGCGGGCCAACTCAGCACGACCACACCCCAGCGAGACCACACCCCAGCACGACCACGCCCCAGCACGACCACGCCCCAGCACGACCGCACCCCAGCACGACCACACCCCAGCACGACCACACCCCAGCACGACCACACCCCAGCACGACCACACCCCAGCACGACCACACCCCAGCACGACCCGATCGATAAATCACAGGGTGCGGACCACCCCAGCACGACCACACCCCAGCACGACCCCACCCCAGCACGACCCCACCCCAGCACGACCCCACCCCAGCACGACCACGACCACACAGCACGACCACAAGCACCCAGCACGACCACAGCACGACCAGCACGACCAGCACGACCACGCACGACCAGCACGACCACACCCCAGCACGAGCACGACCACACCCCAGCACCCCCAGCAAGACCACACCCCAGCACGACCACACCCCAGCACGACCTCACCACAGCACGACCACACCCCAGCACGACCACGCCCCAGCACGACCACGCCCCAGCACGACCACGCCCCAGCACGACCACCCCCCAGCACGACCACCCCCCTAGCACGACCACCCCCCAGCACGACCACCCCCCAGCACGACCACACCCCAGCACGACCACTCCCCAGCACGACCACACCCCAGCACGACCACACCCCAGCACGACCACACCCAGTCGCACCGCCGTGGAATGTTTCGTGGGGTGTCTTGTTGAGTGGTTGCCTGTTCGTGGGGTGTCTCGTGGAATGTTTCACGGGGTGTCTCGTGGAATGTTTCGTGAGGTGTCCCGTGGGATGTTTCGTGAGGTGTCTCGTTGGATGTTTCGCGGCGTGTCTCGTGTCTCGTGGGATGTTTCGTGAGGTGTCGCCCAGTTGGGTATCGTGAAAACGTGACCATGTTGCACATGTCGATATCCCTTTCCGGGTTCGTGGGTCCATCATGTTGACCCTGACCCCGCCGATCTGCGTGAGGGATGCCACCGAAGTTCAAACATGTGGCAAATCCTTTACTTCTGCTCGTGGAACCTGGCCCTGCGGACCTGCGTGAGGGGTGTCAATTTTCCCCCCCCCCAGAAATTCTGAGAACCCTCCCAGGGCGTGGCAGTTCTGCCGATTTGGGCTCCGCCCCCTCGCGCGTTCATCAACAAGGAACAGTCAGCAGCAAGAAGCAGAGAAAAAAAAAAAAAACAGTCAGCAGCAAGAAGCAGAACTGTAACAGTGGAAACTGGAAGCTGCAACTGGCACAGGGAGCAGCACACTCCTGGCCTACAGCCTGGTGGCCCTGCAAGGGGGCCGGCGGATATTTTGAAAACCAAGCAAAGAAAAACAACACTTCCTGGGAGGTCAAATTCTGACGTGGCCCTGGTCCGAAATCCCGCTCAGTCGGGCTGTAGTCCCGCTTGATCCGGCTTGCTCCCGCCGAATCCGCGGCCCAATCTGGCGCTGCAGCCCCTCAGCGGGGCTCTATGATCCTTAAGTCTTCCGACGAAGACCTCCCAGTCGATGCTTCCGAATGGACGATGTTGGAAATACGGTAGGTTCATGCGGCGTTGGGGCGACACCAGCGAAGGCGTTCAACGCTGAATTCTGCGGCGCGGAAGCACCGATGGACACGGCAACATCATTTGACCCGACTGAATTCAACTTTGAACGATTGGGGCCGCGATCGATTCA
>CAUYUJ010018524.1:163033-202240 GCA_963575745.1 Prorocentrum cordatum | reverse complement strand
TAGCATTAGTAGTAGTAGTAGTAGTAGTAGTAGTAGTAGTAGTAGTAGTAGTAGTAGTAGTAATCGTAGTAGTCGTAGTCGTAGTAGTAGTAGTCGTAGTAGTAGTAGTAGTAGCAGCAGCAGCAGCAGCAGTATCAGTAGCAGTAGCAGTCGCAGTAGCAGTAGCAGTAGCAGTAGCAGTAGCAGTAGCAGTAGCAGTAGCAGTAGCAGTAGCAGTAGCAGTAGCAGTAGCAGTAGCAGTAGCAGTAGCAGTAGCAGTAGCAGTAGCAGTAGCAGTAGCAGTAGCAGTAGCAGTAGCAGTAGTAGTAGTAGTAGTAGTAGTAGTAGTAGTCGTGGTAGTCGTGGTAGTCGTGGTAGTCGTGGTAGTCGTGGTAGTCGTGGTAGTCGTGGTAGTCGTCGTAGTCGTAGTCGTAGTCGTAGTCGTAGTCGTAGTCGTAGTCGTAGTCGTAGTCGTAGTCGTAGTCGTAGTCGTAGTCGTAGTCGTAGTCGTAGTCGTAGTCGTAGTCGTAGTCGTAGTCGTAGTCGTAGTCGTAGTCGTAGTCGTAGTCGTAGTCGTAGTCGTAGTCGAGTCGTAGTAGTAGTAGTAGTAGCCGTAGTCGTAGTCGTAGTAGTAGTAGTAGTAGTAGTAGTAGTAGTAGTAGTAGTAGTAGTAGTAGTAGTAGTAGTAGTAGTAGTAGTAGTAGTAGTAGTAGTAGTAGTAGTAGTAGTAGTCGTAGTAGTCGTAGTAGTAGTAGTAGTAGTAGTAGTAGTAGTAGGAGTAGCAGTGGTAGTGGTAGTCGCAGTGGTCGCAGTGGTAGCAGAAAGCCGATGACGCTGAGGAGGAGAGGGAATGGCAGGAGGAGGGAGGAGGGGGATCGGAAGCCCATTCCGAGAAGTTTGTGGATTAAAGGATGAGGGGCAGAGGAGAGGAAAATGGGCTGGAGGCAGGTCCGAGGCTGGCACCCTCTTGGGCTCCCCGCGTGTAGAGTACTTGAAACCGCTGGGGCAGGCACTGCAAGCTGCGGCGGGGACGGGGCCCGACCGGGTGCCCTGCTTGGTGCTGGGCGACTTCAACGTCTCGCCCGAGGAGTTCGCAGAAAGAACGGCCGGCGACGACTTCTGGCGGCAGCTGCAGGCTTCGGTGCCGGAGGGTGGCAACACGGCGTACCCATCAAACCCGTGCGCCCGGGGCGACTTCGCGATGTGCAGCGGCGGAACATGGTCTGGCCGTTCGCTGGGCTCTGAAGACTTCGGCTCCTTCGAGCGGTACGCGCAGGAGGTGACCAGAGCTGCCGAGTGGAGGCTGCAGCTGCCAGCCGAGCTGGAGGGACGGGAAGCGGCCACGAGAACCCTCGCGCGCGCGGAGGCCGAGGGCGGGCCCAGGCTTGGCACGCGGCGCCTGGGTGCCAGCCTGCCTTCGAAGGCCGACGACTCCCTGACGACCACGCAGCGCTGCCTGGAGAGGGCGCTGCGGCAGGCGGGCGACGTGCGCCACCGCAAGGGGCTCCTCATGTCGGACCACCGGCCCCTCAGCTTCACCGGCCAGCTGGGCGAGGCCGGCGTCTCCTGAGGAGCGGGCGCGCCGCGGCCTGGCGGGGGCAGGGGGCGCGACAGGACGAGCGGAGGGAGGGCGGGCGGCAGCTTGCGCCATGGGGAGAGCGGGTCCTCAGGGAAGCAGGTCCCGAGGTTTTTCGCCGTTCTCGGGCCCTCGGGGCCTTCCACGAGCCCTGGGACTGTCAGACACCGACCTGGGATGAAGACCTCGTCCTGGTGGATGGCCCTGAGGTCCAGGACCCGTTTCCCGCAGGACCCGTTTCCCTTGGGGAGTGAGCAGAGAGGATTATCGGATCGGATCGGGAGTCCGCGCCAGGGCTTCACAAGGAAACCACAGCTGGGGGCGTGCAGCAGCATTCGAGCTACCGCAGGCCTAGGAGGAGCAGGAGGCGGAGGAGGAGGCGGAGGAGGAAGAGGAGGAGGCGGAGGAGGAGGCGGAGGAGGAGGCGGAGGAGAAAGAGGAGGAGGAGGAGGAGGGGGAGGCGGAGGAGGAGGAGGACCAGGGTAAACCCAAGAGGCATCAACGATGTTGGAATAAACCCTTCCTCCAAGCTTCTTTTCATAGGCCCCTACAACTTTTCACTTTACTTGGGGAACTGTCTAGTTAGAAGACAACTGTTTGAAGACCCGGAAGCATGCCAAAACATTGTTCTCGGGATTCCAACGCCACGGATCAACATGACTGTTGGGTCTTGGCGATTCTCAATCGTACCAGAACGCCATTCCTGGGACTTGAACACCGCGAGTCAATATAACTTCTGCACCCTGTTACGCCTGAATCCTTCCAAACCGTTTCTGGAACGTTGATCATGGGAATCCGTGAAACTCTTGCAACTTCTTAAAGCGAGTGTACGCGGCGCTAAGGCGAGAACCACATTGTGAAAAGGAATCGCCCTCAATCCGTGAAGCTCTCGCAAAGAATTAAGACGAATGCGCGCGGAGCTAAAGCGAGAGCCACACTTTGAAAACGTTTCGCCCTCAGTCTGAGAAGCTCTTGCCAATTGTAACACGAATGTGATCGGCGCTAAGGCGAGAGCCACATTTCGAAAATCACTCGCCCTCAATCTGTGAAATTGTTGCACATGTTTGACGAATGTGCGCGGAGCTAAGGCGAGAGCCGCATTTTGAAAAGGAGCCGCCCTCAATCCGTGAAGCTCTTGCCAATTTTTAGCACGAATGTGTGCGACGGCGCTAAAGCGAAAACCACATTTTGAAAACCATTCGCCCTTAATCCGTGAAACTCTTGCACATTTTTAGGACGAGTGTGCGCGGTGCTAAAGAGAGAGCCACATTTTGAAAACCACTCGCCCTCAATCCGTGAAGCTCTTGCAAATTCTTAAGACGAGTATGCGCGGCACCAAGGCGAGAGCCACATTTTGAAAAGGAACCGCCTTCCATATGTGAAGCTGTTGCCAATTTCTAAGCGTCCGAGTCATAAATGGTGAGGAGGTCTCAGGCGAAACGTCCTTCCCGCCCTAAAAACTGGCCTCGGGGTGCGACAGGGGGAAGTTATAAACAGAAGGAATTGAGGAGGAGGAGGCGGAAGAGGAGGAGGAGGAGGAGGAGGAGGAGGAGGAGGAGGAGGAGGAGAAGGAGGAGGAGGAGGAGGAGGAGGAGGAGGAGGAGGAGGGGGAACGTAAAAAGCGTGGGGGCGGGGCAGCCGCATTGACGACAGCTGCTGCCGGCCTGGGCGGGCTTCACGTCGCGAGAGTCCGTCGGGGCGGGGCCCGTCAGTTCCCCTCGTGTCCGCCTCCCCTCGCTCCCCCCCTTTGTGTTCGCCTGTCGGGTCCGCGGTCCTCCGTCGCGGCGACAGGGCAGCGGCTTCGTGTGCGTCATCAGTGAGGAAGTGCGATCTGGTGTAAGTGATTGCCCTTCGGCACGAATTCTTCGCCACGGGAGTAAGGGGGCCCTGAGGAAAACGGGTCCTGCGCATTTTTGCCGTTTTGTGGCCTCCCTGGGCGCTCGACGGGCCCTGTGACAGTAAGCAACGGCTCTGTGGGGTCAAGCCGTCCGCAAAGGTGCAGGTTTCGGACTGTCTCAGCCGCCCTTTCGCGGAGGTCATCTCGATCCGTCTCACTGGCTCGGAAATGCAACATCTGCAAGAAAACGATCCAGTCCTGAAAATGGTCAATTGTTGGCCATATTGTTAGTGCCACAATGGAACTCTTGGACACATGATTCCGAACAAGTGGTCGTTCTACTGGTGATTTCAGCTCGCCCCAAGTCAACTTGGAGTTTTTTTCCCCGCGTGTCTTTATTGACCAGGCTGCTCATGAGCAACATCAGTTTTTGTTTGAGGCAGTTCTTCTGTGCGTGATTCCGCCATCAGTCGAGCCCAAGATTCTTTGCACCGATCTCTTCCAGTAAGGATTTGGACGCGTCAGCCAGTACGTGTCTTCCCCCCAAAAATAAAGAAAAACGTCAACCAGTACGTGTCTGACGCTGAAGGTATCCTCCTCCTCCTCCTCCTCCTCCTCCTCCTCCTCCTCCTCTTGAGTTTCAGATTCCTTCCCGGGCCGCGCGCGCGCCTCGGGCCGTGCTCTGCGACTCCCGCTCCCGGACGCCCCTCCTCTTCGGCGCCCCCCGCTCCGTCCGGACCCCGCTCTCTCCACGGTCGACTATTCTGTTTCGACCCGGGTGGCCCCCGTTCGGGCCATCCGGCACAAAGGCTCACGCTCGTTCGCCTTCTCACTGCCCCCGCCTCTCTCTCGTCCCGCCCTTGGACGCCACCCCCTTGGGCGCCCCCGATTCCGTCAGGACCCATTTCCTGCTTGGTTGACTACTTCGTTTCAACCCCTTGGCATCGCTCGGACGTGTGCATTTTTTCCTCGGCGAGGATCATTGTGGAGCATCCTGGTTCGTTTTCGAAAAGCACACGCGCGAAATCGAAGAGTACACGGGAAATGGACGTCCGAGCGATGGCGAGAGCACGTGTGCCTGGGGGCACGCGTTTTGATGCCTCGAGTGGGGCGGTGACAGATCATGGGCTGGAGATTGCGGGAGACCAGCAGAACAGGGAGCGCTTGAGGGACAACTGTCTCCTCGACCTCACGCACCTCGGAAGGGGCTCTGGCCCACACGAGCCGCCCTCCGGGGGGCCCAGCGGCTGGCGCATCCTCGCGTCCCGCGTCCTGCTGGCGAGGGTGGCCCCCTCCGATCCCCCCTCTGCCTCCCGCTGTCCCCTGCCCCTCCTGCCCTGCCCCTCTGCGCCAGCCCGCTCCCCGCGCCCCTGCCTCCCTCCCTCGCGACCCGTGCCGCCCCGCTCGCGCCATGCCGCAAAATGCTCACGCGCACTCCTCCTCCTCCTCCTCCTCCTCCTCCCTCCTCCTCCTCCTCCTCTCCTCCTCCTCCTCCTCCTCCTCCTCCTCTCCCCCGCCCCCCCCGCCTCTCTCTCTCTCTCTGCCGTGCCGCCGGCCGACCTTGGCCCCAAAGGCTTGTGCGCATGCGGGCGTATATCCCTCGGAACACCGTTATCCTTCCTCCTCCTCCTCCTCCTCCTCCTCCTCCCTCCTCCTCCTCCTCCTCCCCCCCTCCTCCTCCTCCTCTCCTCCTCCTCCTCCTCTCCTCCTCCTCCCTCCTCCTCCCTCCTCCTCCTCCTCCTCCTCCTCCTCCTCTCCCTCTTCCCTCTTCCTGGCCGCCTGCTCAGGGAGGCCCAATGGCGTCCCTCAGTTATCAGGGGGGGGCCTGGAGGAGATCCCAGGGGTTGTGACTCGCGGGGGAAGCCTATCCTGGGGTGCAGGTGCCCCCCCCCAAGGACCCCCTTCCAGGACTCTCCCCCGGGACCCCAGGACCCCTCAGAACCCCCTCCAGGACCCCCCCAGGAACCCCCTCCGGGACCCCCCCAAGAACCCCCTACGGCTGCCTCCTCTGGGAATGAATGCGCCATCTGAGTTGGAATTACTCGGTCGCAGGTCATCGGGGCCTTGTATACTCTTCTAGTTTTGTTTTTGGCGTCGATCAGCGTCGATTAGCGTGGGAATCGATGAGAATGCGCCGATTTAGCGTCGGTTGGCGCCGATTAGCGTCGATCTAGCGCCGATTAGCGTCGACTAGCGTCGATTAGCGTCGATTCGCAAGAGCCGGCAAAATGGTATGGGAGGCTCCCATGAGTTGCCACAGAAGAATTATCCACTGGCCTTCGGCGGATACGACACCATGGTTTGGTTGCGGGTGATGGGCTCAGGAGTTAAGCGAGGTAAGCAACTGGGCGTTCTCAGCCATGTTGCTGACCGGTGGGACTACGCCATCGCCAAGGAGTTCGCCTTGCATGCTGCTTTCTGGTGGCTCGTGATGGGAATTTTAGGGGCTCCTTGTGCGCCTGTCGGGTGCCTCTTGGGGGCCTCTCGAGGTTCTGTTGGGGTCTTGGGGCCGTCTTGCGGGTCTGGTGGGGGATGTCTCGGGGCCTTTTTTGGATGTCTTGGAGCCGCTTGGAAGTCTCCTGGTTGGATCGGCTTGGGCTGTGAGTGCGCTGTCTGGGAGCAGTCTGGAGTTGGGATTGGCTCGCATTGCTGGGTTATATACTTTTCTGTTGTGAGGTCATCCTGAAGCCCTCCAGGAGACCTTTTCTGTTGGGCGTGTGAGAAAGTTCAAGAACGAATTCTGGGGCACAGGTACCATCGTGTCTGCGCCGAATGATGTCCGCCGCCGTGCTCAAAGGTAAGACGCTACGAAGGCCCGCGTTATATAGCCTCGTCTTCCCCCTCTCTCTTCTGCCTTCCTCCTCCTCCTCCTCCTCCTCCTCCTCCTCCTCCTCCTCCTCCTCCTCCCTCCTCCTCTCCTACCTCCTCTTTCGCCCGTCCTCCTCCCTCCTCGCCCTCCCCTCCCCTTCCCTCTCTCCCTGCCCTCTCCGCCCTCTTCCGCCCCCCCTCCTCCGGCCTCCTCCGCGCTCCCCTCAGCGTCTGCTGCTGCTGCCGCCGCTGCTCTCTGGCGGGCTCCGCGGCGCGGGATCGCGGGCCCGCGCGGCCGCCCGCGCGCGACGCGGCGCGGGGGGGGGGCGGCCGCCTGGGCGCGGCGGGGGCCGTTTGCCCGGCGCCGCGACCGCCTTCTCCCAGGCCGGCTGCCGCGGCTGCCGCCTGGCGCCCCCAGGCTTCCAGGGCGTAATGTTAAGTCGGGCCTGGCCCTCTACAGGGGGAATGTTCAAAAGTAGTCAAAAAAGTAGTCCGGGGACTATTTTTTGTTATTTTTGGATCACTTTTGAGCGTTTTCCAGTATTTCCGGGCGCTTGTGCCGCCAGCCGCGTGCGCTCCTCGGCCCTCGAAGTGTCGCAGGCACGCTCACGCGCACGCGCGCGTGCGCTCGCGCACTGCGCACCTGCGCCCGCGCGCGGCACGCGCGCCCCCCGCCATGAGCGCGTGCGCACACGCGCAAGCACGCGCAAGCACGCGCAAGCACGCGCAAGCACGCGCAAGCACGCGCAAGCACGCGCAAGCACGCGCAAGCACGCGCAAGCACGCCTGCTCACACTCATGCGCAGGCACGTGCGTATGCGCATGCGCACGCACGGGTGCACGCACATGCGCACGCGCAAGCACATGCTGCCCATGGTCTTGGCCACGCGCGCACCGTGGTGCAGGGTGCAAGCCGACGAGCCTACGCTGACGCTCCTGGCGGGAGAGCTCGCGTGCCCCACTCAAGGACGGGAGGCAACATCGCGCAGTGTGTGCCCACGGGCGGAGCCCGACAGGCTCGGGCAAGGACAGGGGCGACGGCCCTGCCGGGCCCTGCGAGGTCTTGCGAGCGCACCGAGGAGGGCACCACGCCCTGGAGGCCTCCCCAGAGGGTTACCAGGGCAGTGGAGTCCGACAGGCTCGGGCAAGGACAGGGGCGACGGCCCTGCCGGGCCCTGCGAGGTCTTGCGAGCGCACCGAGGAGGGCACCACGCCCTGGAGGCCTCCCCGGAGGGTTGCCAGGGCAGTGCGGAAGGTACCGCGTGGGTGGCGCAGGGCGCTGCGCGACGTCTCGTACACGGTGCATTCGACAGTGCTCGATCGCAACTAGCCCTTGCGTCTGCTGCCCGCGCTTGAGGACCCTCTGCGCCGGGGCGCGGCTTCGTGATAGTACGCAGTGCCCTTCGGCCAGTGCTTGGGTCGTGGACCAGAGACGTCTCGGATGGCTCTTGGGGGCCTCCTGGGAGGCCTCTCGATGGGGCCCGTTGGGGACCGCTTGGAGGGGTCTTTGGGCCGTTGAAGCACAAGTTGGGGTTTCTTGTTAAGGCCGTCTTGGGGGCCTCTTGGGCCCTCATGGAAGCCTCGGGGGCCGTCTCGGGGCGGTACCTGGGGCGTCGCGGGGCCTCGCGGACGCTCTCAGGTCCGGCATGCCGAGCATGCCGAAGCCATTCCAGATGCATTTTTTGTTTGTTGGCTCGTAGCTTCTTAGGCCGGCCCAGGCTTCCGAAGCTCGGGCCGGACGAAAGAGGGGGATTGGGAAATGGGGGGTTACGAAATTTGCTGCATGCAGCTGGTTTCGGCCTCGCCGAGGGGCCCATTCCTCGATACATGGGCGCCTCCCGGCGCCGGGAGGCGCCGAGAAAATCAGCTACGTGAGCTGATTCTCAACCCCCCCCTTTGCTATCCCCCCCTTTCGCCCGGTCCGAGAAGCGGCCCAAGGTGCGCCCAAGAGGTCCCCAGGATGGCCCCCTGCGGCCAGCGCAGGCGATGTTGGCAGTTGGCCTTCCGAGCCACGCTCCCGAGGCCTCGGAAAAAAGTCACGCGCCGAGCCCCAGGGAGCGCGCGAGAGCGCCCGAGGGCCCCGTTGATGACCATCTCTTCCTCCCAGGAAAAGTCGAAGGGACCCGAAGACACGACATTTAAGTCGGGCCTGTCCCCCTACAGGGTGTTTTTCGACGAAAATAAGAAACACCCCAAACATGGTCAAAAAATTGTCCAAAAATAGTCGGCGGACTAATTTTTTTAGTATGTTTTGAGCTCTTTGGAGTATTTTTCTGGTATTTTTAATTTATTTTTCGTCGAAAATCCCCCTGTAGGGGGACACGCCCGACATAACACTACATTCAAAGCCTCGCGGCACGGTGGCGGATTTTGCCCCATGCCTGAGCCTAGTCGCCCTGTTCCAGGCAGCTCGTGGAGTCCTGCACTGCAGCGCGCCTGGCGCCGTTGCCGCACGTCCGACCCTGCAGGCTGGTCAGCGCGTCATGCCCCCACGTTTCAGATGATCTCGGAGCACCCTGTGAAGGTACGTGAGACTTGGGGAATGGACGGTAAGGGGATGGGAGTTCGAGGGTGATGGGAATGGATTTCTAGGGAAACAGGAAGGGAAGGGGAGGCGACGGGAACTTTTGTCCACAGAGAGTGCAGTAGCACTACTAATTTCAGCATCTATACATCCCAAGCGCTAGTAGTGCGATAGTGGCAATGTCGCAGGTATGTGGTGGTGGTCATGACGACAGCGTGATGAAGACAGCGGCGAATGTGTGGTGAGGGCATGGCGATCGCGGTCGTCAGAGTGAGTATTACCGTGAGCGCTAAGATCGATACTATTTTCAGTCACGCGAGCCACAGCCAGACCTCCTCGACCACTCCCAGGGCGGGACCCTACAGGCGGCATCTCATGCTCGGCGGGACCGTGCGCATGTCCCTTTGGTGGGCGGGGCCCTACGAGCGGGGCCCGATGGGCGGGGCCGGACGCGAACTGCGGTCGCAGCCATGCGAACGGCCCCGACTCGTCAGGAACCAAAGAATCAGAGCACCAGTGCGAGCGGGGGAGTGGCGCGCGCGGGGGACTGGCGTCGCCGCCGCCGCCGCCGCCCCCGCGTCGTCGTCGTCCGTCGTCGTCGTCGTCGTCGTCGTCGTCGTCGTCGTCGTCGTCGTCGTCGTCGTCGTCGTCCGTCCGTCCCTTCGTCCTCGTCCTCGTCCTCGTCGTCGTCGTCGTCGTCGCTCGAGGTCGTTGCCGTCGTCGGCGTTGTCGTCCCTCGAGGTCGTTGTCGCCGTCGCCCGCGTCGTCGTCGTCGGGGCTCGCACACGGGGAGACGCCGGGGCGCGCATGGAGAGGAAGGGGGAGGGCGTGGGGAGGGCATTGGGGAGGGGAGGAAGGGGGATGAAGGGGGAGGAAGGGGGTCGAAGAAGGGAAGGGGAAGGAGAGGGGAGGAAGGGGGAGGAAGGGGGGGGGAGAGGAAGGGTTTAGATTGGAGCCGCTCAACGTCCTCTTTCCCGCCCGCTCGGGGCGAGTAGCGGGGTCTAGGTGGGGCGGGGAGGGGGGGGGAGGCGGGGTGGGAGAGGAGGTAGTTGGAATCGGGCATTTTTCCGATACTTCGCTGTTGCCTGAACGCCACTTTGCCAATTCCTGCAACTGTCTTCGTGATCTTCTTGAAGATTGCGCCCGTCCCCCTCCTCCCCCTCTCCTTGTCCTCCTCCTCTTCCTCCCAATCCTACCCCTCCTCCCACTCCTCTCCTTCCTTCCACTTGCACTTCGCCTCCGCCTCCTCCTTTCGGGGAAGGGTAAGACCCAGGTTTGCCGGGACTCGGGTTCGCCATCGTTTTTTGACGTTCGCGACTCGGATTTTGACGAGGAGGAGTTTTGTGGGATGTCTGCAGCGGGAGGCCTCGTCAAAATGCAGGCTCGGCCTCGTCATTTTTTTGACGACCTCGTCGGGGATTTCCGAGTCCCCCGTACCCGGGTCTTACGTCTCCCCGATCCTTCTCCTCCGCCTCCTCCTCTTCTTCCCCCCCCCCCTTTCCGGCAGGGATGACGTCCTCATACGCCTCCGCCGCCGTGGAAGCTCTGCTGGCGTCGCCGCGCAGCAACACGGCGGCCCCAGAGGCCTGCTCTCCAGTGGGGCGGGGACGGCCAGGAGGCGGAGGAGGAGGAGGAGGAGGAGAAGGAGGAGGAGGAGGAGGAGGAGGAGGAGGAGGAGGAGGAGGAGGAGGGAGGAGGAGGAGGCCACGGAACAACCTCGGCCACAGAACAATCGCGGGGCAACCACGGGACAGCCCCGGGACAACCACGGGGCTAGCACAGGACAGCCGCGGGACAAACAAAAGACAACCCCGAAGCAGCCACGGGATGACCATGGGGCAGCCACGGGACAGCCGCGAGACGGTGGCGGGACGACCCCGGGCACGCCCAGGCACACCCCCGTGGCACGGGGGAGCGGCTCCTCTGGGCGGGTCCTGGGCGCAGCCAGCGCGGGAGCTCGCGCAGCTTCGCCTCGCCCGCGCGCGCGCGCGTCGCGCACGACGCGAAGCGACATCGAAGCCGATCTCCCGGTTTCAGGAGCGCAAGGAGGACGTGCACGTACACGAATCCACGCTGGTTTCGAGGGTACGCATTGCCCGAATGTTCGCATCTCGCGGCCAGTCTCGCGGATCGAGCGGCCGTGTTCATGTGCATAGCTGGGCGCGTATGTCCGTTGTGGGCTCCCTAAGACTCCATTTCGTGTCGGTCTCGCCCACCAGCCTCAGAAAGCTGGCGGGGGTGTCTCTGAGCCTATGGGTAGTCCACTTCTTCGGTAGAAAATCATGGGAGGCTCGTGCCCCTTCGTAAGTCTGTTTTTTAGAACGTAGTAGTGTCGGTTAGCGTTTGGTGGTCCTCGGGATAGCTCTGATTTAGCGTCGATGAGTGTCGATTTCGCGTCGATCAGCGTCGACTAGCGTAGATTAGCGTCGTTTCGCAGGAGCCGCCAAGATGGAGTTGCCGCAGAACCCTGGTACCCACTTTCGGTCTGGGCGTCCAGATCCGTTTTCGGAGTCTGCGGGAGCTATTTCGGCCTCCAAAGGCTTCACATGCGGCTCGTGAGGTCGTCCTGAGGCCGCCAGGACGCCCCACGGTATCCCAATGTGCTTAAAGATAATTGCGAAGGCCTTACGGCTGGTGCCGCCGACCCTGAAAGGGGACGTCGACGACGACGGCGGCGGTGGCGGCGGCGGCGGCGGCGACGACGACGCTGACGTGGGCCCGAGTCCTCAGGGATGCTTCTTTGGGTCTCTTGGGAAGGCTCTCGGGGGCCTCACGGTACAGCCAAGACGCTGAAATAAGCAACGCCCCGGGTGCGGAAGGGGCTCGCTGTTCCTTATGCTCTGCCATGGCTTCTCCTCCATCACTCCTCGTGCACCTAGGTGCTTCTGGGGCCAAGATGGGGCTTCGTTCCTTATTTAGCGTTTCTTCTGATAATACCTCGACTGTATCCCAATGTGCTTAAAAATGATTTTCAGGACGATCCACAATATAGGATGTTTGGCAAAACTGATGGATCTCCCCGTTTCCAGAACTGGCGCGGGCTTCCACTTGTGTTCCCTTGCTCCTGCCCTTGCCTCTTTGCTTGCCCTTTCTCGCTCCCTCTCTCTTCACCGCCGCTTGGCGGCTCAAGCCTTTTCAAGGCCAAGCTGGGGGTCGGCCTCAGGTGGCCTAAGGCCGGGCCCCGGGACCGGGGCCGGAAGACTTTCGGGCCAGGACCAGGACCGAAAGGGGGCGCCCGCGGCCAGATGGGGCCGCGCCTGGCGCCGCGCGGCTGGGGGGCGGCGGCGCTGCCGCCCGAGGACGCGCAGCTGCGCGGCGGCGGAGAGCCCGGGTGCCGAGCGGCACCGGCTCACGCTAGCCGCGGAGCACCCGGGGGCGGAGGGGCGGCACACGTGACGTGGGCGCGGCCCGCCGCCGCCGAGCGGGCGGCTTGGCGCGCGTCAGCGCCGGCGCCAGCTCAGGCCCAGGCGAGGGCGGCGAAGCGTGCACGCGCGCTGGGGCCCGCCTGGAGGAGCTGCCCCGGGGCCCCAGCGCCGCCGCACGTCGGCAGGCGCCCGGGTTGGGCTGCAGTTCCGTTCGTCGTCCTCCTGGAGATGGTGGGGGTGGCCAACGCCGAGCTCGTGCACGGACAGGCGGCCCCCGACTTCGAGGTCTACTACGACGACGAGGTGAGCGTGGACATGAAGGGGTTCTGGCTCGACGGGCCCATGGACTCCTCCGCGCACGTGGACGCGCTGCCCGTCGGGGTTCACTCCATCGGCGGGCGTACCGCTCCAGCAGGGAGCGGTGGAGGGGGCCCGCCGCGCGCGCGCTCTGCGCCGCCGGCCGACCCACCCCCCCAGGACCCGGCCCACGCACCCCCCGACCCCCCCCGATGGGGACCCATCGTCCTGGATCAGGGGTTGGGGTCTTTTCGGCATCAGCTGGAAAGACATCGGCAACCGGACGCACTGGTTTGCCGAGGGGATGGGTGGGGGTACCTTCCGGGCCGTGGGGAGTGTCAGGTCGGCCTTCTCGACTCGCGAGGCAGGAGGCTGGCTGAGCTCCGACGGCGGCTGGGTGCTGTACATGGCCGACCAGATGGGCCTCTACCTGTTCGGCTCCGCGTGGCCGCTGATTGCCGGGCTCGTGGTTGTCCTCGCCGGCACTGGTGTGGTCGCGCTCTTGGCACGCAGTCTGAGGACGCTCTTCGCACCCTGCAGCTGGGCGGCCTGGACCTGTGGCTTGGTGCTGGCGTGCTGCCCCTGCCCGAGGCGCCGGGCGCCTGGCGAGGCTAAACTTGACAAGCTGGTCCCGCCGGCGGCGCCGCCACTCACCGACGTGGTGTGGCACGGGCCAACTACGGGTGCCGACCCGACGACCGACTGGTTCCGCAAGAGCATCAAGGAGGGCCGGGGCTCCAAGCGCGGCCAGAACGACCTCATGATCAGGGTTGACTACCGGGTCGCCCGGCTCAAGCTCAACATGAAGTCCCCAGAGCGTATCAATCGCCAAGGATTGTGGGTTGAGTATGACTCCGTGAAGGGTGCCAGCGACAAGGGTTTCAGGCGCGAGCTGGAGCAGCGGGATCCTCGCCGGCTTCACCCATGCCGTTCCACCAGCTGTACCGGGTGCAAGGGGCGCGAGAACGAGCTGCACTGCAAGGAGTACGCCGCTCTTGACAATGAAGCCATCGTGGACCTCGGTGACTACTCAAAGTTCACACCATGCCGAATTTTCGTTTGGCTCTGGAGGGGGTTGGGCCTCGTTTACAAGTGGTTGCTGTACATCCTCTCGTGGCTCTCGTGTTGCGGGGCGTGCCTCTGCCGCCGGCGACGCCGCCGTCACAGGGCTGGCGACGCGGAGCCTGGCGTGCAGGGGTCAGTGGCAAGGTTACTTGACCAGGAGTCCGAGTCCGAGGTGGACGCCGAGGACAACCCCTGCGAGGCGGTGAAGGTGGGGCTCATGATCAAGGGCAAGATGCGCCCACTAGCACCCGAGGGCTGTCGGGGCGCCGCGCGCGGTGACCCTACTGTGTTGTTGGTGGAAGATGGCCGGGCTTCGGACCTCCCACTTCCAAGCGAAGGGAGCGCGACGGCTTGCCTCTGCGAGCATCACCGGCAGATCTACATGGTCCTGCGCTACGGCGAGAGGTGCTCTCAGGTGACGTGCTTCCGCGAGGCGGTGGGCATGGCTTCAGGGGTTCCGCTCTGCCTGCAGCACCTTGGGCGATGCTGCTCGTGCGCTCCACGACAACCCCACGGGAGTCGGGTTCTTCGCGGGACTGCGGCGCCGGGCTCGGCGGAGCCCAGCCCCGCGGAGCCGCGCGCCGGAGCGGGCAGCTGCCCCCGGCCCGGAGTCGCACTCCAGAGCGCTCCGCCCCGACGACCTCTGCTCCAGAGGCGCCCCCCAGCCCTGGCGACCCCGTCCCGGCGCCGGCTGGGCCACCGAGCGTGCGTTTCGAAGCGCCGCCGGTCCCAGAGTTCCCCAAGCCGCCTACTCCGCCACCCATGCCCCTCGGGCGACACTTCATCATACGGGCGAGAGTACATTGGCCAGAGGGAGCGCAGTGGATGATTTTCAGAGGAAGGGCAGTTGATGCCGCCGCGGCCAGCACAGTGGCCGACTACCTCGACGGCGCTTTGGCACTCGAAGTGGAAGACCCGTCCGGCATCGCCATCCGCTTTCTCGTGAAGCCTGACGGCGTCATCCGTGCGCCGTCCCCGGGACCTTCCGGGCGCCTGCCCGCGGGGTTCATCGAGGAAATGCTCCACCACGCGCCTTTGGGATGTGAGGAGCTCGGCATCAGCGTCTCGGCGACCAACGTACCCGAGAAAGTCTGGCACAAGTTGGCGGCGTGGCACGGTCTCCCTGTAGGCGGGCGAGCTGGGCCACTCAGCGAGGCTCGCTGGCGGCTACTCAGGGAGAAGGTGGTCAACCTGGTCAGGTGGCACCCCGAGGGAGGTGTGGCGCCCAGCCCGAGCTTCGAAGCGCAGGCCACCGAGGCGGACGCCAAGCTGCGCAGCCACTGGCAGCGGCTCGATCGCAGCAGCTCACCCAGACCACCTTCAGGGTCCACGCGTCGGGGCTCTCGCTCCCCGTCAGCCGAGGGCGGGCGGGCAGCTAGCTCCGAAGCACCAGCATCAGGAGAGAGCCATCAAGGAGACGAGGGCGGAGACATGATGGCCTGCTACTTGGAGGAGAAGGCCCGCGGGTCGAGCGACGCAGCAGCGGTGCAGAGCGTGGCCGCCGGCTTCGATGAAGAAGCCCAGCAGGTGCTCGCCAGCCTCATCCGCTACGCCCAGTACCTCAAGCAGCAGACGAACGAGCCAGAGGAGCTTGCACGGCTCGATGGGCACATCGGCAGTTGGGAGGTGCTCCAGCAAGTGCCTTCGCGACCGCAGGCCCCAGAGGCCGCGCCTAGCAGCCTCCAGGGCCTCCTCGAGCTCCCTCCCGAGCGCCGCCGCTCGCAGGGGCCGCCGGCCTCCCAGGCCGACAGCGTGCCCCTGTTCGAAGCGCGTCCGCCCCTCTCGCCAGCTGCCGCCCCGCCAGCTTTCACTCTCGGACCGCGGGACGCCGGCCTCCCGGCCACCACAGCTGGGTTGGGCCCGGTCGTCCGTCCACAGGCTCCGAACATCGGGGCCCTGTTCTGCTACGACCAGCACATCAGTGACTTGGGCCTGCCCCCAGGTCTGACCACAGCGCCAGCGCGCTACGCCGCTGGGGCCCGGGAGGACGGTGGGGGCGCCGACCCGTTCGGCCTCGTGCAGCCCGGGGTAACGCTAGACGCGAACACCGCGAGGATGCTCCACGCCTTGGAAGGGGTTGCCAGTGCCCGGCAGGGCGACAAGGCAGCCCAGCGAGGGACAGTGGCGGCACTGGGCAGGGCCGAGGAGTTGGACGTCTACCTGGCGCGCGGTTGCGGCCAGCTGACCGTGGAGGTCTGCGACGAGGTCCTCGGACGCGAGCTGTTCTACGCTCTGCGCCGGACCTGTGAACAGAACAAGGCCCTGATGCTCGCCGTCGAGACGCCCGCGACAGTGTCCTATCGGATCGCGATGGCGTGCGCCTCGCTCAGCTTCGGCGGCAGCAGCCTGGACAACCTGGCCCCGTGGTCGGCCTCTGTGGCGGACTTCCCGACATGCAAGACGGTCGCGTTCGACAAGTACAGCGCGCCGCGTGACACAAAGCTGGAACCTAGGCCCAGGGCCCCCGTGGGCTTCGACCAGTGGAAGCGGCAGGCCCAGAAGATGACCAGGTTCTTCGGGCTCGTCTTCGGACGAGAGCATGTTAAGGAGCGTCTGGATTGCCTGGAGATTCTCGCGCGGGAGTGCGAGAAAGACGACCACGCTTTCCCGCCCAAGTTCGTTCACGAGTTGTGGGAGGAGCTGTGGGCGACCTGGTGCGAGCGACTCCGAGAGAAGAAGCGAGGCCTCCTGCGTGTGTTGCAGACGGACAATCCTCGGAAGGAGGATCTCAAGATGGTGGCCTTCGCTCCCCGGTCGGATGGACGCCCAGCGTTCGTCTTTCCCAACGTCTTCGACCTCGAGTCCCCCACGGGCTATTGCCAGGAGGTCGTGCGCCCGCGGCAGCAGCGCTACCTCCAGACCGTCCTCAACGACTCGATGCACGGGGTGCGTGGCGCCCCGGGCAAGGCCGGGGAGGTCAGAGGAGAAGGAGATGAGCCAGCCGCGGAGCCTCAAGAACAACGAGCTGGAGCCACCCCCAAGAAGAAGCCTAAGGCCAATGACCAGCCGAAAGCCAGCTCCGCACGGGCCGCGTATCCTGCGGGCAAGCGGCTGAACGCCCAGGAGATCAAGCTGTCCGTCCGGCATGCGCCTTGCGACAAGCAGGGCAAGCCGCTCTGCCGGGACAATTCGACTTGGATAGGCTGCAAAAAGGGGGCCCAAGGGTGCTCGCACTCGCACGAGCTCATCAAAGGCCTGAAGGACGTACACTGGACCGTGCAGTGCCAGCTCCTCAGGCGAGGTGGGCTCCGCAACGCCGCCAAGATCGACCCAGCTTCGGTCAACGGAAGGATCGCGCAGCTGAGGGCCCAGGCTAAGACCGAGGCGGACAGCAAACGGGCTGCAGGTGCGGGGGCAGCGGAGAGCCAACCCACTAAGACAGGCTGGGCACCGCCCGACGAGTACGCCGAGGTTCAGTGCACCGAGCTGGAGTCGGAGCTTCGGGAAGCTGCTCAAGGGCCCGACGCTACCTGGCTCGAGGACCCGCGCGCCGACAGTCCGTCCCTGGTTGGGACAAGTGTCTGCGCGGACGAAGGAGCCCTGGCCCAGCGAAAGCTGCTCGAGGCTGTCCAGGAGAGCGGGGCACTCGACTCCGTGAGCCATGCCAGCGACTACATGCGGTCACATGTCCTGGCACGTCTTGCCTGCGCTCGCGGGCGCGAGGAGGAGCTCTCAGTCGAACAAGTGCTCCTTGAAGCGACGCGCCAAGGCGGGCCCGCCCTGGCCGCCGAGGCCAGCGAACTTCTAGACCGCCTCGGGGCGAAGGCTGGCAACCTGGGGGCTGACCCTGACGTCATCATAACACCAGTGCGGTGGGACGCTGATAAGTCAGTGGGACAAGGCTCGGTCACGGTGCAAGGCCATACTTGGCGCTACCTCGACTACCGGGACCAGCTGCCCCTAGACGAGTGCGTCGCGAAGCGACTACAAGTGGCCGCCGGTGTTTCGGAGGAACGGCAGTGCCTCCCACTCCACCTGGCGGCCGCCAAGCTCTGGGTGCAGCTGGAGACACCACCCAACGCCCAGCAGGTCAAGGACCTGGCCCTTGAGATCCGCAGGGACCTCCTGGAGAAGGCTACCGACGCAGCCGCGGGCCTCGCCGACGCCCCACCCTGGATATCCTCCAGGGAGGCCGAGGTCCGGATGCATATTCATGACGCGGTGCATCGCGACCACGACAAAGATTTCCGGTGCGTCGCCCTCTTCCCGTGCGAAGCGTTGGAGGAGGTGGTACTCAGAGTATGGCGAGCAGATCACTGGGGCCACCTGGATATCGATGCAGTCCTCCCAGTGGGGGAGCCCAAGCAAGAGTGCCACGTGATCATCCATCGCGGGCATATGCGTGTCCTCCACCCTCCGCCTGGAGCCGAAGGCAGGCGAGTAGCAGACGAGCTTATCCGCACCTGGGCCACGAGCGGAAAGGACCTCAAGGAGCTCCCCACCATGGGATGGGAGACGTACCTCGCCTCGGAGGAGGATGGCGGTCCAGTGGTGGCCAGTAAGCCTCCCCCGTGCCAGCATTGCAGAGCCCTTGCAGCACGGCAGCAGCAACGTGGGAGAGCCGCCGGCGGGGCAACTGCCGTGGTCGAGCTCCCCACCGAAGTGGATTGTCCAGACTTCGGGGACTTGGAGCCTCTGCGATCGAGGCCCGCGTTCGCGTGGGGACTCAGGACTCGGGAAATTTTTGCTGGTGCAGGGCGTTGGACGCAGGCCATGAAGAATGCGGGCATCGCCACCAGCGAGTCTGTCGAATACTTCGGGCAGCCGCTGCTTGGCAAGGACCCCAGGCCGCAGTTCGACATACGCGACCCGCTGGTACGTGAGCGCCTGTACCAAGAGTTCAGTGCGCCTCCCGGTCCCGACGAGGCCAACGTGCTGCAGTTCGCCCCACCCTGCGTAAGCCATTGCCCCTGGCAGCTAGCAGCAGGAGGGACGAGGACTTTCGAGTGCCCAGATGGAACCGGGGAGCGGCAAATCGAGATCGATGGCAACGTGTTCGGGGAGTTCGCGTGCATGGGGGCGAAGCGGGGCTACGAGGCGGGACGGGAGTTCCTCATCGAGTCGTCAGCACGGGATGGGCGGTACCCCAAGCTGTGGGACCGCCCCTGCACGCGAGCCCTGATGCGCACGACTGGAGCCCGAGTCCTCGCCATAGACATGTGTGAGTGGGGACTCGCACCACCAGATGAACCACAGCATCGGTATCAGAAGCGGACCCTGTGGTTAGCATCACTCGGGCTCTACCCCTATGCCTTGATCTTGGCCAGGAGGTGCACAGGCCAGCGCACGCATCGCACGTTGGAGGGCGGCTTACCGTACGATCTGACGGACGCCCAGGTGGAAGCCTACAACCTCGACGCGCGCATGCGGCTCAGCAAGGCCGAGGCCAGCGAATTGATCAACCTCAGCACCAAGTTGGGCGAGGCCGGCGGGTGCTACGGCCTCGACAGAGACGGTGTCACCGTCGCGCTGCCCCCGGACGACAAGCTGATCCGCGTGAACCAGCTCATCGCGCGGGCCGCCCCGGACAATTTCCACTGGGCGAGGATCGACTTCCGCACCAAGCAGCACTACTCCGCTCTGCCTGAGAACCAGTGGGCCCTCTACTTCGGGAAGACCCCCGAGGGCGAGCTCCGCTTCGCCCTCGGCACGCAAGCTCCGCCCAATCTGGAAGGTGGAGGACGCGTCCCCAGCGGTACCCCCCAGCTCAGCGCTGCGGTGAAAGGGGAGCTGGGAAGCGCCGGCTTCGGACTGGGACTACGGGGCATGCGGAGGACCCAGCATGCGGGGCAGTATGCACCGCGGCTGTGCGCTGCCTGGGCAGCAGTGCTGAAGGCAGCGGCTGCCGGCACCGCCCCAGAGAAGCTGGAACAACAGATTGCGGCGATGGGCGCCGAGGCGCGGGCTTTGGAAGAGAAGTTGGAAAGCAAGGTGGCGCGGGCCGGGCGTTCTGACGCCCTGGAACAAGACCCCCCCCCCCTTTTCGGCTTCCGGCCTGTGCGGGAGAGGGCGACAGTACCGAGGATGGGGCCATCAGCAAGCACAGCGTGAAGTGCGGCAGCCTAAAACAGAGCGCCAACACCTGCTGCCTGCCCCACCCGATATGGAGAAGCTCAATGGAGGTCGAGTTTGACGAGGGCTCAAAGGGCCCCCGGAGAGGCAGTCGTTCAAAGGGCGACTACCTGGAGAGGGACACGGCGGAGGAGGACGGCGGGAGCTCAAAGGGCGAAGGCCAAGGTGAGGACGAGGCGGAGGTGGAGACCGACGGCGAGCCGACCATAATCGTGTGTGGTGGCGACGAGAAGCGGGGCGGCAAGCGAGGTGGCAAGCGAGGAGGCTGGAAGCGCAACAAGGCGCGCAAGCGTGAAGCACGCGAAGCTGCTGCTCGCGGAGGGGGCGGATCTGGCGGAGGTGGCGATGACGATGGCAATGGGGGCGAGAGCCCCGAAGAGGAAGAGGAGGAGAACCGCCGCCAGAAGAAAGCAAGGGAGGCCGAGGACGAGGCGCCGCGAGCAAGCCCAGTGCGGGTTTTCGTCCCGCAGCAGGGAGACCAGTGGGTGCTGCTCAAGGGGGGCCCGTTCGAGGCTGGAGAGGTTAAGGCAAAGCTGAGGGTCTCTGAGGCACTGTCCGGGGGCTTCTTCGACGCAGACCAGCTGTATCTCTTCGAGTATACGGAGGATGAGGACACTGCAGGAGCACATGGGCCACCCCTCGACGACGAAGAGGCGGTGCGCCCCGGCGAGAAGTTGCTGCTGTGGGCCACGCTGAAGCCGCCGAAGGAATGTGCCAGTTGGAGCCCCCTGTGGAACCGAGACCAACAACCGGCACCTGGTGCTACAGCCCAGGTGGGTCAGCGGAGAGTCACGGCCAGGATCGCCGACAGGGCAGCCGCCGCAGCAGCGGCAGCGGAGCCGAGCGGGGCCGCAGCGAGCTCAGCAGCCGGCAGCGGCCGCCAACCAGCCCCAACGTTCAGCGAGGTGGCTGCAGCAGCGGGTGGCGTTCGAGTAAGCTCAGTCCCTCCGTCCAGCGGGGGTACCTCGAGGAGCTCAGGTGCCCTGATGCGGGTGGAGGAACAGCTCGCCGAAGCCCAGGGGCAGCACGCTCGCGCAGCGAGCGAAGGCGGCGACCAGGAGCAGAGCGCTGCACGCGTAGTCGGGCAGCTGGAGATCAGGCGCAACGAGGTCCAGGCCCGCCGCGCTGCCCGGCTCGAGCGCGAGGCGCGCCGGCGGGAGCGCGAGGGCCAGAGGGCCGCCAGTGCACCCCCAGAGCCCCAGAGCCCGCAGGCGCCCCCGGAGGCCCCCCCTCCACCTGAGGCGGAGGAAGACCCGGGGGCCACCTCCGAAGAGATGGGACGCAGGGTTGCCGAGGCACATCCAGGCGTAGCCTGCCGCGGGGGAGTCCACAAGTGCAACGCCGCTCGGCGATTCGTCAAGAATTTCAACGACGTACGGAGGGGTGGCAAGAGCTACGGCCTTCAGCATGCGGACATCTTGTACCTGAACGGGATCGGGCAGATCAGCGACGTGCTGATGCAGGAATGCCCCGGGGCCGACCCGACGGACCCGTCCCTGGCGCCGGAGCCTCGCCAGCTTGGCGAGATCCTGGCGCGCTACGTGGAGGAGCACGAGACGTTGAAGGTCAAGATGAAGACCCTCGGCGTCCCGCGAGACGAGCAGGCCGGGGGGGGGTCCTGGACCCCATCTACGTCGAGACCGAAAGGACTTACATCGAGGAGTACGAAGGTCAAGGCGTTCCCAGCGCCCGCAGCCGTAGCCGCAGGAGAAGTGGGGGAGCAGACCCCCACGGGAGAGCGAGGCCCTCCGGAGGCGCGCACGGCGACTCGGAGTCATCTGCATCCGAGACGATGGCCCCCGACACCCGAGGCCGGCTGCGAGCGAGGTCGCCTCCGGATGAGAGCCGAGGGCGCAGCTCCGCCCCCGACCCGAGGGACCCAGGGCGCAGATGCGGAGGCCCCGAGATGCCGCCGGCAGATGCCAGCCAAGGCGTACACCACGGGAGCCAAGCGGGGGCATGCCAGGACGAGCGTCGAGCGCCGCCGGCAGCGCCTCATCCTGGAGCCCCGGAGGCCAAGGAGTACTTGCGCTAGTGCCTGGAGCATGCTGAGTTTGCTCCTGAGCTGGTGAAGGAAGTGACGAGCCTGGGGAATCGCATGCTCCTCGCCGCGGGGAGCGTGGAGGCTGCCGCAGCGAGGCTCCGCGAGGAACGGGAGCACGTCCTCGGGAATCCTCTCGGGGGAGTGCTCGATCCCAAGTTCGGCGAGGCTCTGGAAGAGGACCACCGGCGGTGCCTCCAGGAGATGGCGAGCAGAGGCGTTCCCGTGCGGAGGCAGCAGCCCAGGCGTCGTACTATAGCCGAGCCCCACGTTTCAGCAAGGGACCATGCCCTGGAGATGTACGCCGAAGCCCGGAAGGACACGTCCTACGGCGCCGTGCTCTGGGCCACTCCGGAGGCCGAGGACGCCTTGTCCGCCTCAGAGCTCATCGAGAGCCCGTCGGGGCGAGTGCCTAAGATGTGGCCCGACCGCACGGTGAGCAGCGAAGGGCGCCCCATACACGATATGCGGGTTGCCAATGGGGGCTCGCCCAAGGAGCTGCACCCACCGACGCTCCAGCCCAAGCACGAAGCCCTTGTGCGCCTGTCACTCTGGTGGTCCGCGCGCCACCCGGGTGTGCCACAGGTAATAGCCAAGCGGGACGTGTCGCGGGCCTTCAAGTGGCACTGGGTGCGCGACGAGGACGTGGCCGAGTTCGGCACCTCCCTCCCGGGCGACGCTGTGGGCCTGACCACGCGCGTGATCATGATCCACTGCGTGATGGTCTTCGGGTGGTCGGGGTCGCCCGGCGAGTACATGGCATTCGCCTGGAGTGCCAAGTGGGACCACGAGCGGCGCCGCCCACCGAACCCCGCCGTCAACGACACGGTGCGCTGGTCGTCCAAGTGGCTGATGGACGACGGCGTCTTGGTCGAGCCACTGGTCGGTCTCAGGCCCTGGCTCAGCGCAGCCGACTGCGACGCGAGCATGAGGCGCGTCTGGGGCGGCGACGCGATCAACGTCGACAAAATGGCGGAGGAGGGCACCTTCCAGGCAGAACAGCTGGTCTGGGGCCTCTACCTGGACGTGGACAAGCAGCGCTCGCGGCTCCCAGAGCCTAAGTGCGTGAAAGCCGCCCACCTCCTGGCGATCGACGAGCTTCGCTACGGATGCCGCCGAGTCCCCATTAAAGTCGTCCAGGAGCTGAGGGGGTCAGCCCAGTTCTGGGTGGCCACGCAGCCGGCTATCAAGCCCGAGCTGCCGGTCATCGACCGCCTCCTCGGCGGCGGGCTCGGAGCGGCATGGGCGGAGCCCCGAGGGGGCGCCGAGGAGATCGCCCTTGCCTGGGACGAGTGGGATCAAACCCTCGAGCTGCTGCGGGTGCTCTTCGACGCACCCGAGGCCTGGGCGTCCACCTTCGAGGCGAGCTTCATTTCCTGTCTAGGGCCGCGCGAGCGCCTGGCACTCCCAGGAGCCGCCGCCCGGACAAGATGGACTGGAGGCGACGCAACCACGACGACCATCGGCAGCATCGACTGGGGGCGAGCAGTGGCCGGCAGCAAAGCAGTGCCACCCCACTACATGGCCGTAGACGCCGCCCCGCTCCTCCGCCAGTTGGAGGACGTGCTGAGCCACCCAGGGGCCGAGAAGGACTGGGCGATAGCCATCGTGGAGCTGCTTGCATTTGTGGCCCTAGCTGCCGCGAGGGGTAGCGAGTGGCAAGGCGAGCTGGTCTTCTACGTCACCGACAACATGAACGTGCGGTCGTGGATTTCCAAGAGGCGGCCCAAGCACCCGCTTGCACGGCATCTCATTCGCCTCGTTCAGCGCCTAGAGGCTTGCCATGGGTTCAGCACGACCGCACTGTACATCCGCACCTACCACAACGACATCGCGGACTGGCTGTCGCGAGAAGAGGCCAAGAAAGTCCACCCCGAGCTCCTGCGCAAGGGGTGGGCCCGCATCGAGCCGCCCGAGGAGTGGGGGAAGATGCTGGCCGAGGCAAAGGAACACCTCTTGCGATTGCCTGGAGAGGACGGGCCCATTGCGGAGTCAGCACTCCGGCATCGGGCGCTGAGGACCCCAGCAGCAGTGCCACGCAGCCTCGCCCTCGCGGGGCGCCGGGGCCTCGAGCTGGGGAGCCCACTGGGGACCTACGGGCGCGCCTGGGAGCAGCTCGGTGGTGAACTGACCACGGGCGACCCAACGGGGGTGGACTGGATCATGTGCACGCTGTCCCTGGACCCGAAGGGCTTCGAAGTCGAGAAGTTGGCATCCTCCATCACTCGGGCGAGGCCGCAAGTCGTCGTGGTCGATGCTCCTGGCAAGCTCGACCTGACCCGCGTTGTCAAAGTGCTGCGCAAGCTGGGGTACCGCACGTACGACCTGGAGGTCGTCTGCACCCACTACGGCGACATGACAGCTCGAGCTCGGAGCCTGATCGTGGCAGGTCGAGGGCCAGCAGGCGCCAGCCTGGCGGGCATGCGTATGCCGCCGGCGCGCCGCTGTCCCCATGGGGTGAAGCACGCGTTGAAGGATAAGCTCAGCGAAGGCAGTCACCACTGGCTCGACGACGAGGGGAGCGTCACCTGGGGCCCAGCCGCCCGAGGGGGCTCCGACCCTACACTGCCCAAGGGCATCGGCCACATCAAGCTCGCCGACACGAAGCACCTGGTCTGCTCAGTCGACGGCCCGATCGGCACAGTTCGCTGGCCCGCCGAGGGCCCGGGCGGACCGGGGGGGAAGCTGATCCACGTCCCAGGACACAGCGGCGGGCGCATCAGGGCGCTGTCGCCAGAGGAAGTTTGGATCGTGCAAGGAGGCGATGCAGCGACTTGGGTGCAGAGGCGAGCCCGAGGCGACACCGAGGCCACCTTGATGCGAGAAGCAGCGAGGTCCCTGCCCCCTGAGACGGCGAGAGCCGTACTAGGCGCTGCCGTGGACGCGCTGTCGCAGACCACCCAGCGAGCGGGCGGCTGCCACGATCCCGCGGAGTCGGCCGCCTGGGAGACAACCCGGCGGTGGCTCAGGGCCTGGGCACGGAGCGAGCTCCGGGTGAAGGCCGACAGACCCGAGAACGACCAACACGCTGGGGTACTGAGCGATGACGTCCATAAGGCGAGGCGCAAGAGTCAGGGCGTCCGCTTCAAGGCCATCGAGGAGGATCTCGTGCGGGGCCCCGAGCCCCCCCCCGACGCCGAGGAGGTGGACCTGAGCGCAGTCGTCAGCACTCCCAAGAAGCGACGGAAGAAGAGCCCCAACCGGGGCAAGAAGGTGGAGACCCAGGGTTTGTTCAAGCCGGTCGCCCTGGGCCGCGCTCGTGCCACCGTCGCCCTGCCGGACCACCCGATGCTGGGAGGGGAGGACTACGGCAGGTGGATCGAGGAGCAGAAGCGCGAGGCGCTGATGCTGCGGCTGTCCGAGGGAACCGGCGCCGGCTACGAGACCGGCTGGAGGCAGTGGCAGAGTTTCAGAGCAGCCCAAGGAGAGTCGCCCTGGCTGGAGGGACGTGACCGCGAGGAGCGACACGCCAACGAGGAGGCATTGTTGGGCTTCGTCGTCGTGTTGGCCAAGGTGCTGAAGCGCGCGGAGGGTACGGTCAAGCAGAAGTTGTTCGCAGTGCGCTTCGCCCACCTCGTGGCCGGGTACCCGGGCCCTCTACTCCACCGGGGCCGCCTCTGGTCCACGCTCGCCGGCCACCGGAGAGGCCAGGGGCCGAGCGGGAGGAAGCGGCCAGTGACGCCCCGTATGCTCCTGTGGCTCCAGGGCTTCTTGAAGGACCAGACGGACCTCCCCGAGATGGACGCCGCAGTCTTGTGGGCCGCCGTGGCGGTGGCCTTCTTCTTCATGTTGAGGGCGTCCGAGTACTTGATCCAGCCCGGGAAGACATGGGGCCGAGAGCGCGTCGTGCGCGGAGTGGACGTCACGGGCCGCGACGGCAACAACCAGCCTTGCACCTTCAAGGACGCGGTGGAAGTGGTGCTCCACATCACCTCCTCGAAGACAGACCAGTACAATGTGGGGTGCGTAAGGAATCAGTACGAGACGGGCACGTCACTGTGCCCCGTGGCAGCCCTCCGCCAGCTGGAGCGGCACTACCCGCAGAGGCTGCGAGGGAGCGAGGAGGAGCTCCCGCTCTTCCGCTGGGCGAGCGGAGCACCTATTCGCCGCGAGGAGGTGCAGCACTACCTGACGATCGCAGGGCTTGCCGCCGGGCTGAGGAAGGAGGAGATCGGCTCGCGCAGCCTCCGCATCGGGGGCGCGACAGCGATGTACCACGCCGTGGACGACCTGCAGCGCGTCAAGCGCTTCGGGCGCTGGGCCTCCGATAGCTTCCACGGGTACCTGTGGGAGAGCCACGAGCCCATGCGCGGCATCTCGACTGACATGGCGACGGATGCGTCTGAGCTCACGGCGCCGCCGGCCCATGCGGCCGAGGGCGAGCGCCGTGCAGGCAGGGGCCCGACCCCGCTGTGGCCCAGAGCGGCGCTGGCCGTGACGACGCTCGCCGCCGCAGCTGGCAGTGCAGACGGCTACGTGATCAAGGTCAACCCGGTGGAGAGCCAGAATCTGCTGATCCTCGTGCTCCCGGTCGGCTTCGGAGCTTGGGCGATGGCAGCGGGGGTACTGCTGGCAGCCATGCTGCTAAGCGCTGCGTGGCGGCGCGAGCAGCAGCGAGGGCGCGGAGGAGCGGCCGGCAGGCGCAGCAGCAGCTGTAGAGCCCGCATCCCCTGCGCAGGCATGCTATGTGCAGCGCTGGTGATGACGGCGCTCACGACGGCAGCCGGAGAGATACAGAGCCAAGAAGTGGCAACAGTTGACGGCAGGGCCCAAGGGGCCATGCTTCGCTGGGAGCCGCAGATGGGCACGGTGGCGATCGTTGTCCCGGTGGGGACGGCGCTGAAGGTGGTGGCCACGATCACAGTGCTGCTTGCGGCGGGCATCGGGGTGATTGGCGGCTGTTGCTGCGGGACGGCCAAGAAGAACGAGGGTAGGCCGGAGCCAGCCGTGCAGCAGGCCACCACGCAACAGACGCCTAAGGCGCACAAGCCTCCCAAGCAGCCGCAGAGGACGTATTGCGACGCAGGGGTGATGGGCCCGGTGCACTACAACGGTGTGAGGTACGTGCGCGACGCGAGACCCAGGGCTTCCGCCGGGCCAACGAGGTGACGCGGGAGATAGCCCCGTCAGGGCACCGCAGGTCGCCAGAATGGCCCCGTGGAGAGAAGCGGAGGCCGCATCGTGACTAAGGTGCGGGCTGCCGCCGGCCAGCGGCCGAGCCGCCGTGCGGGCGGCCACGCGGCGCCGGCTGAGTTCAGCCTGGCGCTCGCGATCAGCTTCGCACTTGCGAACAAACTGGGCGCGTGCCGCGGCCGCTGCTGCCCGTGGGCAGGCGCCGCGCCGGCCTGGCACCCGGCAGTGCCGCCATGGGGGCGGCAGTGGCGGCTTCGAAGGTGCGCCGGCGGCCAGCCCAGCCAGGGCTGCCGCGCGGGGCGCGGGGGGAACCACCGCCGCCGGCACCCGCCGTGCGAGCGGCAGCGCGGCGCCGGCTGAGCTCAGCCTGGCGCCCGCGCTCATCTTTGCGCTTGCGAGCAGCTGGGCGCGGTGCGGCGGCAGCTGGCGCCCGAGGGCAAGAGCGCCGCGCCGGCCCGGCAACCGGCAGTGCCGTCATGGGGGACGGCGGTGGCGGCTACGTGGGGCGCCGGCGGCCAGCCCAGCCAGGGCTGCCGCCTAGGGCGCACGAAGAACCACCGCGGGCGCCGGCGGCGCGCCGCCCTGCGCCTGCGGACCCACCTTGCTGGGCAGACGTGGCAGCGTGCCGCGGATGCCAGGACTGTTGAGTTCCACGCCGAGAGGACCGGCGGCTACGTGACCCGCTACAGCCAGCTCGGCGTGGCGGTGCATTCACAGGAGGAGGTTGGCGGCGTGGCCCGCGACGCGTGGCCCAAGACAGGCGCCGGCGCGCCAGGCGCCAGGCGCCAGAGGAGCAGCGCGGCTGCTTGGCAAAAAGGGTCGCGCTCATCGTCATCGTTTTCTGAGCGTCACTTCCTCCTCTTGAGCCTCACTCACTAGGCTCAAGTTGTTTTTAGTTTACCAGTGCTGCTTGAGGGGATATCTAGGATGTTTGGCAAAACTGATGGATCTCCCCGTTTCCAGAACTGGCGCGGGCTTCCACTTGTGTTCCCTTGCTCCTGCCCTTGCCTCTTTGCTTGCCCTTTCTCGCTCCCTCTCTCTTCGCCGCCGCTTGGCGGCTCGAGCCTTTTCAAGGCCAAGCTGGCCCACCCTGGGAGCCCCGCAGGGCTCCCTACCCGCCCTGTTCTGGACTTTTACGGTGCCGCCGTGGCGATAAGGTGCCTCGGCGGCGGCGTGGCCCGCGACGCGTGGCCCAAGACAGGCGCCGGCGCGCCAGGCGCCAGGCGCCAGAGGGGCAGCGCGGCTCCTTGGCAAAAAGGGTCGCGCTCGTCGTCATCGTCGTCTGAGCGTCACTTCCTCCGCTTGAGCCTCACTCACTAGGCTCAAGTTGTTTTTAGTTTACCAGTGCTGCTTGAGGGGATATCTGTCTCGAGAGAGGCCGACATCGGGTAACACACAGAGTCTTCGTTTGGATTCTCGGGCTGTGTTCCTCCAGAGGGGGCGCTCCAGCGGGTCCCAGGGTGGCCTCACGACTCTCGAAAAACGCCCCAAGACGGCGCCAGAACGCACCGGTAGGATCCCAGGGCGGCACGTTTTTGAATTCCCCAAACTAGTTGTCTGAATTCAAAAAACCAGTTACTTGAATTCCAAAACGAGAACTCCCGTAAGGGGCTCGTAGAGCCCCAGGAGGGGATGGCCCAAGAGAGCGTCTGGACGGACCAGGAGCTCCAAGGGGGCCCCAAGACGCGCCCAGACGGCCCACGAGGTCTGGAGCGCCCTTCGAGAGTCCCCCCAGAGTCCCAGGTAAGCTGCCAGAGAGGCCTCCCAAGGCGGCCCCAAGGAGAACTCCATCGCAACTCTCAGACAGCAATTCAAGAGGGCACCCGAGAAAGCCCTGTATTCCAAATCGACCCAGCCCAGTTTTCAAAACGCCAGCTGCCTGCGGCAAGTCTCGCCACCCAGCCATCCCCAGTGAATTCTCGGAAGCGACTGTTCGTGGGGTGACAGGAGTGCATAACATGTGAAGGGGAGAAGGAGGAAGAGGACGGCCGTCACATGTGACACGCCTCGTCTTCACTTCTCGAGGAGCCTTCTTGGAGCTCATCTTGGGCCGTCTTGGGGGGCCAGTCTCGGCTCGTGTGAGGCAGTCTTGGGGGCCCCTTGAGGGGCCCTCTTGGGCCATCTTGGAGCTCTCTGGAGCCGTCTTGGGGCCATCTTGGCTATCCAGGGTCTTTTGGGGCCCCCGTGTGGCCGTCTGGAGCCGTCCTGGGGCCCTCTGGAGGCCCTTCTGGGCCAGCCGGCGCCTCGCTTGGGGGTCGTCCTGAGTCCTGGGCCGCCTTCGGGTCCTCTTGGCCAGTCCTGATGCCTTCTTGGAGGATTAGGGCCCTCTTGGTATCACTTCTGGGCCTTCTTGGGCCGTCTTGGTACCCTCTTGGTATCACTTCTGGGCCCTCTTGGGCCGTCTTGGGGCCATCTTGGAGGCCCTTTTAGGGCCGTCTGGAGCTGAAGGCAGCCCGAAAAGGTGAAGACGTCAAAATCTTTCTCAAACCTGAGGGGACTCAATGATGTCAGCCTCTTCGGGCCCTGCTGGGGGTCCTCTTGTGATCCTTTTGGGCCGTCTTGGGGCGCTCTTGGGCCGTCTTGAGTTCATAAATCTTGGGCCGTCTTGTAATCATCTTGGACTATTTTGGCAGCCTTGGTTGCCTGCTTTGGCCGTCTTGGAAGCTCGGGAGCGTGGTCCCACAGTTTTTTTTACGACGGGTCGTGGCCTCGATAGCTCATATCCATAGCTTTTAACCAACCATCGTGGCTTCGGGAGTGCGGATTCATTTTTAACTACATATCGTGGCCTCGGGAGCGCTGATCCATGTTTTTGTTACAAGGGATCGTGGCCTCTGGGGGGATGCACGCGACTGGGTGCGTCGAACGGGTGGTCGTCTCTGGGCAAGTTACACAAATCTTACCAGGTAGACCTGGCCAGAACCAGCAGATGCGTGGATCGACGTGGCCAGAACACCGAAATGGAATGAGCTGGAGCATAGTTTTGTGCATCATCCGTGAGCCTGCTAGCCGCGACGCCCCTGCCAGCCGCTTCAGACTGTTTGCTTTTTTCTGGCGCTCCAGCCCCGCCCCGCTTGGTCCCCTCGCGCGGACACTCCTTCGGGCGCCGTCACCGTAGCCTGGACATTCTACCGCTCACCGAGCGCGCTGCCCTGCTCGAGTTGCCTACTCGCAGACGCCCGGAAGTCAGATGTTTCCCTCGATGAAATGTCCAGCCACGCGCAGAGGGGTGTGGGGGCAGGGGGGAGGGCTTCTTACAGGCACCCCTGCACCTTAGAACGCACGGGCCCCATCTATAGCTGTGAGGCCGGCGCCCTCTAAGAAGCAGCCTCCCTCTGAGGAGCCCTCCCCCCTCCCTCCGCCCCCTTGCGCGCGCCGCCAAAACGTATCGTAGGCCCCCCGCGGCGGATCCGGGCCATCTGCGAGCAGTTCCTCTGCGGGACGGGCAAATGACCACAGCCACTGCTTCTTGTTTGCGCCGCCTTCCAGCCAGCCGAAAAAGAAGCAGCGGTTGTGGTCATTTCCCTGGTGCCGAGCGCAACGAAAATGACCACAACCACTGCCTTGTCCCTGCGGGCTGGAAGGCGGCAACAAAAGAAAAGCAGTGGCGGATCCGGGCCTCCTCCTCCTCCTCCTCCTCCTCCTCCTCCTCCTCCTCCTCCATCTGCGAGCAGTTCCTCTGCGAGCAGCGGAGCGCGCTCGTCGAACCGCGCCTCGGCCTGCCGTGGGGGAGCGGTGGCGGAGCGCCCAAGGCCCGCGCCAGAGGCCTCCGGGCTCCCCCACGGCGGGTCCTCCTCCTCCTCCTCCTCCTCCTCCTCCTCCTCCCCTCCTCCTCCTCCTCCTCCTCCTCCTCCTCCTCCTCCTCCTCCTCCTCCTCCTCCTCCTCCTCCTCCTCCTCCTCCTCCTCCTCCTTCCTCCTCCTCCTCCCCCCCCCCCCCTTGGAGTCGAGCCCTCACCTTGATGCCTCGCTCTCCTGGGGCTTTGCTGTGCTCTGGCTCGTCAGCACGTGTCACGTGAGCGGAGCTGCACCGTCAGTGCCGCGCTCTCCTGTGGCTTTGCCGTGTCCCTGCTCGCAGCGCACACCACCCAGGCCTGCGCCAGAGGCTTCCCAGTTCCCCCACGACGCCCCCCCCTTGGAGTCGAGCCCTCCCAGGCTCCTCTGGACGTACGATGTTCCAGCCTACTTTAGCCTTGATCACCAGAAAGAATCTCGAGCACCAAGGAAGTGCCGAAACTGGGGGGTTTTCGCGCGTCGGGCCCTGGGAGGCGCTGCTCGTTCGACACCGTTTCGACACTTTTCTGTGTGCTCGAATTTTTTTTTCTGGGATGTGGTCTAGGAGCAGCGTGACTCTGGAGCTTCCAGGCTGGGCCTGGTGCTCTGCAAGGCATGCCAAGTGCCGCCAAGATCTCAGAGGGCACCCATGCTATTTCTCCATAAGCTTTAATACCTCCACCATCCAGTGAAATCTTACCACTCACTCCTTTCTGATTAAAAATAAAATCTGATTTCCAGTTTAAACTTGGCAATTGAACATAGTTTTGCTCTCCATCTACAATGGAAATATGACTATCCGTGGCCCAAGAGGCCCCGAGGGAGCTGCTTCAAGACGGCCGCAATACACCAGAAGAAGGTTCGAAAAGGACCCCTAGGCAGCCGAAAGGAGTGAAGCCAACTTATGACTTTCTTTGGTTTTTGGCTGTCATCGGAATTCCCCCTTTCGGCTTCAGATGGCTCCGACATGGTCCAGGAGGGGCCAAATGCTGCCCAAAAGAGCGCCAAGCGTGGTCAAGAAGCGTCCCAAGATGGCCAAACTGTCCCGTGGAGCCCTCGAGGGCCCAAGAGAAACCCCAGATGGCCCCAAGACGGGCCAAGACGGCCCCACGATGGCCCAAGACGGCCCCACGTGGGCCCAGGCTCGCCCGAAGAGGGACCAAGAGAGTGGCAGAGGACGCCCAGAGTTACACAGAGGACGTCCAGTATGGTCCCACATGGCCATTCACGGACCCAAGAAGAGGCCAACACGGCCCAAGGCAGCGCAAGGGGGGGCGGGGTGGCTCAAAGGTGAGAGGGGACCCCAGTGCCCAAGACGGCACCACGAGGCGCCAGGATTGCCGCAGTATGTAGGCCTCGGGAGGGTCCATGAAGCGCCAAGATGTTCGCTACCCCTCCGTCGTCTTCCTTCGCCCCCCTCCTCTCGGCGGCACCCCAACGTACTAGTACTGTGTGCGCTTCGCCCCCCCCCTCGGGGGCACCGCGTGCACCGCCGAGCACTCTTACAGTATATGCGGCGTGGCGGGCGCTTTCTGGCCACACCGCTCGGGAAACGATGTACTACGAGATGGGCATAGTACATGTTCGGGTCGGACGCGCGCCTCCAAGGAGGACATGTAGTACTAGGATGTCCTTGTGCGTCCCGCCCTCCCTCGTGTGTTCCTTGCCGCCTCGTTTGGCTTGTCAGCAGAGTTGGTTTGCCTCTCGCCGGGGCGTGTCAGGCTAACGGGCTGAGCTGCGAGTGGTGCCCGCCTGCGGACACCTCAGCTTTTCCGCGCGCCTCTGAACTCAGGGGTTGATGGCTCCTTCTTCTCTTGCCTGCCCCTCCATGCGATTCATACGACAGGTTTGTGTCGCGTCGACGCGGCGGCGATCCCAGCGCGGGCGCTCAAGGTTGAACGCCGATAATGGCCCAGAGTCTGTCGACATCGATATATCTGCGCCATCGGAAGGCCGCGTGCTCGATCAAGGTTGAACATCCACTATCAAGGGCCAATGCACAAGGCGACACGGCACGAACCTCGTTCAGCAGCAGAGATTCGCCAGCGGGCCAACCAGCATGCCACATGCTAGGCTGCTGGGCCGACTTGCGGCTGAGCTGTCCGTTTGCGCACAGCTCAGCGTTGTCTATTCGAGAGCCGGTCGCTGCTAATCCTCTCTCTTCCTCCTCTTCCTCCACCTACCCCTTCTTCTCTGTCTCTTCCGAGAGGCATGGCGAGAGTTGGCTCCAGATTTCGCCGTGTGGGCGTGCGCGCTGTGCTCTGCTCCGAGTGTACAGTAGCACGATGTCCTGCCCACCGCGGGCCTTTTCAAGCCAGGACTTCACCGTTCACCGTTCCCCAGGTCCTCGTCCTCGTCCTCGTCCTTGTTTCGGCATCCGCCCAGTCTTCACGCCGGGCGGTCGCAGCCCATTCTGGGCACGTGGCGGCACAAGCGGCATCGGAAATGCGCCACCCACCTATGGCCCTGCTCGAGACGATGGGATATCATAGATAAATCAGGGGGCAGAGGAAACAATGATGGGAGAGGAGCGGGATAGGAAGGAGTAGGAGGAGGAGGAGGAAGAGGAGGAGGAAGAGGAGGATGAGGAAGAGGAGGAGGAGGAGGAAGAGGAGGAGGAGGAGGAGGAGGAGGAGGAGGAGGATGGCGGCCCGACAAGGAGATCGACTTCGTGGCCATCAAGGAGCTGATGACCGCCAGGCACACGGTCTCGCTGGTGGACCGTCACGTCGCGGCGATCCGCAAGGTTGCGGCGCCGTCCGTTTCCCATCGCTTCAGCTTTGGGCGCTCCCTCTCCCTTCCTCCCTCCTCTCTCCTTCCTCCATCCATGGTGGTAGTGGTGATGATTGGGACTCCTGGGACGATGCTTTTGGGACTCTGAGTGCGATGCCGCCGGAGCACGGTGGCGGAAGGTCTGCAAGACCTGCTGCAATGGCTTCCTGCTGAAGCACCTGCAGCACCTGGTGGAGCTTCTGCAGCTCACGATCCAGCGGTTTTCGGAGGCACTGTGCCGCCCGCCCACGGCGCACTTGGGCGGAGGAGGATGACGGGGAGGAGGAGGAGGAGGAGGAGGAGGAGGAGGAGGAGGAGGAGGAGGAGGAGGAGGAGGAGGAGGCTGAGGAGCAGGCCGAGCAGGAAGATGAGGAGGAGAAGGACGAGACGGGAGGCCGGGGGGGAGGGGGGAGGGGATGACGATGGTGGTGGTGATGACGACGATGACGATGACGATGACGATGATGATGATGCTGCTGCTGATGATGATGATGATGATGATGCTGCTGCTGCTGATGATGATGATGATGATGATGATGCTGGAGATGCTGCTGCTGCTGCTGCTGATGATGATGATGATGATGATGATGATCATGATGAGGAGGAGGATGATGATGATGATGATGAGGAGGAGGAGGAAAAGAAGAGGAGGATGAGGAGGAGGACGAAACGAGATGAGGGGTGATGAGGAAGGCTTCACGATACTTCAGTGTGTTTGTGTGTTTGTGTGTGTGTGTGTGTGTCTGTGTGTGCATGTGTGTGCCCGTAGCCTTTGGCTCAAGCCTCTGGTTCAAGGGAGTTTGGCTCAATGCCGCTCTGTGTCAAGCCGCCAGCCGCCAGGAGGCCATTCCCCTATCCTGTCTACCTACGCGTCCCTCTTCAGGCCTTCGCGGCGCTCGTGGCGGTCACCAGTCTGCTGACGGGTGCGCCTGCCATTGGAGGGGAGAACTCCTCGCGGCGGCATGGGACACAGGCGCTCGCCTGCCTCTCCCCCGCCAGCAGCATGCCCGCGTGCGCTGTGATGCCGTCGTCGGCGGAGAGCTCTGACACGGAAACGGGCGGCAGCTCGCCCCTGAGTGTTGATGCTGGATAGAGGGGGTGGATGGGCGGCAGCTCGTCCTTGGATGTGGCCGCCAGCAGGAGACGCGCTGAAAGCTGAGGCAGCCTACCCTGCTTAGGCAGTGAGATGAACACCATTCTGGCCTTGAGCCAACATGGCTACCGGAGGAGGAGGAGGAGGAGGAGGAGAAGGAGAAGGAGGAGGAGGAGGAGGAGGAGGAGGAAGAGGTGGAGCAGGAGGAGGTGGAGCAGGAGGAGGAGGAGGAAGAGGAGGAGGAGGAGGAGGAGGAGGAGGAGGAGGAGGAGGAGGAGGGCACCCCCGTGGAAATGCAGTGTCGTGCAGGGGCCTTTGAGCCCGAAGAGCCCATAGGAGAAAAGAGGTCTTATGTTTTTTCCGGCTTGGACCCACGCCCGATGCGTGGTACGAGGAGGAAGAACAGAATGAAGAGGGCACGCTCCTCCGCAAACGTTATCCAATACGAGCCTGAGGATCGCAGAGAGTGCGACATTGGCCTTGGCCACGTGGGCGCAGGCTTGTCGGAGGATTGTGCCTCTGCGCTTTCGCTCTCTCCAGGGTCTCCCACCGCTCATTTTTGCTCTGCCCTCTTCTTCCCCCTCGCATCCGCTTCTCTTCTCTGTCTTTCCAGCCCTCCGCTCGGTCCGCTCCCTTCCGCCCGCTCGGAATCTTCGCTCGCCTTCGAATCTCCCTCGCTCTTTTCTCCCTCGCACCCCGTCGCCCGCTCGGAATCTTCTGTACCGCGTTTCGCGGGCGGCTTCTGCGCGCGCGCTGCTTCCTGAGGTTGTTTCCGTTCACTGTGGCATGCGTGACAGACCAGCCTCCCCACACCCGCCGCCCCGTTCTGTCTGCCTGCCTGTTAGCCAGGGCCTGATCGAGTTCGCCCCTGCCATCTGCGACTTCACGCGCGTGGCCTCGCAGCCGCTGGTGAGCTGCAGGGCCTCTGACATGATCACCTACGGCCGCGACTGAGGGGTGGAGGGGAGCACGAGGCGGGAGTGTAAGGGGATGGGGAGATGGATCGGGAGGGGAGGGAAGAGAGAGATGTGGACGCTGAGGAGGAGGAAGCGGGGATGAGGAGCGGGGCGTGATGATGACTGGTGACGACGATGATGATGATGACGAGGATGAGGATGAGGGTGAAGATGAGGATGAGTATGAGGATGAGAATGATGATGATGATGATGATGGTGGTGGTGGTGGTGTTGGTGGTGATCATCATGATGATTACGATGATGCTGCTGCTGATGATGTTTATGATGACGATTTTATTGTTGATGGTGATGATGCTGATGCTGCTGCTGCTGATTATGATGCTGACTAGGCCGATGTTGATGATGATGGGGACGGTGATGATGATGGTGAAGGTGAAGGTGAAGGTGACGATGATGAAGGTGATGAAAGATGGTGATGGTGATGCTGATGATTATGATGAAGATGTTGTTGATGATGATGACGATCATCATGATGCTGATGGTTATGATGATGCTGATGCTGTTGATGATGATGACGACGACCATGATGATGATGATGATGATGATGATGATGATGATGATGATGATGATGATGATGATGATGATGGCGACGACGACGGCGACGACGATGATGATGATGATGATGATGATGATGATGATGATGATGATGATGATGATGATGATGATGATGATGATGATGATGATGATGATGATGCTGATGATGCTGCTGCTGCTGATGATGATGATGATGATGATGATGAGGATGAGGATGACGATGCTGATGATGATGATGATGCTGATGATGATGATGATGATGATGATGATGATGATGATGATGATGAAGATGATGATGTTGATACTTCTGCTGCTGCTGATGATGATTCTGACTCTGATGATGATGCTGATAATGAAGAAGAAGGGGGAGGTGGAGGAGCAGGAGCTGGAGGAGGAGGAGGAGGAGACACATTGCTGGACTCATCATTTTTGTTCCGGAACAACATTCCACTTAGTTTCGCAAGACTGCGGGCATGGAAGGACGCTGCCGCTGCACGCTGCCGCAGGGGCTCCAGAAACATGGCACCTCAAACCTGATGTACTGCAGCACCTGAGGGAGGAGCTGGGTGTTGTGTGTAAGTTTTCCCGCGTGCGCTACGGCGGATGCGAACAAGCACAGGGGTCAGCCGAGTACCCTTCCGGGATAGCTCTGCAGCTGGAAGTATGCTCCACAAGCATGAGGCCGCATCCTTAGCGGTTCGAGCCTTCCAGGCAGTGTTCAACGACGTTTGGAAAAAGACGTGTTTCCAGACTGGGGTTGCATGGAATCCAGCCTACGAGCTACTGGAATAGTGTGGAGCAGTGTGGCGTGATACGTGTCCTGCTATCTTGCCTGGGCAGAATGTTTGTAGGCCCGAGCCGGTGGGTTTTACATTCTGCGTGTGCAAGCTATGTGGTGCAAGCAGTTGGTGGAAGCAGTGTGATTGACTCTGTGTGGTGTAAGCAATGTGGTGTAAGCTATGTGGTGCAAGCTAAATAGTGCAAGATATGTGGTGCAAGCTGTGTGGTGCACGCTATGTGGTGTAAGCTATGCGGTGCAAGCTGTGCGGTGCAATCTGTGTCGTGGAAGCTACGCGGTGCAACCTACATGGTGCAAGCTGTGTGGTGGAAGCCCTGGTGCAGGTGAGCTGTGTGGCGCAAGCCCTCGACGACGATCGTCATCGTCGTCGTCGTCGTCTTCGTCTTCGTCATCGTCTTCATCTTTGTCGTCTTCGTCACTGTCGTCACTGTCGTCGTCGTCGTCGTCGTCGTCGTCGTCGTCGTCGTCGTCGTCGTTTGTCGTGCACGCTGCGTGGTGCAGGCGAGCCGGCGCACGAGGCGCCCCCCAGGCGGCCACGGGGATGCCACCGGGCGGAAAGGCCATGAGCCGCCAGCCAGCGAGCGGGGCGCCCACGAGGCGCCCACGGGGCGGCCACGGGCGGCAGCCGAGCGAAGCACGGGCCGCCAGCCCGCGAACGAGGCGCCCACGAGGCGCCCACGGGGACGGAGGGTTTCGCCGAAGGGCTTAGGCGACCCGTCCTCCTCCTCCTCCTCCTCCTCCCTCCTCCTCCTCTTCCCTCCTCCCTCCTCCTCCCTCCTCCTCCTCCTCCTCCTCTTCCCTCCTCTTCCCTCCTCCCTCCTCCTCCTCCTCCTCCTCCTCCTCCTCCTCTTCCTCCTCCTCGTCCTCCTCCTCCTCCTCCTCGTCCTTCTCCTCCTCCTCATCCTCCTCCAACGGGAGGCGATTGGGCGAACAACCCCGAGCCGCAGGCCACTGCTTAGGAGAGAAGTGAAAACCACGAAGTGCAGGCATCGGTCCGCGAAAGCGCGCAGATTGAGAGTCCCGCGTCGCAAGGGCGGGCACCCATTCCTTGCATCGTGCGGGGCGAAATTTGTTGAGACGAGCAGCGAAATGTGCGCCTGAGCATAACGCAGCAGTTCCAGGCGCTCGCGCAGGTTAGTACCAGGCTCCGACGACAAGAGACCATGGAGCATCATTGATCTCTACGTAACTGGCTCCGACGACGTTCACCAGTTTGCGCGGTGTTTCATGGAGCTTTGGCCTGCCTTGGAGCGTGCAGCACAGGCCTTCATATTTGCGAATGTCTGTCCGCAATTCCGCCCCTCCTCTCCCCTCCTCCTCTTGTCCCCCCCCTCCTCCTCCTCCTCCTTCTCCTCCTCCTCCTCCTCCGCCTCCTCCTCCTCCTCTCCTTCCACTTCTCTCCCGCGGTGTACCAGCCTGTCCTCCCGTGGAGTGCCCAGAAGTTGTGCACCGATTCCGCAACAATCACGGCCCGGTGTTTCAGTTCTCCTGCTCCTTTCCTCTCCTCCTTCCTCCTCCCTCCTTCCGCTTCGTTCCCCTGGCATGTCCTGTGGCATGCCAGCCCATTCGTCCACATTGCTGGGAGCGCGTGTCTGTTGGGCAATTTTGTTCGACAGCATCGCGGCCTTCTGGTCCAAGTCAAGGTTCCACGTACGGGCTCGCTTATCGCAGGTTGGTCGCGTCGTCCTTGCGGGTCTGCTTGGGGCCGCCGTGCACGAGTGCCTGGGGTTGGCGTTGCGATGGGCAGGAAAAACAAGAGTCTGGACCTTGAGAGCACGGTGCGATTGGAGGGGGCCGCGAATTCGGTCCCTCCTTTGTCACACAACCCTCGAGATCTGCAGTGGGGGCAACCAGGGAAGAAGCTGTGGGTGCAAATCGCCAAGCTGCAGGCTCAAGAGCTCCTCTCCAGGAGATGCGTGATGGCAGTGCGGCCGATCTGTCTTCGTGTTGCTCGACACCTACGTTGGCTGCTTCAGAATGGACGGCGACCTCGCCTCGAAGCGCCGGCCAAACTCTATGGCAGGTACTGCGTCAACGTAGTGTTGGACCAGGGGCTCGACTGGCCGACCCGATTTCGAGGACGACACCTGGCAGGCTGACGCACTGGAAGAGCGTGATATACCGCAAGCCAGACTGTGCGTCGACGGGGCACTGCGCCGACAGGCGCTCGCAGCAGCCGGAGTCGCCACGTGTGCGTGTGAGTCTTCGCTTGAGCGTGTGCTGCTTCGAAGAGCTGGTCGTTGTCTTGGACTTCTGTGCAGAGCTCCTTCGAGGCCGAGCTCGCGTCGCTGGAGCGGGGTGTCTGAGAGAAGCGGTCGTACGGGCAGGGCAGACGGCTGGACGCGGGGGGTAGGGAGCCACATGCGAACCCTACCCCTACCCCCTACTATTTCTGAGGGGGAGGGTGGGGTTCACTTCGCACAGCACAGCGCAGCGGGTGGGTCGTTGCAATGGGGCCCAAGAGGAGAGTAACGGGCAGCGTCGGGGTGAAGGATGGGCTCAGGGAGAGAAGCATCGCCCCCCCAATCGCTCATGGATCGCGAGAAGGGGCGTGATAAATTAG
>CAUYUJ010018524.1:120533-158033 GCA_963575745.1 Prorocentrum cordatum | reverse complement strand
AATCCGCGAAACTCCCACAAATTTTTAAAGCGAATGTGCGCGGCGCTAAGTCGAGAACCACATTTTGAAAACCATCCGCCCTCAATCCGTGAAGCTCTTATAACTAAAAAACGAACGTGCGCGGCGCTAAGGCGAGAGCAACATTTTCAAAACCATCCGCCCTCAATCCGTGAAACTGTTGCCAAGTTTTGAGCTTCAGGGTCATAAATGGTGAGGAAGTCTCAGGCGAAACACGCCCGACCCGCCCTTTCGACCGGCGTCGGGGTGCGACAGGGAGAAGTTCTTTATTCAGAAAAGGAATGGAGGATGAAGAGGAGGAGGAGGAGAAGGAGGAGGGGGAGGAGGAGGGGGGGGAGGAGGAGGAGGAGGAGGGAGGAGGAGGAGGAGGAGGAGGAGGAGGAGGAGGAGGAGGAGGAGGAGGAGGAGGAGGAAGAGGAGGCGAGGAGGAGAGGAGGCCGAGGCCGAGGCGGAGGCGGAGGTGGCGGCGGGGGCGGAGGCGGCGGCGGCGGCGGAGGTGGCGGCGGTGGAGGAGGAGGAGGAAGAGGAGGCGGAGGAGGAGGAGGAGGAGGAGGAGGAGGAGAGGAGGAGGAGGAGGAGGAGGAGGAGGAGGAGGCCGAGGCCGAGGCGGAGGCGGAGGTGGCGGCGGCGGCGGAGGCGGCGGCGGTGGAGGGGGGAGGAGAAGGAGGAGGAGGAGGAGGAGGCCGCGAAAAAAATGAGCAGGAGCAGGAGATTCCTTCCGCGCTGGATGCCGTCGCACGCCGCCAGGCCACCACCTGCCGGCCTTCATCAAGGCCGCCCCCTTCTGGGAGGGATGAGTGAGGACGTTATTTGATGAATGAAGGGTGTGAGGAGAAGGAGGAGGAGCAGAAGGAGCAGGAGGAGGAGGAAGAGGAGGAGGAGGAGGGCAGAGGGAGGGATGGGCTTGCACAGCATGGCCCAGCGCAGGCGCGCCGCCTTCGCCGGATCGTGGCTTGCTTGCCTGGCCGACGTTCGGCGGGAACTGGGCGAGGCCAGCTTGGGGGCTTTCGCCTCGAGCTGCCCCATGCTGTGGGGCGCGGCGGAACGGGTCGGCAACGAGCTCCGCTTCGGGGCTGGCGAGTGGCACCAGGCTGCAGCGGAGCCGAGACGGAAGGCGCAGAAGGCCCTTGCGCACCGCGAGCTGGACGAAAGCCGCAAGCAGCTCCTGGCAGCGCTGCCCCCGGAGCAGGCTGCCTTGCTGCGCTCGGCGAGCGGGAGAGGCGCAGGCAGCTGGCTGCTCCCGCCGACGCTGGACGAGCACCGCCTGGCGGACGAGCACTTCCTGGCAGTGCTGGGGCTGCGCCTCCGCCTCCAGCGGCCCGCCGACTCCTGCGCCACCTGCCAGCGCCGCCGCGCCGACGGGCACTTCTGCGGAGCGGACCTTGCGCGGGCCCCGACCCACCCCCTGGACTGCCATGCTGGCGCAGGCACGATCGCGCGCCACAGTGCCATCCGCGACTGGCTCGCGCGCTGGCTGAAGGAGCGCGGGGCGAGGGGCGTGGGCACTGAACAGCTGGTCCCCGCTTGGGACAGGGTCCACCAAGACGGCCGTCTGGAAGCGGCGCGCCTGGACGTTACTTACGTGGACCCAGTGGCAGGCACCGCGTATGTGGACGTCGTGGTGACCAACGCTGCAGCCGGGGCCGCGACTCCAGCAGGGCGGGGCCGAGCATGGCGCGACGGAGCCGCGGCGGCTGCGGCAGAGGAGCGGAAGCACCGCCGCTACCCTGGCGCGGCACTGCGCGCTTTCGCGCTCGAGACGCTCGGCCGGCCAGGGCGCGAAGCGCGGGGCCTCCTGCGCACCTGGGCGGCCGGCGACGCGACCGCGCTCTCGGCGGCGCGCCAGAGCCTGGCCGCCGCGCTCCAAAGGCGAACGCCGAGGCTTACAACACCTCGGTGTGGCCGCCCGGCCGCCGCGCCCTGCCGCGCCTCTTGAGGCGCTGAGCGGTGCCGGGGCTCCCCGCGACCAGGGGAGGGTCGCCGCGCCGCGGGCGCGCAGGCGCTGAAGCGCGGACGGCGGGGGCGACGCTGCCTGCTTGCTCTCTTCCAGGCGCCCTTTGCCCCTCTTTCTTCCTCCCTTTCCCATCCGCGCTCGCTGTGTCCGTTTATACAGCTTTTGCTGCTGTTTTTCTGTTCAGTTCCCTCTCCTCCCCTCTCCTTCCCCGCTCCGTGCCTCCGGCGGGTGGCGCGGGCGCCTAAGGGGGGGGTCTGGTGGCTCACGCCTCCCCGCCGCGCGCCCGTCTCCTCCGCCTTCCGGTCCCTCCTGGCTCCCTCCTCCCTCCTCACCTCCACCCCTTGCCGCTTTTGGAAGTGCGCCCTGTCGCGGGCGCCTGGGTGGTTTTCGGCCTTCCACCTGGGCGCCGACAAAAAACCCTGGATGGGTGCGCTTCCATATTTTTCTCGTTGCCTGTGGACGCTAGAGCTTCTCCTCGCCCCATCGCTTCTTGACCGCTTGTTCTTCCCTTGCTCGCTTCGTGTCCGCTTTCTCTTTCTCTTTCAGTGAGAGGAGGAGGAGGAGGAGGAGGAGGAGGAGGAGGAGGAGGAGGAGGAGGAGGAGGAGGAGGAGGAGGGAGGAGGAGGAGGAGGAGGAGGAGGAGGAGAGAGGAGGAGGAGGAGGGAGGAGGAGGAGGAGGAGGAGGAGGAGGAGGAGGGAGGAGGAGGAGGAGGAGGAGGAGGAGGAGGAGGAGGAGGAGGAGGAGGAGGAGGAGGGGAGGAGGAGAAGGAAGGAGGAGTTGGATGATGATGATGATGATTGATGATGATGATGATGATGATGATGATGAGATGATGATGATGATGATGATGATGAGATGATGATGATGATGATGATGATGATGATGTGATGATGATGATGATGATGATGATGATGATGATGATGATGATGATGATTGATGATGATGATGATGATGATGATGATGATGATGATGATGATGATGATGATGATGATGATGATGATGATGATGATATGATGATGATGATGATGATGATGGATGATGATGATGATGATGATGATGATGATGATGATGATGATGATGATGATGATGATGATGATGATGATGATGTTGATGATGATGATGATGATGATGATGGATGATGGAGGAGGAGGAGGAGGAGGAGGAGGAGGAGGAGGAGGAGGAGGAGCAAGAAGAGGAGGAGGAGGAGGAGGAGGAGTGCAGAGATGCACGGAGATGGGGCCCATTGCTCCTCTCTCCTCCTGCCCTCGTCCTCGGCTTCTTCATCCTCCTTTGCCTCTTCCCGCCTCCTCCCTCCCTCCTCCTCTCTGCTCCCTTTGCTTTCTCGCTCCCCCGTTCCTCCTCCCTCCTCTTCTTCCTCGCTGGCGTGGCCACCTTGGCCAGGGAAGAGGAGCCGGAGCTCGTGTTCGTACCACCCTGGCCACCAGGAACATGGACACCATGTTGCTCAGCCACTTCAGGTAGCAGCCTGCCAGGAGTTCACAGGGACATGTTCTCCATCCGCATTGCATGAGAGGACCTAGTAATTCCGCTCGGCTCTTGCCAGCAATAGCTCATGCTGTCAATGCAAGTCGCCTGACACCACCCACAGCGATCACGACCGCAGATCTATCGACTCAGCAGTCGCTTAGCTCTGCCGCCTTCGAGTGGCGAATCCCAGGGCCCGCCACACGCCGTCACTTTACATTCTGTGTGTGATGCCCGCGGCACGCCGTTCGCAGAGGGCTGCTCGAAATTGCGCCAACCTGGTCGGTCTCAGACCGTCATGCTGTTGCTGCGCTGTCCACCAGCTTATCGCGCTCACGGCGGTACACTTCTTACAGCTCTGCCGCTCCTTGCGTCCATCAGGAGTCCGCGGAGGCCGAGTAGGCTGGAGACAAGCGCCAGGCGAGGCCGCGTGAAGCGCTAGCAGCCGCTCACACTCAGGCCCAGGAGTAGAAGGCGAAGGCCGAGGCCGAGGCTCGCGGTGCACATGTCGCTTCGTATAGACGGCCCCCGGAACCCCATGGCGGCGATGGCCTGAAACGGGCAGCCCGCCCACTGACATCCGGCTGGCACCCCGCGGCGGCGACGGCCCATACCTGGCAAGCAGGGGGAGGTCCCCAAGTTTTAGTGAGGTCGTCCTGGTGCCAGTTGGAAGTGTTGTAATAGCTTCGCTCATTCAGCCGGCCCATGATGTTGCATCGCTGCCATTTGCCCGCGTTTTCGTTGCCCCTGCGGCGCTGCGGGGGCGGTGGTGGATTTCCAGAGGCTGGAGGTGTAGTAGTTCTTGTGTAGGTGTTCTTGGGTGGGTTGCTTGGGGGGGGGTCGTCAGTGGTTCGTGCCCTTATCGCGGACTCTCGGGGAGGGTGGTAGGGGGATCGGGGCAGCGACGCATCCCACACGGTGTTCTACCTTCGGCGAGCGGAGGTCGGCGGGCTATGAACGTGGTTGCATGGGAATTCCAGCAGGAACACCAACGACAAATTCTCGCCTTCCTCCCTCCCTTCTCTCTCTCGCTTCCCAGCTGCCCGCCTCCGTGCCTCGGCTGTGGGTCAGGGTCCTCGTGGAGGCTTCTCCTGGTCTCCTCGGCGGGCTCTCGGGGGTCCCTGGGGAGCAGCTTGGGGTCCTCTTGGGGGCTTCCTGGGGGCCTCTTGGGGGCCTCTTGGGGGCCTCTTGGGGGCCTCTTGGGGTCTCCTGGGCGCCCCTTGGGGCCGAGGGCTCGAAATGTCCGTTCGGGATCCCCCTCTGGGCTCTCTCTTGGGGCCGTCCTGGGGCCTTTTTAGGCCGTCTTGGAGGCCTCTTGGGCCGTCTTGCGGCCCCCTTGGGCCGTGTTCAGGCCCTCTTGGAGGCCTCTCGAGCCGTCTTGGGGCGATCTTGTGGGCCTCTCTGCCGTCTTGGAGCGTCGGGAAACCGAAATGGCGAGAGCGCCAAAAACCTAGCGACAACCTATGATTTTTGCCTCTTTCTGGCGCTCTTGGGGGCGCTCTTGGGGGTGCTCTGGGAGGCTTCTTTGGGCATTTTGGAGGCCCCTTGGACTGTCTGGAGCCATTTTGTGCGTCTTGGAGCGGTCTTGTGGCATCTCAGTGCACTCTTGGACCTTCTTGGGGGCCTCTTGGGGGCCTCTTGGCCCTTCTTGGGGCTCTCTGGGGGGCCCCGAGGGCGGTGCCCAGGAGCAGAACCATCTCTGACCTGACCTTGCCGGAGATCGGCTGGGGTACGTTTCGCCCGGTGACCCCCAAGGGCTGCACGCGCACGCGCGAACTTCAGGGGCAACGATGGGGGGGGGATAGGCATAGGGGGGGGATGCATCGACACCCATTCTCCCATTGATCGCCGATAGGGCCCCGATAGCCCCAACCTGCCCAGGAACGTGCGAATTCACGATCGGGAGCCCACCGCCAATCTATCGGCGATGTATCGCCGATTCCAGGTCGATGTGTCCCCCTCCACGCCATTCACCCCTATCGTTGGCCCTCAGAGCTTCAAATCTTTAACATCTGTGGCTGGAGGTCTCAGCACGCCTCTGGCCCGTTGGGCCAGCGAATTCCCCGCGAACCTGCAAGGCACCTGGCACGGCCGAGCCCGAGCCACCTGCCGTGATCGTCGTCGTCGTCGTCGTCGTCGTCGTCGTCGTCGTCGTCGTCGTCGTCGTCGTCGTCGTCGTCGGAGGAGGAGGAGGAGGAGGAGGAGGAGGAGGAGGAGGTCGACCCGCACTTTCCGCAGTCCTACCCCACACATCGAGCCAGAGAGCTGCTCCGGCAGGGCGACGGCGGGGGGCATAGGCACTCCCGCCGTCGGGCGTGGAAGAGGAGCGCCGTTCGCACTCCTCTGCGTTTTCGTCGTGGGAAGGGGGAGAGGACGCGGAGGAGGAGGAGGAGGAGGAGGAGGAGGAGGAGGAGGAGAGGAGGAGGAGGAGGAGGAGGAGAGGAGGAGGGAGGGAGCGAGGAGGAGGAAAGAGGAGGAGGAGGAGGAGGAGGAGGAGGAGGAGGAGGAGGAGGAGGAGGAGGACGCGGAGGTGGAGGAGGAGGAGGAGAAGGAGGAGGAGGAGGACGCGGAGGTGGAGGAGGAGGAGGAGGAGGAGGAGGAGGATGAGGAGGAGGAGGAGGAGGAGGAGGAGGAGGAGGAAGAGGACATGGAGGATCAGGAGAGAGGGAAACGGAGGGGTCGGGGAAGAGGAAGTTTTCGTTGGCTCTCGGAGTTCTTTCCGCCTCGGGGTGTTCTCCAGCAGCCGCGCCTCGGCGAGGCCGTTCTGGGTATCGGCCGCCAGAGTCCCGAGGTACGGCTCGCAACGCGCTGTGCGTCGAGGTGTGCGACCGCTGGCAACGTGATCCTGCTGCGCGCGGCATGCTCACCCTCGACCTCTGGGCATGCCACGCCCCGCGCTGAGGGGGGGGATGACAAGAGCCAGTGCTCAGCCGCACTGCGTGCGAGGGTCCAGCAGTCCTCAAACCCTTCTGCTCCTCGTCTTCCTCCTCTGCCTTCTCCCCCGCCCCCCCCTCGCGCGTGCCGACGACATCAACTCGGCCAGGCCCCGCTCGTTCTTCCAATCCCCGAGGCGCGTGCAGCTGCGCCGAGGCAGAGGCCCGACAGCTCGAGCGATCGATCGTGCGTTTGCCCGCGAGGTCCTGGTGAGCGTGCTGCAGTACTCCTTGCCGCCGGAGGAGGAGGCGCCCTCTGGCGGCGACCAGGCTGAGGCGCCTCCTTTTTCATCGGCGGCGAGCGAGGGAGGGGTGGGGCAATGAGCCAGGGGTGGACAGAACCCCCAACAGTGACACGTCGATTAGTGAATTGTCCGTTTTCGGTTCTCGAGATGGCGCCGTGGCCGTTATTTTCCAGGCTTGCGCCCGTCAGGTTTGGGCCTGAGGTCGTTTTCACTAAACCACGTTTTACTAAAGGGGGGTCTGTCCATCCCAATGAGAAGGAGAAGGCCTTCTCCGAAGGCGGCGGGACTTCTCCGAAGGCCCCTCTCGCCTTCTGGGCAGGCTTCCAGTGTCTCTGGGGCTCAGAGGACTCCCCGGCTGGCCGGGGGGCCTTCTGAGCCCTCTGCGAAGGCCCGCCCCCTCTCCTTTCCCCCCTGGGCTCGCCCCACTGTGGCGCTGGGGACGCGGGGGGGAGGGCGGGGGGAGGTGGATGTGCGACGCGGAATAAAGCGTTCGTGGCGGATGGGACAATTTGCGTGGCTCCCAGTGGGGCGCTGGGGACGCGGGGGGGCTCGGGGCAGAGGGCCGCGGAGCGGGGGCCCCACTGTGGCGCTGGGGACGCCGCCGACTGTTGCTCTCGCCGCTTCGCGTAGCCTTCGCCCACTGCCTCAGCTCCCGGTGGGCCACGCCAGGACAGAGCTGAGGACGGGCCACCCTCCAGGGCCGCCTTCACGTCATGCCCCGTCTTGCTGCCGCCAGCGAAGCCCCTCAGCACCCTCGCCCCCTCCTCCTCGTCCCTCTCCTCCTCCTCCTCCACCTCCTCCCTCCCCCCTCCTCCTCCTCCCCTCCTCCTCCTCCTCCTCCACCTCTCCTCCTCCTCCTCCCTCCTCCTCCAATCTCCTTCCTCCTCCTCCTCCTCTCCTCTCCTCCCTCCTCCTCCTCCTCCTCCTCCTCCTCCTCCTCCTCCTCCTCCTCCTCCTCTCCTTCCTTCTCCTCCTCCTCTCCTCCCGCCTCCTCCTACCTCCTCCTCCTCCTCCTCCTCCTCCTCCTCCTCCTCCTCCTCCTCCTGCGACGAACGCAGCGCACGCCCATGCCGCTCGAAGGAGCCCACGACGGAGCCCTGGCCCGAGGCCGGGCTCTCGGGGCGGCCACGTCGGCCTCCTCCCGCGGCGGGCCCGAGGCCCCCCTGCGCGGGCCTGCCGTCCCTCGGCCTAGGCGCAGAGGGGGGGGTGACGAGGGCTTCGTCGGGCCTGTCCCTCCCTCCACAGGAGGAATATCCAGAAATAGTCAAGAATAGTCGGGGGACTGTTTTATTGGGTATTTTTTTGGACCATTTTGAGGTATTTTTTGACTATTTCCCAACCCTCCTTGGTTGGGTATTCGTTTTGAATAGAGCAGTGTGGTCTCCACTCCTTCCTTCCTCCTTCTCCCTCCCTCCCTGCCTCTTCCTGTCTTGCCTGCGGGGGGCTGCGATCTGTGAAACTGTCGCCACTTTCGAGGCCTGCTGGGGGGCCCAGCAAAGTGAGGGCGACGCGCAGATTCAAATTAGACCTCGCCATCCCTGGGGGGGCTGCGATCTGTGCAACTGTCGCCACTTTCGAGGCCTGCTGGGGGGCTCAGCACAGTGAGGGCGACGCGCAGATTCAAATTAGACCTCGCCATCCCTGGGGGGGTGCGATCTGTGAAACTGCCGCCACTTTCGAGGCCTGCTGGGGGGCCCAGCACAGTGACGCCACACGCAGATTCAAATTAGACCTCGCCATCCCTGGGGGGCTGCGATCTGTGAAACTGTCGCCACTTTCGAGGCCTGCTGGGGGGCCCAGCACAGTGACGCCACACGCAGATTCAAATTAGACCTCGCCATCCCTGGGGGGCTGCGATCTGTGAAACTGTCGCCACTTTCGAGGCCTGCTGGGGGGCCCAGCACAGTGACGCCACGGGCGGACAAATTAGACCTCGCCATCCCTGGGGGGCTGCGATCTGTGAAACTGTCGCCACTTTCGAGGCCTGCTGGGGGGCCCAGCACAGTGAGGGCCACGCGCAGATTCAAATTAGACCTCGCCATCCCTGGGGGGCTGCGATCTGTGAAACTGTCGCCACTTTCGAGGCCTGCTGGGGGGCCCAGCACAGTGACGCCACGGGCAGATTCAAATTAGACCTCGCCATCCCTGGGGGGCTGCGATCTGTGAAACTGTCGCCACTTTCGAGGCCTGCTGGGGGGCCCAGCACAGTGACCCGCGGCGGATTCAAATTAGACCTCGCCATCCCTGGGGGGCTGCGATCTGTGAAACTGTCGCCACTTTCGAGGCCTGCTGGGGGCCCAGCACAGTGGGCCACGGGCGGATTCAAATTAGACCTCGCCATCCCTGGGGGGCTGCGATCTGTGAAACTGTCGCCACTTTCGAGGCCTGCTGGGGGGCCCAGCACAGTGACGCCACGGGCGGACCCAAATTAGACCTCGCCATCCCTGGGGGGCTGCGATCTGTGAAACTGTCGCCACTTTCGAGGCCTGCTGGGGGGCCCAGCACAGTGGGTGCCCACGGCGGATTCAAATGGGACCTCGCCATCCCTGGGGGGCTGCGATCTGTGAAACTGTCGCCACTTTCGAGGCCTGCTGGGGGGCCCAGCACAGTGGACGCCACGGCGGATTCAAATTAGACCTCGCCATCCCTGGGGGGCTGCGATCTGTGAAACTGTCGCCACTTTCGAGGCCTGCTGGGGGGCCCAGCACAGTGACGCCACGCGCGGACCCAAATTAGACCTCGCCATCCCTGGGGGGCTGCGATCTGTGAAACTGTCGCCACTTTCGAGGCCTGCTGGGGGGCCCAGCACAGTGGGTACCCACGTCAAATTAGACCTCGCCATCCCTGGGGGGCTGCGATCTGTGAAACTGTCGCCACTTTCGAGGCCTGCTGGGGGGCCCAGCACAGTGGGTACCCACCGCGGATCAAATTAGACCTCGCCATCCCTGGGGGGCTGCGATCTGTGAAACTGTCGCCACTTTCGAGGCCTGCTGGGGGCCCAGCACAGTGACGCCACGCGCGGACCCAAATTAGACCTCGCCTTCCCTGGGGGGCTGCGATCTGTGAAACTGTCGCCACTTTCGAGGCCTGCTGGGGGGCCCAGCACAGTGACGCCACGCGCGGACCCAACTTAGACCTCGCCATCCCTGGGGGGCTGCGATCTGAGATCACCGCTTTCGAAGTGGCTAGGGTTGCTCAGGGATTGTAACTAATCAGCTTTATCTAGTCCTTGTCCTGTAGCGAGTGTCCTGCGAGTCTCCCGAATGCCGTCTGCAGACATATGTAACCCTCGCTCCGTCATCGATCCCCTTATAAAGTGTCCTAAACTATTTGCGCCCCGCGTTTGCGCAGGGGTTGGGTACGTCGCCAGGGTAATTTCATTTTTTCGTTGAAAATCGGCCTGTAGGGGGACAGGCCCGACTTAAGATTAGGGGGGGAGGGGGGAGGGCTTCCGAGACGCACCCCTGCCTCTTGGAAGGCGCGGGCCTCCTCTGCAGACGTAAGGCCGGCGCCTTCTAAGAAGCAGCCTCCTGCTAAGAAGCCTTCTAGGAAGCAGCCGCCTGTTAAGCAGCAGCCTCCTGCTAAGAAGCAGCCTCCTGCTAAGAAGCAGCCTTCCAGGAAGCAGCCTTCCCTGTAGATGTAAGGCCGGCGCCTTCTACGAAGCAGCCTCCTGCTCAGAAGCCCTCCCCCCCTCCCCCTAACCCCCCCTTGCGCGCGCCGCCGAAACGGGCGCTACAGGGACGAGGAGGGAGAGGGCCCCAGTGCCGTCGCGATTTTCGCCCGCGGCCTCTGCGAGTGGCTAGGGACGTCGGCGCCGCCGACGACCGACGACGACGACAACGACGACGACGACGACGACCGACGGCGTCGACGACGATGACGACGACGACGATGACGACCAACTTCGTCTGGATGCATCTGGAGGCCTCCTGAAGTCCCTGGAGGTCTCGCCCGAGGCCTTCGTCGTCGTCAGGGCCCCGGAGGTTTCCGGAGGCCCCAGAGGGAGGGCTTTCCAGAGGCCTCCAGAGGTGCGAATCGTGGCGTTACTGTCGCATTCTGCATTGCCGCCCGCAGCCACAAATTTGGCGAAGGCTCCGCGTTAGAAGACCATGGAAACGACATTTCGTTGATGATCTGATTTTTAGGTGGCGCAGGCGAACGAAAAATTACCCTGCGACGTACCCAACCCAACCCACGTGCATCAAATGGTAAGAGGAGTATGCCAACATTAGCAGGAACAGCGACAGTGTAGACGCGGCGATTTGCTGTGCAAGCTACATGGGATGCGCATGCGTTGCACGATTCACAGGACGACGATCGAAAGAACGAGGCTTGAGGCCCCAGGATCGAAGAAGAACGGGTACGGGAACGAGGGGTAGGAGAGGGATGGAATGGAGGGCGGGGGGGGCGAAAGGCCATCGCGGAAGCAGCAGCATGCATGGAGAAGGTGAGGCGGGGAATAGGACGACGATGAAAGTGGCGGGAGGAGACAGAAGACTGCCGCGTTTTTCAAGTGCGAGCTAAACCCGCAGCGCTGCCTGCGCCATGTCGTCGCAGAGTTCCACATGATAAAACTTGTTTAGAGTGCAAGGAACGAGCGAGGCGTAGCTCGCCCGCTAGCTTCTCCGCCTCCTTCCCGCACATTTCAGCGCGGGAGCTGAACGCTCGCAGGCGCGCCGCCAGGTCTGCGGGCGGCCCGCGGGAAAGAAACTCAAGGCCGGGGTCGCGTATCATCAATCGGTTGTCCATCGTCCAAAGTTGCACTGGCGACGTACTGGTTGAACGCGGAGCGAGCAGCATCACGCGCGTGCCTGAACGCCACGCAGGTACAGTGCACGCGCGATTGGGACTTCAGGTCGATCGCGCGCGTCTCCACCAGGCTTGGCAACACCACGCGGCTGAGGATCTCACTGCGGTCTGCCATGCTGCTGTCCGCAAATGCAATGCGCTGCCTGCAAGTAAGGCGGCGGCGTCCACTTGTCTCAGAAGATGTTCCCGCGGGCCCGAAGGGCGACCGCCAGCTCGAGCCGCGGCGCCGGCAGGCCAGATAAGGATCATGCAACAGCAAAGACGATGACAGAGCAACGAGGTATCGGCGAGTGCATGACCGGCCTCCGTTTCCTGCACTTCTTTCCTGTAGTTCCCCTAGCTCATCGAGCTCAGCAGATGTTTCTGCGGGTCCGAAGGACGACCGCCAGCTCGAGTCGCAGCGCCGACGAGCTGCATCCACATCAGGCAACACCCCAGGAGACACTGGCACACAACGATTTGACGTCAGTCAGTGCCAGACCACTCCATGTCTAGTTCCTCGCACACATACAGTCGATCGCAGATGCGGGATAATCGAAGTAGAATGACGGGTCCAATCTGCGTCCGCGTAGGACGTCACTATGCTGGACCCCGCAGCAGGTCTCGAAAGTGGCGACAGTTTCATGGGCCCCACAGCAGCCCTCGAAAGTGGCGACAGTTTCACAGATCGTAGCCCCCCAGCGCTGGCGAGGTCTAATCTGAGTCCCCGTAGGACGTCACTCCGCTGGCCCCCCAGCAGCCTTCGAAAGTGGCGACAGTTTCACGATCGCAGCCCCCCAGGGATGGCGAGGTCTAATCTGAATCCCCGTAGGGCGTCACTCCGCTGGGCCCCCCACGCAGCCTTCGAAAGTGGCGACAGTTTCACAGATCGCAGCCCCCCAGGGATGGCGAGGTCTAATCTGAATCCCCGTAGGGCGTCACTCCGCTGGGCCCCCCAGCAGCCCTCGAAAGTGGCGACAGTTTCACAGATCGCAGCCCCCCAGGAATGGCGAGGTCTAATCTGAATCCCCGTAGGGCGTCACTCCGCTGGGCCCCCCAGCAGCCCTCGAAAGTGGCGACAGTTTCACAGATCGCAGCCCCCCAGGGATGGCGAGGTCTAATCTGAGTCCCCGTAGGGCGTCACTCCGCTGGGCCCCCCAGCAGCCTTCGAAAGTGGCGACAGTTTCACAGATCGCAGCCCCCCAGGGATGGCGAGGTCTAATCTGTATCCCCGTAGGGCGTCACTCCGCTGGGCCCCCCACGCAGCCTTCGAAAGTGGCGACAGTTTCACAGATCGCAGCCCCCCAGGGATGGCGAGGTCTAATCTGGATCCCCGTAGGGCGTCACTCCGCTGGGCCCCCCAGCAGGCCTCGAAAGTGGCGACAGTTTCACAGATCGCAGCCCCCCAGGGATGGCGAGGTCTAATCTGAGTCCCCGTAGGGCGTCACTCCGCTGGGCCACCCCAGCAGCCCTCGAAAGTGGCGACAGTTTCACAGATCGCAGCCCCCCAGGGATGGCGAGGTCTAAGCTGAGTCCCCGTGGGCGTCACTCCGCTGGCCACCCCAGCAGCCCACGAAAGTGGCGACAGTTTCACAGATCGCAGCCCCCCAGGGATGGCGAGGTCTAATCTGATCCCCGTAGGGCGTCACTCCGCTGGCCACCCCAGCAGCCTCGAAAGTGGCGACAGTTTCACAGATCGCAGCCCCCCACGGATGGCGAGGTCTAATCTGAGTCCCCGTGGGGCGTCACTCCGCTGGCCCCCCAGCAGCCTTCGAAAGCGGCGACAGTTTCGCAGATCGCAGCCCCCAGGGATGTCGAAAGTGGCGACAGTTTCACAGATCGCAGCCCCCCAGGGATGGCGAGGTCTAATCTGAGTCCCCGTAGGGCGTCACTCCGCTGGCCACCCCAGCAGCCCTCGAAAGCGGCGACAGTTTCGCAGATCGCAGCCCCCCAGGGATGGCGAGGTCTAATCTGAGTCCCCGTAGGGCGTCACTCCGCTGGCCACCCCAGCAGGCCTCGAAAGTGGCGACAGTTTCACAGATCGCAGCCCCCCAGGGATGGCGAGGTCTAACCTGAGTCCCCGTGGGGCGTCACTCCGCTGGCCACCCCAGCAGCCCTCGAAAGTGGCGACAGTTTCGCAGATCGCAGCCCCCCGCAGGCAAGACAGGAGGAGGCGGGAGGAGAGGGGGCGGGAAGGAAGGAGGGTGGAGACCGCAGTGCTCTATTCAAAACGAGTGCCCAACGCAGGAGGGTTGGGAACAAACCGTGTGCTTGTTTGTCTTAGCGTCGGTATGGTCGTAACGTCAGTGCGATTGGATCGTACTTGTACGGGTTGCTGAAACTGTGGTGGCGGTTGGTGTATGTTTATGAGCAGTTGCTATTGGTGCGCTTGTCAGTGCGCGAAGGGGAGGAGAAGGAGGAGGAGGAGAAGGAGGATGAAGAGGAGGAGAAGGAGGAGGAGGAGGAGGAGGAGGAGGAGGAGCAGGAGCAGGAGGAGGAGTGGGAGGATCAGGCATCGGCGGTGTGCAAGGGAACAACAAGGTGGCATTTGATGTCGGAAAGAAGTCTGGGAGCGGGAGGGGACGACGAGCAGGATGAGACCGAGTCGGAGCGGGCGCGGCAGGCACTCCGCATCTTCGAGGAGCGCCGCGCCCTCTTCGAGCGCATCCGCATCGAGGTTGCGCACACGCTCGCGTGCTGGTCGCGCTTCGGGCTTGACGAGGCCCGGACGCGTGCCTGCCTGCCGTGGCTCTGCCTTCCTCCGCCCTCCCCTCCTCTCCTCCTCCTCCTCTCCCCCTCCTCCTCTCCTCCTCCTCCTCCTCCTCCTCCTCCCCCCTCCTCCTCCTCCCCTCCTCCTCCTCCTCCTCCTCCTCCTCCTCCTCCTCCTCCTCCTCCTCCTCCCCCTCCTCCTCCTCCTGGGTGGGTGGGCGGGTCGCAAGAGTGGGAGCGGGGCGGGGCGAGCGGCGGCAGAGGGCGAGGCGCCAGTGGCACCAGTGGCCCCCAGCCGAGGACAAGGCAGCAGACATCTGCTCGTCTGCGCCATTTCTGCGTTGTGTGGGGCAGCCAGGGCTGCGCCGTCCCACATGCACTCGGGACGATGGCGGAAAAGGGGACGGCTGGACGGGGCAAGGCAGCAGACATCGACTCGTCTGCGCCATTTCTGCGTTCTGTGGGGCAGCCAGGGCTGCGCCGTGTTCTGTTGCACCCTGCTCTGAAAGGGGTCCAGGGGCATGGAGTGCTCGGTACGGTGCAACAGAGAGGTTGCATTGGAGACGCGTCCTTTCTCTCATCTGTGGTGTCGTCTCGCTCTGGGAACAAAGACAAAACGAATATCGTGCGCTGGAGGAAAAAAAGCCAGGGCTGCGCCGTCCCACATGCACTCGCGACGACGGCGGACAAGGGGACGGCTGGACGGGGCAATAGACCAGTGGAGGAGTGGGATGTTTGCTGGAGAGCTGTCACCCGGCGAACACGATAGCAACAAAGCAGGCAAGCAGGCATACAGACGCTGGGCGGGTGGCTTGTCATGCAGGCAAGCGGGCAGGTGGACATTCGGGCCCGTGGGCTATCAACCGCGCGAGTGAGCAAACACGTCAGCGAGTACAGATATAAGGATGAAGATGCCGACGACGCCTCCGCCGACGAAGACGGTGACGAAGATGCACACATATATTAAGACGAGTACGAAGATGGCGAGGCTGATGATGGTGATGATGATACTGATGATGGTGATGGTGATGGTGATGGTGATGGTGATGGTGGTGATAATGATGACGACGATGGTGATGGTGATGGTGATGGTGGGTGTGACAATGATGATAGCGATGATGATGATGCTGATGATGCTGATCTGATCATGATGATGATTGGGATGCTGCTGATGTCAATGATGATGCTGATACTGATGATGCTGATGATGATGATGATGATGATGATGAGTATGCTTCTGCTGAAGCTGCTGCTGCTTATGCTGAGGATGTTGATGATGGTGGCGATGATGCTGCTGCTGCTGATGATAACGACGATTATGATGCTGATGCTGATGATGATGACGATGATGATGATGATGATGATGATGATGATGATGATGATGAGGATGACGAGGATGCTGATTGTAATGATGAGGATGACGATGATATTGCTGACGTGCTGATGGGGATGATGATGGCGATAATGGCGATGCTGATGCGGACGAGGATGATGTGGACGACGATGACGACGACGATGATGATGCTGCTGATGATGATGATCATGATAATGATGATGATGCCGATGATGATGCTGATGCTGATGATGATGAGGAGGAGGAGGGGGAATATGCGAATCAGGGTGGTGGAGGTGATGCTGATGATGTTGATGATGATGATGATGATGTTGGTGGTGATGATGCTATCCCTGCTGATGGTGATCATGATGGTGATGATGATGTGGAATGCGACGACGACGATGATGCTGCTGATGATGAGGATGATGGTGATGATGATGGTGATGATGGTGATGCTGACGATGATTATGACGTTGAGGTTGAGGATGACACTGTTGATGCTGGTGATGATGCTGCATATGATGATGATGCTGATGACGATGATGATAATGATGACGATGATGACGATGATGATGATGATGATGATGATGATGATGATGATGATGATGATGATGATGATAATGATGTACATGACGATGTTGCTCATGATGATGCGGCTGACGACGATGATGGTGATGCTGCTGCTGCTGGTGACGATGATGATGATGATGTTGATGCTGATGCTGGTGTTGATGCTGATGCTGATGCTGATGCTGATGATGATGATGCTGATGATGATGCTGCTGCTGATGATGATGATGCTGATGCTGGTGCTGCTGCTGCTGCTGCTGCTGCTGCTGATGATGATGATGATGATGATGATGATGATGATGATGATGGTGATGGTGACGGTGATGGCGATGATGATGCTGATGATGGTGATGATGATGATGCTGATTGTGATGGTAATGGTGACGGTGAGTGCGATGGTGAATGTAGTGCTAGTGGTGGTCGTGATGAGGTGACGAGGTTGAGGAGGAGGAGGAGGAGGATGAGGAGGAGGAGGAGGAGGAGGTGGAGAATGAGGACAAGGCGGAGGGAGGAGGAGAGGGAGAGGAGGAGGAGAGGAGGAGGAGGAGGAGGAGGAGGGGAGGAGGAGGAGGAGGAGGAGGAGGAGGAGGAAGGAGGAGGAGGAGGAGGAGCAGGAGGAGGAGGAGGAGGAGGAGGAGGAGGAGGAGGAGGAGGAGGAGGAGGAGGAGGAGGAGGAGGCCCTGCTGCACCGCCGCAGCAGTTCAGCATCCTGGGGGCTTCGTACGGCAGCATTTCGCTGCAGCTCACGCGCATTGGCGCAGCCCCTCACGATCTCCTCGTTCGGCCATTTGGGCCGTGCTCCCGCATCCAGCTGGCTCCGTTTCTCTGCAGCAAGGTCAAATGTTCACGGAATCGTGATGAACATTCGGATGCTCCTGCTCCTACTGCCGTGGGTCCTCTTCGTGCCTTTCTCCCTTGCGCACTGGTTCGCCTTGCTCATCACGCTTCCCGCCCCTGCAGCCCTGGCTTCGGTCCCTGGGTGTGGTCGTGACGCCGTCCCGCGCCCACTGCCAGGACACTTTAGCCCTGGCTGGCCGCACCTGCGCGCTCAAGCTGAAAGTCTTTTCGTGGTGACTGCCCTCCTCCCCCTCCAGTCCTTCGCGGCCGCCTCTCCTCGCCTGCCCCCTCTTGCAGCCGGATGCTCCGTACGCGTGCCAGATAAATCGTAGAGCGCGCGTGCGGGTTGTCTCTGCCGCGCTGCGACGAGAAAAGGCGCCCCCCTGGCGCGCGCAAGAGAATGGAGGAGGTGAGGAAAAAGGGGAAGGGAGAGATGGAGGTCTGGTCTCCTCAGGAGGAGGTCTGGACTGCTCAGGAGGGGCCGTCGTGCTTCGAGCGGTCGTCGCCCCCGCCCCCGCTGGCCGCAGGACAGCGTGGAGCCGCAGCCCGACCAGCCGCTTATCCAGGCGCCCCGCCCCGGCTCCGCCCTGGGATGTTGCGATTTGTGCTCCTCCCACCTCTTCCCCTGGCGGATGCGTCGTCGGCGGTCTCCGTCGTCGTCGTCGTCGTCGTCGTCGTCGTCGTCGTCACCGTCGTCGTCGTCGTCGTCGTCGTCGTCGTCGTCGTCGTCGTCGTCGTCGTCGTCGTCGTCGTCGTCGACATCGTCGTCGTCGTCGTCGGCGTCGTTCTCCTTCTCCTCCTCCTCGTCCTCCTCCTCCTCCTCCTCCTCCTCCTCCTCCTCCTCCTCCTCCTCCTCCTCCCCTTGCTCCTCCTCCTCCTCCCTTTCCTCCTCCTCCTCCTCCTCCTCCTCGTCGTCCTCCTCCATCCTTCGTCATAATATTCAATTTCTCCTTGTCGCGTTCCGCGCACGGGTCGGCAAGGTGGGCCGGGCGTTTCGCTTGAGATTTTCTCATCGTGGATGATCCTGAAGCGTGAAATTTGCAAAAGTTTTTCGGGTGGAAGCAGGTCGTTTTCAAAATGTGGCTCTGGTTTAGCGCCGCGTGCATTCGTCTAAATGTTGCCAGGGGTTTCACGGATGGAGGGCGGGCCGTTTTCAAAATGTGGCTTTCGCTTTCGCGCCGTGCGTATTCACCTTCAACATTTGCAAACGCTTCACTGATGGAGGATGGGCCGTTTTCTGACTGTGGTTCTCGCATTAGGGCCGTTCGCAATCGGTTTTAAAGTTTGCCATCGTTGCGCGGGTGGAGGGCATTCGTTTCAAAATGTGGTTTTCGCACCAGCGCCGCGCACATTTGTGTTAACAGTTTACAGCAGTTTCAAGGACCCTTGTGGTTGACGTCCCACTAAAGGTGTTGTTTCACGCATTGTGATTGTCCGGGTGGGACAATCACGTTGGTTCGCGGTATTGACGTCCCCAAAATGGTGTTCTGGACAGATGTTGGATCGCCAGGTCGCATGAGTAACGTTCATTCGCTGCGTTGCGGTCCCGCGAATGGTGTTGTGACGCGGTTGAACATTTTCAGACGATCGTTTTCCAAACGGGTCTGTTCCCGCAGTAATTGTATTTATTTGTATATGTATTATAAGATCACATGAAAAAGGGAGCTTGGAAGAAAGGTTTAATGCAACATCCTTGATGGATTTTGGATTTGCAATGGTCGTCTTCCTCCTCAATTGAATACGACGTGTTTTCGCCGTTTGGCTTCTGCACCGGCGAGTAGTACACATATATGGATGTGTTGAAGAATCTGCTGTCGGCAGTTGGTTGCCGCATTGCTTTCCTTCGTCAAGCTTCCAAACCCCGCAATTATACTTGGCAGCGCAGCTGGGGGCGATCCCAGCTCGCGATCCACGGAACGTGCGCAGAGTGCGATGTGGACGCGCATTAACTTTGCCCTTATCCTCCGCATTGGTACCACCCCCCAATCCCTGAGCAGCTTGTGCTCATGGTTGTTTTGCAAATCTGCGGGTGATTTGCCCTGGGCGCCCACGGACCAAGAACATCTTCCGAGTTCTGTAAGGATATGGATGCGAGGACAAAATCAGTTGTATGGGAGGCGATGTAGAGCGACCCGCCCACGGGGAACGCCACGACGTTCCCACGACCCATCGCACCCCACAGGTGCTGGCCGCACTTTCGCGTCGGGCATGACGGCGGAACTCTTCTCTGGGCTAATACCGTGCCCCGTGGTGTGTGCGACAGTGTTAGCAGTCCGTGCGAGCACGTCGGACCACCCGAGCGGAACACTGAACGCTGACGCACAAGTTTGACTACCCTTGGCTTCGACCAGGGCTGTCAGCACCACTACGGCTGCCCCCAACTTCGACATGACGTTCGTCCATGTGCAGGCCCGAACCCCAAGGCGCTTCCGCAGCCTTCACCGTGGTTGAGCCTGAGGGCTTCCATCTTGACGCTCAGGGGTCGCATCCTCATGTTTTTTGTGGTTGCTTTTCTCTGGCTCGCCGACCTGATGCCTGGTGGTGCTTGCCTGCGGGGCAGCGGAGGCGGTCGTGGTGGGATAGCTTCCCGCCAGCCGCCATCGTGGCCACCTGAGCGCGAGTCCGTGTATCCCTTCCGCCACTGGGTGCAGGACTCGCTCGCGTGGGGCGTGCTCGCCACAGCGAGGCATAGTCAAAGAATAGCACGAGGGCGCCGTGGCCTACTTCATAGCGATTTGCCACGCACCTCAGTCCACTGGGCGAGGAGTCGCGCCTCCAGTCTACCGGCGAGGTTTTCGAGTTCTCGATGCCCCGCAACGAAACCGCCGATACGCTGCTCTCGCGGTGTCTGACGCTTCGATTCCAAGCTGCGCGCAACGGTGGAGCGGCGATGTTTTCGGGGGGCTACAGCTGGCTGCTCCGAGCGGTCGGCGTCGCGCATAGCCAACCCACGAAGCTGCTCTGGCCCTGCGGCAATCGATGCCCAGCCGCTGGGATTGAGTTCGACAGGTCTCGCCACGATGCTCAGGCGCGTGGGCCACATCGTTGAGCATGCGCCAAACAACGTCGCCAGCGCTCTTCATTCGCCGCCGTCGTTCGAAGGCTTCGTGGGCGTGGCCAATGACACCGGGTCGCGATGTGCCCGCGACAGGGCTCGCTTCGCCGGGGCTCGCTTCGCCGGGGCTCGCTTCGCCGGGGCTCGCTACGCCGGGCTGGTTTCGCCAGGGCTTGTTTTGCCAGGGCTCGCTGCGCCGAGCACGCGAGGGATCCAGATGGGGGAGGGAGGCAGGCGTGCGATGGGAAAATATGGGAAGTGGGGGGAAGACAAGAACCCAGAAAATATTGGAAAATATGGGTAATCCTGTTATTTGTCCCTAGTTATTTGTGTGTGTGTCCCAGGGCCCCTTCAATAACGGGCGGGTCGGGTCAGGCGGGCGGACCCTGGCGGGCGGGTCGGGTCGGGCGGGCGGGGCGCTCAAGGATGAGTTAGCACGTGCGAGCCCGGCGGGTCGGGTCGGGCGGGCCCCAACGGGCGGGCCGGGTCGGGCGGGCGGACCTTGCCGGGCGGGTCGGGCCGGGCGGGCGGGACGTCAGAGTAGGGCGCATCATCGAGCGAGCACGCGCGAGCCCCAGCGGGCGGGTCGGGTCGGGCGGGCAAGCCCTGACAGGCGGGGCGGGGCGGGCGGGCCCCTCAAAAGGCGGGTCGGGTCGGGCGGGCGGGACATGAAAGCAGGACGCGTCATCGAGTCAGCACGCGCGAGCCCTGGCGAGGCGGGTCGGGGCGGGCGGGCGGGCCCTCACGGGCGGGTCGGGGTCGGGGTCGGGCGGGCGGGGCCGGGCGAAATCGAGGCTCGGGCGAACGGAGCCTGGGCGAACCGAGCCCCGAGCGAAGCGACATTCGGGCGAATCGAGCCCCAGGCGAGTCGAGCTCGGCGAATCGAGCCTGGCGATTCGAGCCGGGCGAATCGAGCCAGGCGAGCGGAGACTCAGCGATTCGAGCGGGGCGAATCGAGCCGTGCGAATGGAGCCAGGCGAATCGGGATGCGGCGAATCGAGCCAGGCGAATCGAGCCATGCGATTCGAGATTCGGTCGAATCGAGCCGGGCAAAGAGAACTGGGCGAAGCGAGCCGGGCAAATCGAGATTCGGCGAATCGAGCTGGGCGAATCGAGCCAGGCGAATCGAGATTCGGGCGTCTCAAGCCTTCGCCTGTGCGACAGCTTGAGTACGCCATAGTTCTCTTAGTCTTTGCACGTCTGGCATCCATCTCCACCCTTCCCCTCCTTTGCCCCGCTCCCCCTGGCCTCATGTCACCTCCCCTTCCAGCTCCCCTTCCGCCTCTCTGCTCCCTCCAGCTGCCTGTCTCCAGTCTCTCCCTTCCCTCCTCCCTTCTTTCTCACTCTTTCGTTCTTCCTCTTGTCCACTCTTCTGTCCTCCTGCTCGCTCAGCCACTCTCTTTTTTCTCGTCCTCTTCATATGCTCAACTGCTTCAGCTTATCATTCGCTTAATGGAACTCCTCACATCCTTTTCCTCCTCCTCTTCCTCTTTTTCCTCTTTTCCCTCCTCCTCCTCCTCATCCTCCCCCTCCCCTTCCTTCCTCCTCGTCATCTTTCTCTCGAGCCTCCTCCTCCTCCTCCTCTGTTCTCTCGAGCCCCCTCCTCCTCGCTCCCCCGTCTGCCCGTCCTTCCCCTCATCCAGTTCATGCCCCTTCCTTGCCCTTTCCGCTTCTCCCTCTTTCACCCCCCCCCTCTCCCCCTCTCTGCTCCCTCTCTCTCTCTGTCTCTCCCCCTCTCTGCTTTCTCCCCCCTCCCTGCTCTCCCTTTCCCCCTCTCGCCAGCCCGACACCGAGGCCGTGGCAGACGCCGGCACCCCCAACCTGAGGATCCTCCGGCACTCGCAGGTGATCGACGCGCTCTCCGCTTCCTTCCGAAACGAGGAAGGGCCGCCCGATCGCCAGAGAGGGGGGGGGTGGGGGGGCGACCGCCAGAGGGGAGGCGACGAGGTGGCGCCAGCGATTTTGGCCCCGTGCAAGAGACGAGGGATGCGCCTGGAGCAGCCGCAGAGCAAGGAGGAGGAGGAGGAGGAGGAGGAGCAGGAGGAGGAGGAGGAGGAGGAGGAGGAGGAGGAGGAGAAGGAAGAGGAGGAGGAGCTCAGGAGGAGGAGGAGAAGGACCAGTGTTAGTCCAAGATTCATCAACGAGCTTGCAATACACCCTCCCTCCAAGTTCCCTCTTCGCAGGTCCGTACAAGGATCTACTTTCAATGAAGGCAGTGCGCCGTTGGAAGACAACCATCTGAAAATGCTGACCAGCGCCAAGACACCATTCATGGAATTTCAACGCCGCGAATCAACGTTATTGCTGCGTACCGAAGATCCCTGATCGTGCCAGAACACCATTCGTGGGACTTGAAAACCGTCAACTAATGTGACTGTTACACCCTGACAGTCCTACATCGTGCCAAAGCACCGTTTCTGGAACGTCAACCATTCGAATCCTTGAAACGGTTGGGAACTCTTAAGACGAATGTGCGCGGCGCTAAGGCGAGAATCACACTTTGAGAAGGAACCGCCCTGCATCCGTAAAAAGCTGTACTTTTAAGACGAATGTGCGCGGCGCTGAGTGGAGAGCCACGTTTTGAAAACAGTCCACCCTCCACCCGTCAAGCGTTGCAGATTTTAAGATGAAGGGCCATTAATCGTGAGGAAGTCTCAGGCGACATGCCTGGCTCGCCCTACCAACACGTCTCGGGGTGCGACAGGGAAGAGTAATTTGTGAACCCAGCGCGACCCCAGTTGGGGGAGAGCCCATTGCATAGGCGCATCGCTGGGCGCGTCGCTTGGTATGGGTTGGCATTGCTTGGCATTGCTTGACATTGCTTGGCATTGCTTGGCATTGCCTTATGCAAGCCTATTTGGGGAATGAACCCGAGGAACCTGGGGAACCCGAGGAACCCGGGGAACCCGGGGAACCCGGGAGTCCCGAGGAATCCAGGGAACCCGAGGAATTTGGGGAACCTGAGGAACCTCCGAGCATCGGGCAACGTAAGAGTCGGAGGCACCGAGGGCGAGGAACCTGGGGAACCCGAGGAACCCGGGGAACCCCTTCGAGCAACGGGCAACGTAGGAATTCGAGGCACCAACCTCTAATCGAGGAAGAACCCCGAAGGCAAGCTGAAGCGGGGAATGAACCTGGCGCGACCCCAATTTGGGGAAAGCCTATTGCATGGGCGCATCGCTGGGCGCAGTGGTTGGCATTGCTTGGCATTGCTTGGCATTGCTGGGCATTGGCTTGGCATTGCTTGGCATTTCTTGGCATTGCCTTAGGCAAGCCTATTTGGGGAATGAACCCGGGGAGCCTGGGGAATCCAGGGAACCTGGGGAGCCCAACCCGTCAACCCGGGAGTCCCGAGGAATCCGGGGAACCCGAGGAACTTGGGGAACCTGAGGAACCTCCGAGCAACGGGCAACGTAAGAGTCGGAGGCACCGAGGGCGAGGAACCTGGGGAACCCGAGGAACCCGGGGAACCCCTTCGATCAACGGGCCACGTAAGAATCCGAGGCACCAACCTCTAACCAAGTAAGAGCCCCTTAGGCAAGCCGAAGTGGGGCATGAAGAAATGGGATGGAGGAGGAGGAGGAGGAGGAGGAGGAGGAGGAGGAGGAGGAGGAGGAGGAGGAGGAGGAGGAGGAGGAGGAGGAGGAGGAGGAGGAGGAGGAAGATGAGGAGGAGGAGGAGGAGGAGGAGGAGGAGGAGGAGGAGGAGGAGGAGGAGGACCCGACGCGCGCGGCCCGCGAGCGGGTGGGAGGGCCGCGGCCTCGACTCAGGAGCTCCCGCGCAGAGGGGACGCCCCGCGGCGCGAAGCCCACAGGAAAGGTTGGGCCGAGGGACCCCCCGAGGACGAGGTGGAGGGGCGCGGGAGGGCCAGCACGGCGCCCGGCCCGGGCCCCTGGCGAGGACAGCCCCGAGGCGATCGTGATCACGCTCGGCGCCATTCGGGACATGTCGCTGTACCGGCCCCTGTCGAAGCAGATCACCAACTGCGGCCCCCCCTCCCCCCGCGATGCTGCCCGCGCAGCCCTGGCTGCCGTCGTCGCCCGCGTGCCCCTCTGCCCTCGTCGTGCCCGCCCCCGCCTTCTCGCCGCCATCGCCCTCGCTGTCCCCGTGCCCTCTGCCGAGTCCTCGCCCTCGGCCTTTCGACTGCAGCGGGCACGTTGGCCGTGCTCTCCTCGTCCTTCTCGTGGTGGTCGCGGCGGTGGTGCTGCCGCTGCCCGCCCCCCTGATGTCCCGATTACTCCTTTCCGTTGGGCACCTGCCTGGCCACCTGGCTGCAGGAAGGCGCACCCGCGATAGCGCGGAAGTCCTCCTCCTGCTGCTGTTGCTGCTGCTGCTGCTCCCGCTCGCGCCCTCGGCTGCCGCCGCCGCCGCGGCTGCTCGGGAGAGTCTGGCGCGCTGTGCCTGCCCGGTGCTGTTGCGCTGCAGCGCGCATCCGTCACCGCTGTGTCCAGGATGGGGGAGGTTTTTCCCAACCATCCTGTTGTGTCGGGCCCTCGTTTTGCAGAGAGAGAGAGAGAGAAAGCAGACAGAGAGAGGGAGAGAGAGAAACAAACATAAGCAACAACGCCCCGCGTCGCGTCTCCTCTCCTCTTCTCTCCTCTCCTCTCCTCTCCTCTCCTCTCCTCTCCTCTCCTCTCATATCCTCTACCTCTCCTCTCCTATCCTCCTCCTCCTCATCCTCTTCCTCCTCCTTCTCCTCTCTCCTCTCCTCTCCTCTCCTCTCCTCTCCTCTCCTCTCCTCTCCTCTCCTCTCCTCTCCTCTCTTCTCCTCTTCTCCTCTTCTCCTCTTCTCCTCTTCTCCTTCCTCCTCCCCCTCTTCCTCCCGCCCTTTCCTCTGCCCTCTGCATGTCCACCACTTACGCGCACCCAGTACGGCGTTTCGTGGCCCCATAGGGAGCGCCACAGGAGGCCCCAGTGGCTGTGATCATACGCGTCCCGCGCCACACAGCACTCCGTTTCGTGGCCCCATAGGGAGCTCCACCGAAGGCCCCAGTGGCTGTGATAACATGCGGCCCGCGCCACCCAGTACGGCGTTTCGCGGCCCTAGGGAGCTCCACCGAAGGCTCCAGTGGCTGTGATCACATGCGCCCCGCGTTACCCAGCACGGCGCTTCGTGGCCCCATAGGGAGCGCCACCGAAGGCCCCGGTGGCTGTGATCACATGCGTCCCGTGCCCCACAGCACTGCGTTTCGTGGCCCCATAGGGAGCTCCACCGAAGGCCGTAGTGGCTGTGAGTAAATGCGTCCCGCGCCACGCAGTACGGCGCTTCGTGGCCCCATAGGGAGTTCCACCGAAGGCCCCAGTGGCTGCGATCACACGCGTCCCGCGACACCCAGTACGACGTTTTGTGTCCCCATAGGGAGCTCCACCGAAGGCCCCAGTCGCTGTGATCACATGCGTCCCGCGCCACCCAGTACAGCGCTTCGTGGCCCCATGGGGAGCTTCCCCGAAGGCCCCAGTGGCTGAGATCACATGCGTCCCGCGCCATCCAGTGCGGCGTTTCGTAGCCCCATAGGGAGCTCCACCGAAGGCTCCAGTTGCTGTGATCACGTGCGTCCCGCGACACCCAGTACGGCGCTTCGTGGCCCCATATGGAGCTCCACCGAAGGCCCCAGTGGCTGTAAGTATATGCGTCCCGCGCGACCTAGCACGGCTCTTCGTGGCCCCATATGGAGTTCCACCGAAGGCCCCAGTGGCTGTGTTCACTTGCGTCCCGCGCCACCCAGAACAGCGCTTTGTGGCCCCATAGGGAGCTCCATCGAAGGCCGCAGTGGCTGTGATCATATGCGTCCCGCGCCAATAGTTCGATGTTTCGTAGCCCCATGGCTCCACCGAGGGCCACAGTGGCTGCGATCACATGCGTCCCGCCCACCCAGAACAGCGTTTCGTGGCCCCATGGGGAGCTCCACCGAAGGTCCAGTGGCTGTGATTACATGCGTCCCCGTCGCCCATTTCGGCACACCTCTCACACGTTTCGTGGCCCTATAGGGAGCGCCACCGAAAACCCCAATGGCTGCGCCCGCATGCGTCGCGCGCCACCCATTTCGGCACACCCCTCAGACGATTCGTGGCCCCATTGGGAGCGCCACCGAAAGCCCCAATGGCTGCGCCCGCATGTGTCCACGCCACCAATTTCGGCGCACTCCTCGTGGCCCCATAGGGAGCGTTACCGAAGATGGTACGCACCACTGCGGTACTCACAACTGCAGATGATTGGGTCCTTCGCCAGGATGTTTTTTTCCTTTGGGGGAAGTTGGGATGGGGTGGGTTGGGGGGAGGGGTGGGTGGGTGTGTGGGTGGGGGGTGGCAAGGGCAAGGTCCACAGGCCACTCCCGCTGGTAACGGTGTCTTTTTCGTGATTTTCCGTGCGACAGGCCAAACGATGCGAGGGACTGAAGTGGACGCAGGGCGCAGGCTGGGCTTGATGCGTCGGGGGCCGATCTGCTGCTTCGCAATGGGCGACACCAGCGAACAAAAGCAGGATGTCCAACAGACACCAGCCGCGTCAAAGCGCGGTGGTGCACTCGAGTGTTGTCATGTTCTGTGGTCATTGCTGCCCTCGAGGATTTATTCTTAACTTTCATTGAACATCTTCGACAATGCATTCATTTCGACACACGCTTCGGGTCTTCAGGCTGAGATTACCGAGGCTAGTGCAGTAATCCTGGGGGGAAATACGTCTTCAGCCCATGCAGCATCTTGACACCAGGCGCAAAGCTTTTTGGAATTTTTGTCCGTGGGGGAGGTGAGGGGCGAGCCATGCAAAAGCGGTCATGATGTCTCGTTCTTGCTTCTTAGCGTCTGGTTTCAGCAAGCTATTTTTGAATGGCGTGAGCCCGTCCATCACGGACAGTTCTACCATCAGGGTTACCACAGGAAGACTTTATACTAAAGCTTGAAGGTGGTCGTGGCGTGTTGACGCCAGCATAGAAGCTCCTGGTCCTTGAATGCATGTTTGTTGGCTTCTAGCCTTGATCGAAGCAGCTCGAAGGGAAGTGGATGGGAAGAGGGAGAAGGGAGGAGGGAGAGGTGAAGGTCGGAGCGCGAACACAACAATCCTGGTCGGTCGGAGCACGCCCTGTTTGCGAGATATAGAAACCTGTGGCACCATGATCTCCCTTTCACGCTTGGCAGACGAAGCAGTCTGGGCATGTCTGCTTCACCCCCTTCGCCCCTCGGTGATCGCCGTCGTCATCGCCTCCTTATTCCTCCTTCTCCGCTCCACTGAGGATCCATCCATATCTGCCTATCTGCTTGCCCCAGATGACTGCGGAACGTTGGATGTGGATATTTCCTGCCCCATGCTCCGCGATATCCCCCGACGTCTCCAACCTCGCAGATATGGATACATGCCCTGCCAGGACCTCCCTCCTTTCCGCCCTTCACGTCGTCGCCGGCGTCGTCATCGTCGTCCCCCCCATTCTGTCTTTCACGTGCACGTGGTGCGCGTGCACCTCGTGCACGTCGCGCGTGCGTCGGAAGCCTCGTATCCATCTCGTGCACGTCGTGCGCGTGAAACTCGGGCACGTCGTGCCTTCGCTGGAGGCCTCATATCCAACCTCGTGCACGTCGTGCGCGTGAACCTGCTGGGCTCGGACGTGCTGCTGGTGGCGGCCGAGGTCCTCTGGAACGTACTCGAGCTGGACTTCGACGGGGCAGCCGAGGCTCTCGGCCAGGCAGACATCATCGAGGCATTCGTCGTCGTCGCCCCTGTCCCTGCACCCCCTTTTTGCGCCCGCTCTCGCTCCTGCTCCTGCTCCAGCTGCCGCCGTTCACCCTCGCCCTCCTCTAAACTTCTCAACGGGAGCGCGCGGAAACGCGCCCTCAGCACCAGGATAGTACCCTCACCCTGGCACCAGCCGCACTCCCAGCCCAGAACGGCGCTTTCGGTTCAGCACTGGCCACCTTTCCAGCTCTACCAGCCTGGAACATATCCCTATCCCTATGCTGGGCATCTCCTCATCACGATGCCAATCTTAGGGATTCCCTTATTTTTTGAGGGCGCATCCCTAAGATTGTCATCGCCTTTCGGCGTGTCAATCTTAGGGATAGGGATAAGTTCGAGGCTGGTAACAGCTGGGAGTGCAGGTCCCACCTCAGCGCTGGCCATATCTCCAGCTCGGCGTGGTGATTGAGCTCCTGGGCCAACGCCGGCCACTTCTCCAGACAGGAGTGGTGCTACCGCCTCGGTGCCGGCCACGTGGCAGGTCCGCTTCCATCCGACCGCTCCGATTCGGCGTCGGCTTCGGCTGGCCCGATCCACTTCGCTCCCGATCTTCGACGGCCCAAGGCGGCCCGATGCTTGCAGGGCGAAGCTGTGCATCCTGGCGCGGCCGGTCCGGTTCGGTTTCGGCTCCGCGCCGAGTCTGGGGGGTGGGCCGGTGCTTTTGGTGGTGTCCTCGTCGGATTCCCCGTCCGCCGGCTTGCCCTCGCCGTGGATCCTCGCGCTCAGGGTCCTGGCAGCAGCGACAGGCAGGCTCTCCTGGGCCTCAATGCCTCACCGAGCGCGTTCCACTACTCGCAAAGTGTCTGCTCGCAAACGCCCGAAAAAGACATGTCTGATTCTACAATTTCTCGCAGATCCCCCCTAGCGGATCCAGGCCATTTGCGAGTAGTCACTTTGCGAGTAGTGGAACGCGCTCGTCTAATGTCGTGCCGCACCCCGTTGCCCGTCCAGCACGCCGCAGCGGGCCCGGTTCCGCAGGGCCCGTGATGCGCTCGGGCTCCGCTCGATGCTCTTCGGGATGCGTGTGAGCTAGCTCTGCCGATGGCACGCAGCCTGTGTCGGCCCTCACGGCGCCGCCTTCGTCGCAGTGAAGGGGTTCGGTGCCCAAGCTTGCGCTGGCGCTGGCACAGTGGGCATCGCAGCCATCGTAGCTTCAACGTGTTGATCTGGGGGTATTCATTTGGGGATCTGTCAGGCGCTGCGGAGGCGTTGGCCCTAAGGAACGCCAACACACCGCAGCGCCTGACACGTTGGTTATGGCCAGAGCTCCACCTTCGATCCGCGGGTCATCGGCCATCCCTGTCCTGGACATCATCGATCCGTGGGTCATGGCCAGAGCTCCACCTTCCACCCCTGTCCTGGACATCATCGATCCGTGGGTCATGGCCAGAGCTCCTCTTGTCTTTCGGGATCGCGCCGGCGCCCGCGGCCGCCAGCCAGCCACTGGATTCGGCGGTGGCCAGAGAGTGTTCAGGATCCGCATCATCTTCTTCGTCGTTGTCGTCGTCGTCCTCCTCCTTTTCCTCCTCACGGTTCCCCCACTCCTCTTTTTCTCTCTCTCTCTCTCCCCCCCTCCTCCTCCTCCTCCTCCTCCTCCTCCTCCTCCTCCTCCTCCTCCTCCTCCTCCTCCTCCTTCTGCTCCTCCTCCTCCTCCTCCTCTCCTTCTCCTTCTCCTCCTCCTTCTCCTCCTTCTCGTTCTCCTGCTCTTCCCCCCTCCTCCACCTTCCTTCCTCCCTGCTCCCTCTCCTTCGTCTCATCGCGGTCATCGTGGCCCCCCTCCTGCCTTCCAGCTGCGGGCAGTCCGAGCCATGGCCGAAGCCGTGGCTCCCTCCTCGTCCTCCTCGTCGTCCTTTTCCTTCTCCCCCTCGTCATCCGCCCCCCCCTCCGCGATCGCGCGAGGAGAGGAGGAAGATGAGGAGGATGAGGCGCGGGTGAGGAAGGACGAGGGGAGGCAGGCGGAGGGAGGAGGAGACACCGAAATCAGGCGCGAGAGCCTCGAGAGCTGAAAGCAAACGCGAGTGCCGGGGTTGTTCTGAGGGCTCAGGCTCATTCGCTTCCTCCTTCCTTTCTCATAGCTGCTTCTCCTCCTCCCTTCCCTTCTATCTGCTTCTTTTTCCCTCCTCATCCGCCTCCGCTCCCCTTCTTGTCCGCCCTCATCTTCCTCCTCGTTCTCCTTTGTTCACCATCCTCCATCCTTCATCCTCTGTCCTCCTCTTCCTCCTTCTCCTCCTCCTCCGTTCTCATCCATCTTGTTTCTCCTCCATCCTCTTCCCTCTCCTTCGAAGCTTTCGAAGCCTCCGTGGACAGGGAGCGCACTGCCCAACACTGCCCAAAATAACAACAATACATAATACCCCGGGTGCAATGTCAGCCGCCTGTCCTCCAGGGCAGCCTGGAGAGAGCGGGCGGCGATGGATGAAACGGCAGCGGCTGCAGCGCAATTATCGCTGCCGCCAATGCTGCTGCTGCTAGCGCCCACTCCCATGGGCCAGGGTGTGCAGATGTGAGTCTTCGTCGTGCTTCCTGGAAATTCCCCCCTCGTCAGCTTCCTAAGGTCGCTGTTCGGGAGTGGGGTGCAAGGAGACCTCAACTTGATGGCTTTGCTAGTAGCGATGGCCTCGCATCACATGCAAAACAAGACCGGAGTGCCAATGGCAGCCGCGGTTGTTTCCCAAATGCACTTGTTATGCTCTAGGGCCACGGAATTCCGGATACCATCTTGCAGGGACTCCTACCTCGTCTTCCTCCATCCTGCCTCCTCCTCCTTCCTGTTGTGGTCTTCCTCTTCACCTGGCCCTTCGCCCTTCATCCTGGCCGAGTCCCTACTTTCCCTTCATCCTGCCTTTCCTTCCTCCCTCCTCGCTTTGCCTCACCTCCTCTATCCTCCCTTCCGCCCTTCTTCTTTCTGTCCTCTCCTGTTTCCTCCTCTTCTATCTCGCTCCTCCTCCCCCTCCTCTCTTACTCCTCCCTCCTTCTGTCCCCTCCCGGTGTCCCCATCACCTCCCTTCTTCTCCCATCCTCCCTCCCCACCTTCATCTCCCGCATCCCCACTCCCCCCCTCTCGTCCTCCCTGTTTCCTCGCTTCCCTCCTCCCTCCTCCCTCCTCCCTCCTCCCTCCTCCCTCCTCCCTCCTCCCTCTTTCCTCCTCCCTCCTCCTCTTCCTCCTTCCCCCTCCTCCTCCTCCTCCTCCTTCTTCTTCTCCTCCTCCTCCTCCTCCTCCTCCTCTTTCCTCCCTCCTTCCTCCTCCATCCTCTTCCTCAGGTTCAAGCATTCAAACCACACTCCCTCATCCGTATCTCGCGCACGCCCGTGCGCAGGGCGCAGCTCCACTCCGCCGCCATGGCGCCCCCAGGCCTGCAAGCGGCCCTCCTCGCGCTCGGGGCCCCCGTGGCCGGAGCGCTGTCCCTGGAAGTCCGCGGGGAGGGCCTCGTCGTCGTCGTCGTCGTCGTCGTCGTCGTCGTCGTCGCCGCCGCCGCCGCCGCCGCCGCCGCCGCCGCCGCCCCCGCCACCGCTGTCGTCGTCGGCAGGAAGGAGGGGGAACGATGAGGGGAACGATGGGGGAGGTGGATAAAAAAAGAGCAACAAAGAGGAGACGAGAGAGATAAGGGAAAGAGGATGGGAGGGGGTAAGGAGTGGGAGGAGGAGGGAGGAGGGAGGAGGGAGGAGGGAGAGGGAGGAGGGAGGAGAATGATCATGAGGAGTGGAGGAGGGAGAGAGGAAGGAGGAGAGGAGGAGGAGGAGGAGGAGGAGGAGGAAGAGGAGGAGGATGATGAGGAAGAGAGGAGGAGGAGGAGAGGAGGAGGATTAGGAGGAGGAGGAGGAGGAGGGAGTAAGGAGGGAGGATGCTGGATGCTGGATTGGCCTGCCTCCGAAGAGGCAGGCCCGAGAACAGAGAGTGCGGAGCAGGCAGCGAAACAGGCACGGGAGAAGGGCGAACATGCGGACCCACGCGCCCGAGCGGGAGACGCACCGACAATTTGGCCGCCTTCGGTACAAATTTAAGTGTTTCGCCTGGCCGTTTTGCTGGCTGTTTCAATGGAGGTGCAGTTGTTCGGTGCCCACATGCAAAGTGTAACCATCCTCGCACCCTGAGGAACGCTCGCATGCTCACTGGTTGCCTGTACTCTTGCTTGCCGTGAAAAAAAATCTGGTCGGAAAAAGGTCCCGGCATGCAACAACAAAGTGTGGCCCTCTTCCCCTGGTCGCAACATCGCATCAATCAGCATCAACTCCATACCAATCTTTATCCATCTCTGCGGGGACGGCCATGCACCACCCAGAATTCAAATGTGTGTGTGTGTGTGAACTTCATAACAGGAGAGTCCAACTATTCGCGCAACTGACTATACAATTCTTTTTCATGACGGTGTACTGCAGAGCTGCTATGCTACATTGCCCTGCCGTGCGACGGTAACACAACGTGTTGGTACCTTTTGTGCGGATTGATGTGTGCAGAGCTGTGTGCACGGCAGTCAAGGAAGGTGTGGGGCCGAGGCTCAACTGGAGTCCATTGCGGTAGTATCTCCAAGCTCATTGCACAGTCTGAGGGTGGCGGGGACCACATGGCCCAAGGACACATTTCGCTTCGGGTCAAGTCCGCCGAGCAGGCGCCCGAGACGACCCCGGCCTGTGGCAGAGGCCGTCTCGTGATTGCACTGGGGCGCAAGATATGCTACATGTGTGGACGAGTACGAACCACAGAACTTACACTTATATTTATATCTACAGTTGATATATGTATGTATATGTATAGATGTGTGTGCGTATGTTTATAACCACATGCCTTGCACCATGAGGGTCAGTGCAGGCGGCTTTCGCAAAGACACGTATGTGGCGACTGGACGACCACGCCACGCATCGGAAACGCTGGACGTCTTGGTCCCAAACCATCTCATGAGGCACGCCTCGAGGAGGGAAACAAAAAGGGGGAGCGAGAGAAGGGATGAGGTGGAGGAGGGGCTGGGCGGGGATACCCTCAAGTTTCTCGAGGGCGCGGGCGGCCATGTGAGCTATAAGAATGCCCACATGCTCTACTACTATACGGGAGCGGGACAAGCGCTCCATAACGGCAGTGTCCAATTACAGGATGCAGCCGCGCTCCGCGGCGAGTGCACGTAACACCACGCGTCTTGCCTATGGTCAGCTATGCCGCCTGGGCGGGCGACATGGCATCGATATGAGCAAGCCCGTAGGGGCACCGGATGAAGGTGCCGTCGAAATGGCTCCCTCCCCTGCCTTCGGCCCGCGCTGCAATCAGGAGGAGGATGAGGAGGAGGAGGAGGAGGAGGAGGAGGAGGAGGAGGAGGAGGAGGATTGTATAGGACACTTCAAGCGGACAAGGCGTGGCATGCCTGCCGTCCCCCGAGGTCCGCGGGGACTGCGGCAGCCCCTCGATGGACTTTGCCGCTTACGTCGAGACGTACGGCCGCTCCTACCAGGCCAGGGGGGAACCCGGCCGGGGGGGAAGAGGAGGAGGAGGGGGAGGAGGAGGAGGAAGAAAAAGGAGATAGGGGGATGAGAGAGGAAGGAGGATGTGATGAGGATGATGAGAGGAAGGAGAGGAATGAGAGCTGAATGAGGGCGGTAGAAGGAGGGCTGAGAGGAGAGAGGAGGAGGAGGAGGAGGAGGAGGAGAAGGAGAAGGTGGAGGAGGAGGCTGAGGAGGAGGAATATGAGGAATAAACATACTACTGATGATATTAAGAAGACGAACCATATTAATAATAATAGAAAACTATTATCGATAATAATATACTTACTACGAATACTTGTACTAAGACTAACAATGATACTACTGATACTAGTACTACTAAGAAAATACATTCAACACATAATAATATTCATTATCATAATTCCAATAATAATACAAATCCTAATACTAGTAGTAATAATAATAATAGTAAGAGTAGTAATAATAAGCAGTAGGAGGAGGAGAAGGAGGAGGAAGAGGAAGAGGAGGAGGAGGAAGAGGACGAGGAGGAGAGCAGGAGGAGATCAGCCGATAAGACTGAGGAGGGGGATGAGGAGGAGGAACGGTTGAGGATGAGGGGATTAGGAATAAGAAAGAAAGGAAGGATAATGAAAAGGAGGAGGAGAAGAGGAGGAGGATGGCTGAGGGTGATAGGATGATGCTGCTGCTGATGATGATGTGATGATGATTGCTGATGATGTCGATGATGCTCCGTGGTGATGACGTGATGAGATGATGATGGATGATATGATGATGATGTTGATGATGATGATGCCGATGATGATGGTATGATGATGATGATTATTGATGATGATGTGATGATGCTGATATGATGATGAATGATGAATAGATGATAAAATGGATGATGATGTGGTGCTGATGAATGATGATGATGATGATGATGATGATGATGGAGGAGAGGAGGAGGAGGAGGAGGTTAGGAGGAGGAGGAAGGAGGGAGGAGGAGGAGATGGAGGAGAGGAGGGAGGAGGACGGTAGGAGGAGGGGAGTGAGGAGAAAAAAAAAAAATTGATGGTGAGGAGGAGGTAAGTAGGAGATTGATGGAGGTGGAGGAGGAGGAGGAGGAGGAGGAGAAGGAGGAGAATGAGGAGGCAGAGGGCGAGGAGGAATGGCGGAGGCGGAGGGAAGCAGAGAGGCTGAGCGGCGCGGGGCGCGCGGGGGCCGCGCTCGGCTGCACGAGGTCCACTCGCCTCGGGGGCCTTCCTCGGATCCCGGGGGCCCCGGGACACACGGATGATGATGATGATGATGATGATGATGATGATGATGATGATGATGATGATGATGATGATGGTGGTGGTGGTGGTGGTGGTGGTGGTGGTGGTGGTGATGATGATGATGATGATGATGATGCTGATGCTGATGCTGATGCTGCTGCTGCTGCTGATGATGATGAGATGAGGATGCCCTGATGCTGATGATGGATGATGATGATGATGATTGATGTGGTGGTTGTTGGTGGTGGTGAGTGATGATGAGTGTGATGATGATGATGCTGAGATGATGTGATGGATGATGCTGCTGCTGCTGCTGATGATGATGTGATGATGATGTGTGGTGTGGTGGTGAGGATGATGATGATGATGCTGATGATGAGGATGATATGATGCTGCTGCTGCTGCTGATGATGATGATGATGATGATGATGATGGTGGTGGTGGTGGGTGGTGTGGTGATGATGAGGATGATGATGATGATGCTGATGCTGATGCTGATGCTGATTGCTGGTTGCTGCTGCTGCGCTGATGATAGATGATGATGATGCTGATGCTGATGCTGCTGATGAGTATGAGTATGATGATGGTGTGGTGGTGGTGGTGATGATGATGATGATGATATGCTGGATGATGATGAATGATTGATGATGATGGATGATGCTGGCGGCTGCTGCTTGTACTAGTGATGAGATGAGTTATGATGGGATGATGATTGATTCTTGATGAGAGGAGGAGGTAAGGAGGATGAGGAGGAGGAGGAGGGCACGAGGAGCGGGAAGGGTTTAGGCGTCTTTTTATGTTTATAAATAATTCTTAAATTATTTGGACGTGAGTGGGTGGGAACGCCAAGCAGGATCAGAAGCTACGTAGGAGCGGGGACGGTGATGGCGATCTTTTACCTTCATTTGGACGTGGATGGCTATGGAAGCAGGAGCGCGAAGACTTTGGAAGCTCCTGCTTTCCTTATTAATCGCTTCGCTCATTCCGCCGGCCCGTATTGTGCCATCGCAGGCGTTTGCTTGCGCGTTCGTGGCCTCTTGGAGCCTCGGTGGGGCCGTTTGGGGCCTCTTGGCGCCTCTTTTTAGGCCTCTTGGAGAACTCGGGAGGCCTCCAGGGGGCCTCCTGAGCTCTCGTGACGGTCTCTTGGGGGGCTTTCGGCGGGCTCTTGGCGGTATTTGTTGGTCCTCTTGGGGCCTGGGGCCTGACGTTGTTGGTCCTCTTGGGGCCTCACGGGAGCTTATTGGGGCGTCTTGGGGGTGTCTTGGAGAGTCTCTTGGGGCCTCTTTCGGGGTCCTGGGCGCCTTCTGGGGCGGAGGGCTCGATTTTTCAGTTCTCGGTTCCCTTCTTGAGCCCCTCTTGGGCCCGTCTTGGGGCCTCTTGGTCCGCCTTGGGCAGCACTTGGGCCGTCTGGGGGGCGCTCTTGGGCCGCTCCGGGGCCGTCTTGGGAGCCTCGTGGGCCGTCTTGGAGCAGTCTTGAAGGCCTCTTGGGCCCTCTTGGAGCGTCCGGAAGCGAAAAGGCCAGAACGCAAAAAAACATCGAACAAACAAATGAAAATCAACGATTTTGGCAACTTGGGGCCCTCTTCGGAGGCCTCTTGGAAGGCCCTTGGAGCGTCTTGGAGGCCTCTTGGGCTGTCTTGGGGCCATCTGGGGCGTCTTCGGGCGATCTTTGGCCGTCTCGGGCCTCTCTTGGACCGTCTAGAAAGCTTCTCGGGGCCCTCTTGGACCGATCTGGAGCCCTCTTGGACTCCGAAACAGAACTCCGGCATCTCTGACCCGACCTTGCCGGGGACTTGCCGGGGACTTGCCGGGACCTTGCCGGGGTACTTTTCGCCCGGGGACCCCCAGGGGCCGCCCCGCGCGCGCGAACTAGAAATACTGTTAACCAGGTACCGGAGATCTTAGCACGCCCTGGCCCGTTGGGCCGGCGAATTTGGAGCGCGAAGCCTACGGAAGCAGAAGCTACGGACGAGAGCCCCTACAGTGTTGAGGCGGGCAGAGAGCAGGCTCTGACAGTGACCGTCGACGGGAACACTATCACAGAGGAGTGGGGCAAAGACTGGGGTTCATGGACAGAAATGCGCGACCATCCAGAGTTCAAGAAGTTGCCGGATGCCTGTGATGGTCTAGTGCTGCGTGCCAGCAAGGGGATGAAAGGCGGTGCCAAGGGCGCATCCAGAGGCGTCGCAGAATAGGAAGCCTGGTAGGTGCTTACTCGCAGCAGCGCCAAAGCCGATCATTACTTCTGGAATGATATAGCTGCGACCTTCTCTTCATGGCAGGCTTTTGCTGGTACCCTCGATGTTGACGACGCGACGGATGAGGACAACGTATCTCCCGATGCCGTCTCTCCGCTTTCCTGCCGATACGGGTCCTGCGAAGCAGGCCCCCGAGACATTGGCAAAGCTACCGAAGCCGGAAGTGTTACCGCAGCTATTGTCTCGAGTATGGAAGATTCTGGGCACCAGCTCGCTGACCATCAGGTATGGGCAAACATACCAACATCAGGATCGGTCATGGGGAAGCTTTCCGACCTTGTGCCGCTGTTATTTCCTCGTCTTCAACATCACCGATATTATTCTCTTGCGCAGGGTGTCTAGAGCTCCGACCACTTCATTTCGGCACCGCACCCCCCCCTTCATCATCATCATCATCATCATCATCATCATCATCATCATCATCATCATCATCATCATCATCATCACCATCATCCTCACCATCATCACCATCATAATCACCATCATCCATCATCATCATCCACATCATCATCAGCATGCGCCCCCTCAGTCTCACGCCTCTTAACCCGCGCTCCAGCCCCGCCCAGTCCACCCTCCCCCCGACCACTTATTTCGCCACCGCACACACCCCCCCTCCGCCCCCTCCCCCGCTCCTCCCTCAGCGCTCACCCTCGGCTTGTCCAGCGCCCGCCCAGTGCCTCCTCCGCCCCGACCACATTATTTCGGCACCGCACCCCCCCTCCCCGCTCCGCCCCCTCCCCCGCGCCGTCTCAGCGCCCCCGCGCGGCTCCAGCGCCCGCCCAGTGCCCCCTCCGCCACGACCACTTTATTTCGGCACCGCACCCCGCCTCCCCGCTCCGCCCCCTCCCCCGCGCCGTCTCAGCGCCCCCGCGCGGCTC
>CAUYUJ010018524.1:95000-120433 GCA_963575745.1 Prorocentrum cordatum | reverse complement strand
CCGACCATTTTATTTCGGCACCGCACCTTCCCCCCCCGCTCCGCCCCTTCCCCCGCGCAGTCTCAGCGCACCCCCGCGGCTCCAGCGCCCGCCCAGCGCCCTCTCCGCCCCGACCATTTTATTTCGGCACCGCACCCCCCCCCTCCGCCCCTTCCCCCGCGCAGTCTCAGCGCCCCCCCGCGGCTTCCAGCGCCCGCCCGTGCCCCCCTCCGCCCCGACCAACTTTAACTTCGGCACCGCACCCCCCCTCCCCGCTCCGCCGCCTCCCCCGCGCCGTCTCAGCGCACCCTCCCGCGGCTCCAGCGCCCGCCCAGTGCCCCCTCCGCCACGACCACTTTATTTCGGCACCGCACCGCCCCCCCGCTCCGCCCCCTCACCCGCGCCGTCTCAGCGCCCCCGCGCGGCTCCAGCGCCCGCCCAGCGCCCCCTCCGCCCCGACCGCTTTATTTCGGCACCGCACCCCCTCCCCCGCTCCGCCCCCTCCCCCGCGCCGTCTCAGCGCCCCCCCCGCGGCTCCAGCGCCCGCCCAGTGCCCCCTCCGCCCCGACCACTTTATTTCGGCACCGCACCCCCCCCCGCTCCGCCCCCTCCCCCGCGCCGTCTCAGCGCCCCCCCCGCGGCTCCAGCGCCCGCCCAGTGCCCCCTCCGCCCCGACCATTTTATTTCGGCACCGCACCCCCCCTCCCCGCTCCGCCTCCTCCCCCGCGCCGTCTCAGCGCCCCCCCGCGGTTCCAGCGCCCGCCCAGTGCCCCCTCCGCCCCGACCACTTTATTCGCACCGCCCCCCCCCCCGCTCCGCCGCCTCCCCCGCACCGTCTGAGCGCTCCCCCGCGGCTCGAGCGCCCGCCCAGTGCCCCCTCCGCCCCGACACCCCCCCCCATCCTCCGCCCCCTCCCCCACACGTCTCAGCGCCCCCCACGGCTCCAGCGCTCGCCCAGCGCCCCCTCCGCCCCGCCCACTTTATTTCGGCACCGCGCCCCCCTCCCTGTCCACGCTTCCCAGGGTAGCCCCCCTGGGCCACGGAACCCTTTATTTTCGTCGTTCGTCGTGTCGTTCGTCCCCCCCCCCTGTCCACGCTTCCCAGGGTAGCCCCCCTGGGCCACTTTTATTTCCGTGTCGTGTCGTGTCGCGTCGTTCGCCCCCTTGCCCCCCCCCTCTGCCCCCCCCCGCCCAGGCTTCCCAGGGCAGCCCCCCTGAGCCTCGGACACCTTTGTGCAAGAGCCAGGGCACGCCCATTTTTTTTTTTTTTTTTTTTTTTTTTTTTTTTTTCTCTCCATGTTTCCGTCCGCATTTGTGGACACAATCACAGGGGTGATCCTTCTCAACCCCATTCTACTGACAGTTCTGCTTGGGGCAGGCCGCGGTTCAGGTGCAAGCGTTGCTCCCTGGGGCGGATTGGCACTTGGAATGTTGAAGGCTTACGGGGAGATTCTATTATGCGAGTTGACGAAATTGTTCAAGTAGTGCGCAATCGTAACCTGGACATGATTTGCATACAGGGAGCACTCTCGTACATGGAGCCAAATAGTATGCACGACATGGTTGTGCAATCTTGTTGTCTGGTGATCCTGATTCCGAAGTGCGTCGTCATGCGGGCGTTGGCTTCATAGTATCACCGCGCGTTTAATCGAGCATGGTAGCATTCAAGGCCTGCAGTCGGCGGGTGGCTTCGCTAGTCTTAACTTGAAGAGTGGTTTTGCTTATGCTTTGGTATGTTTATGCACCGCAGTGCTCATGACTATTCTGACAGGTCCGCCTTTTACGTCGATTTGCAAAGTAATATATGTGCCGCAACTACACAGTGCAACATGTACCTTGGGAGATTTCTTTGCGCAGCTGGGGCGCTGGGGACCAGGCGAGATTAGTAGCATATTGCGCCTTATGGTTGTCCATGCCCTGTGGATGGCAGCGATGTTGGTGGGAGAGGTCGCCGTGCTCAAGGCGACAGTCGCGCAACTAACCCGAATCTATTGCTAGAGTTTTGATTTACCCTCGACCTCGCCATTGCGAACGCGTTCCATGAGCAACCATATAATCAGAAAGTGATAAGCAGAAAATTGGGTGTGAGTCCGTCAGACGACGACATATGTCATTCAACCTCTTATTACTTTGATAATGGTGTATGCCATTGAGCTGTTGGGCATACGTTTGCCGATATTTGGGTCAGCCTGGGCGATGCTCTTCGCAGCCAACCTTACTTGGTGATTGCAGACAAATTTGGAATCCAATGCAGAACGTCATCCTCACAAGGCGAAGGCGGACACGAATAGCTTGAAGGATCCAGCGAGCATGTCGAAATCTATATCTATTTTCCTAGATGCTTACGATGCCCAGCCAGTGCCAACATATAGTGTGAACAATACATACATACGTCCACAAAACAGTTTTCAACAAGCTGTCGGTAGTCAGCCAACGAGAGCATCTTCAGCGAAACAGGCGTGGACAAGCAAACACACATTGTATTTGATAGAGGAGCATTCACTGGCCCGCAGGCGCGGGGATCACGAAAAGGAGCAACCTCTGCATGCTCATATCCGCAATTCTGGAACGAAAGATCGTGCTGATTATTAGGATTGGCTACTCGAGGATGGCGGTTGAACCCAGAACCATCCAGCATGCATCCATCAAACGACCAGATGGGAGCTTGGCAGACACTCAAAATCGAGCGAACGTCTTGGCTGACTACGTCGGGGACATCCAATGGCAAGTTCGATTTCCAGACCGGGCGCCAGAGGCCCGAGGGCGTCTGGGAGATGTTCTACGGATTGGGACACGCTGTTTCATGCTCCCGGAACTGTCTGCTGCCGTGCTCAAACTACGACTTGGCAAGGCACTTGGACCAGATGGTATGCCGCCAGACTATTGGATAGTCGTTGTATCTTGTCCGGGTGCGAGCGAGACGTTATTTTCATTATGCCAGCAATGTTGGGCTGAAAAATCAATGTTTGGAGACGGGCAAGTGTGGTTATTTTGTTCAAGAAGGCAGACGCAGCTTTGCCATCGAACTATCGGCCCATTTCTTTCCTAGCAGTGGGTTGCAAGATTGTGACATCAATGATCTACCAAAGGTTATTGGATGAAAACGCTGAGTCAAGAATGCGGGGGTTCCAAATTCGGTTTCAGACCCGAGCGAGGAGTGTCTGACGCGGTGGTGCTCATCGGGTGCGTGATTGATGCTGCTTAATCTAACAACGACAGGGGCATGCTCTTGGTTATGTTGGACGGGGCAAAAGCGTCCAACATCTTCAAGCCAGCTTGCCACGTGTGGCGCCCTGCGCAGCTTTGGGCTCCCAGATGATATGGTGGCCATGATTGGGTCTATCTTTGCTGCTATTGCAAAAACGTGGGCCACGCAGGGAACTCGCCAGAAAGACAACTGCGGGCTGGGATCGCTCAGGGCTGCCCCACCTGATCTTTTTTTTTTTTTTTTTTTTTTTTTTTTTGTTATGCTGCGCGACGTGCTGAACGATGTGCCGTGCGAGCCTGTGACGCGGGACATTATGTATGCGGGCGAGACATTTGTAGCTTTTCGGAGAAGCCTCAACCTCCAGAACATGCCGAGAGCGATCGCGAACGAAGGCGCAGACTGTGGTCTGGAACTGTCTTGGGAAACGACATCGCAAATTCAGATAATCACTCATTTAGTTATAGTCCAACAGGATCGGGGGATATCGAAAGAGTGCGAGGCGCAGTATATTCGGGTGGGCTTATGACGTGTGAAGCGAAACCAGCAGCGGAAGTATCGCGCAGACCGGGGGAAGCCACTTGAGCATTGAAGTCGCTATCCAAGGTATGGTCGCAATCTTCAATCGGATGTAAGCGCAAATGCTCCGACGCCTGCGTCCTCAGCGAGCTCTTATGCTCGTTGGATACTACTTGGTGGGTCAAGCCGACCGGCGACGATTGGGCGCTTTCCGTGCTATGTGCGTCAGGCGTCTCTCGGGCAGTCCTTGCTCGTCTGTCTCGTGGGTGAGCGACGCATTTGTTCCCTCTTTCTCATCGAGCTGGCGCCGTTCTGCTTTCGGGATTTTTTCAAGACAAGTTAAGGTGCGTGGCAATGTCGCGGCCTTCTCCGGCACCTCCCTCGCGCGGCGCGTGCTCTGCAGCGACGCCGGGGCATCGGAGACGTTCATCTCCAATTGGAAGCGTGGCCGGCCGCGGCGTCTTTGCGGCAGGGAAGTGCATGGATTGACGCAGTGCGCGTAGCTATTCCTCGGCGCCCCACCCCATGCCTCCTCCAAGCGTGCAGATACGATTGCTTTCTGCAGCGTCTCGCGCGCGTATTTTTTACCTTCGAAGAGTTGCCAATCGCGTTCTCTTCTGCCCGCGCGTCCTGCCGGATGCTTGGCTCCCTGCTGCTGCTGGGCGCGGTTAGCGTTGAACCTTCTGCCCCTTGAATGACTGCAGTTGCAGCGCGCGGCGAAAGGGGCCGAGCGAGGGCCCGAAACCGAGAGATGCGAGGGCCGCAGAAGACGCCGAGCGGATGTGACCGACCGACGCGCCAAACAGGGGCCGAACACCATGTGCGCAATGAGCAATGGCCCGCCCAATCAGGCCCGATGCTTACTTCTATAAGCTAGAGTTCTCAGGGCGCGCTCTTTCTCCACCGCGACCTCGACGCCTCCGGCGCCCCGCCCGCATCAGAGGCATGGCCCGGGAAAGGATGAACAGGCCATGGTGGACAATTGAGGGAGGGTGGGAGTCGCGTCGGAGGAAAGATAGGAAGGGGCAGCGTGCTCAGCCTTTAGGTCCTTCACATGTTTGTTACCCTGGCCCCTGTCTTCGATCGCCATGGCGGACATCTGCGCCTGCGCGGGGTCGATTTTCTGCGCCGCGACGCCGTGATGCGCGCCGACTTCAATAGGAATATTGCTGGGCAGAGTGCGGTCCTGGCACGGCGGCTTGACGTTTTGCCCAATCTTCGAGGGAAGCTCGTCGAACTGCTGCTTGATGAAGCCGATGTCCAGGAGTTCTTCCTGCATCAGATACTTCGTCGGTTTGCTGGTGCCGTATCGCATGGAATTGGCCGTGGAGCTTGTGTTCGAGCTGCGCGAAGTCCATCGTCAAGTCGCAGGCGTGCACAACCGTCTGGTGCTGAGTCTGGGCCATCTGGTCGATCTGAGTGCATCTCCTCAAACAGCTCCAGGACGAAGGCCTTGAACTTGTCATTCAATCGCTCCGCCTCCTTCGCGTGCACCTTGGACATCGGCGCATGGCCTGTTCAGGCCACGCCTTATCTTCGGGCATGGACTCCAATCCAGCGCTTTCGAAGCTGAGTGCCTCCGAAGCCTGCGGGGCAAGTGCCGCGCCAGGGTGCCCAACTCCACGCCTGCACCGGGATCCCTGAGCATCGCCTCCGCCGCAGAGTTGGACGGCTTCTCGCGGGACTTCTCGGCCACCCTCAAAGCCTCAAGGGTCGTTTCGACATGGTCCAGGGGCGAGGCCGCCGCGAACGCCAGGCCGCTGCCAGATGCCGCCCCGCGCGCCGCGGAACTAGCAATGGTTGCGAGCTGCTTACCTTGGGCACCAGCCTCCAGCGCCGCCGTGTCTCGAGTGGGGGATCGATTGCGTAGTCGATTCACCCCAACATTGCTTTTCCGTCGAGTCTACGACACATACGTATAATGCTCCTGAGCTCCACGGGGCATTCTACGCGTTTCCCAGCATATTCGACGGAACCATCATTTTTTTGGTACATCGATTCTGTCATCGACTCCCAGCTCGAATGACAGAACCGCAGTCAGCGGCAGCCGCCGCGCTGGCGGCCATCGCACCCGTGCCGAAGGAGGAAGAAGAGAGGACCCCTGCGGGTGGCGAGGCGACTCTGCAGAGGAGTGAAGGCGAGGAGGAGTACGGTCGGACCGAGGTGTGAGATCGAGGTCGCTTCGAGGAGGATGCCCTAAGGTTCTTCGTGATTGTCGGCTGTTGTTGTGCGCCCTTGGGGGGGGGCACACTGGAATGTTCTGTGTGCTTTGTCCGGCGGACGGTCTCGTGTTTCGGAGGGACTTTCTTCTGTCCCAGGTTCGACTGTAGGCGGAGGGGGAGGGGGGATGAAGAGGAGGAACGAGATGTGGACGAGGAGGACGAGGATGATGGGGATGAGGAGGGGGTGGAAGTGGGGGCGAGGAAGGGGAGGATGGACGGGGGACCGTCCGTCGACAAGTGCGCTCGCCCGCGACAGGTCGGCACAGAAGAGTACATGATGCGCCAGGTGGTCTTCGAGACGCGGGCCGCGCGGATCGCGAGCCACAACTGCGACCCTGCGGTTCTGCACCGGGCCGAGATCAACCACCTCACCGACTGGACCCCGCAGGATCGGGGGAGCCCCCAGGGGGCGGCCCTACTCCGCGCGCGCCGTGGCAAGACATTTTGGGGGGCTGCCGCGAGCATGCGGAGCAGGCCTTGGGAGAGACGTCCGCTGCTGCTGCTCCACCCCGGCCACCCTCCCTCTTTCCTCTTTCTCCTACTTCTTCTTGCATTCTTCCCTCTCGTCCTCATCTCCCTCCCTCCCTGCCTCCTCCCTCCCTCCCTCCTTCCACCTATTTCCTCCTTCTCCTGCCTCCTCCTCCTTCTCCTTCCTCGTCTTCCTCCTCCTTATCCTCCTCTTCCTCCTCCTCCTCCTCCTCGTCCGCCTCTTCCCCCCTCTCTCCTCATCCTTCTTCTTCCCCGTCGCTGTCGCATGTCGCGCCGGACGAGTTCTGCAGCGGCACTGCCAGCGTGCGCATTTCTGATGCGGCAGCGCTTGCAACCACGAACCCTGGCCAGCGGGGCGGGTGCATCGGCCTCCCCTGGGACGTGGGCGCCAGGTTGCCGTTCCGTAGCCTCTGGCTCAAGCCTGCTTCGGTTAGCTCGGCCCTGCGCGACGCAGCGCAGCGGCCTAGAAGCCCTGGCACCACGGCCCGCCCCAGGGGTCGCCATGCGCTGTGCGCCTTGCATCGGGCTCGCTCTCGCTGCTGGTGGCGCCGCGGCTTCCAAGGGTCGCCGCCTGCCGTCCAGCGAGTACCTTGGCCAAGGCTACGACCTGCTGGAGGGGAGCCCAGGGTGAGGTCAACAACGCACGCTTAAATCCGTTTACCCTCTGGTCATCCTGCTGCTGCTACTTCGCTTGCTCTTCGTTTACAAGGCCAATCTTTTACGCTGCCAATTTTGGCGCTTCGCGTATCCTCGCCTGCCTACCTAGAAGGCACCGCCGTAACACAGGAAACGGAGGAGCGTGAGGGGGTGCACCTGTCGAACCAAGCGGGGGAGCAGCCCAAACGATCACCCATCATTGTCAGCTTGATTCCCCTTGAGGGTTTCTTGGTGGCCTTCGGAATCATCTTGGGGCTCTCTTCGGCGGCGAGCCCCGGGGGGGAAGTGAGAAGGGGCCCGTTCTCAGAAGGCTCGGAAGTCCCCCGGCCCGCTGAGAAATTTTCTAAGCCTTCCCCGAGGACACAGGACACCTCTCAGAAGGCGGAGGGCTTCTGAGAAGCCCCGCAGCATTCTGAGAGGGCCTTCTCCTTTTCACTTCCCTATCTCGCTCACCGCCGATCTCTGTGGGCTTTTTTCGGGAGCCTCTCGGGCCGTGTGTGGCCCGTGCACTGGCTCAGTTTTTGTTCTTTTGATGGCCTCTCGCGGTCGCCAGTCTGTCAGGAGGGACAACGCACAGACAAAACTAATCGTCGATTCCCACGAGAGAAAGGCGCAACATGGGAAGTGGAGGGGCAGACGAAACATTAGAAAATATGGAAAATATGGGGAACCCTGGGATTTGTGTCCAGTTATTTATTTGCGTGTCCCTGGGTCCCTTCAGCCTGGGCGTCGTTCAATCTCGGCCGCCTCTTGTCTAGACAGACCAGCGCTGTCGTTCGTAGGGCAGTGTACCCGACTTCTCTTTTCCCTTTTTCGCAGCAAAAACGTAGGCCCGTGTAAGCTTTTCGGGTCCTCTTTGGGCCCCCCTGGAGGCCGTCGACAAGAAGTGGGGGGCCTAAGCTGTGGCTTCCAATTCGGTCCCGGAAGATGGCATCCTGGAGACCTCTTGGCATTCTCTCGGGGTGTTCTTCTTGGAAAGCGTGTGGGGGCCTCTCGGCCTATCCTGGCCAATCTTGGGGTCAAGATGAGGCCGCAGGAAGCCCGAAAGGGTTGAAGCACCTAGGATTTTCCGATGACCCCGACTTCCGCGGGACATACTTGAGAGTGTCTGGGGCCACCTCAGAGCCAGCCCTGGAGCTTCTTCGGGCCGCTTGGAACCATGGTTGGAGGCCATCTGGGCCAAGTTCGGCCATCTGGCGCCATCTTTGGATGTTGCGATGGGTTATCTGGGGAATTCTGCGAGCCATCCAGGAGCATCTTGGACCCTCTGACGACTGGTGACATCGCCGGATCAGAACCTCGACAGGGGTTGTCTTTCCACCAGGGCCAAGAATGGATTTGGTCTGGAAGAGCTGATCAGCTGAAACACTCACGGTCAGAAGGCTGATTGGATTTTCCTCGCAGGAACCCCCACAGCTGGACTGGACCTGTGGACAGCGGCTTCCAGCAGTCCGTGCTGGCCCTGACGTTCGACGATGAGCTCACCGTCGGCCCGTGGACGGTGCCGGACGACACCGACGCCGTCGAAGTGCACAACTGCGCGACGAGCTTCGCGTCACAGGAGATCCGCGGCTCGGCGAGCTACTCCTCCTCGCTGAAGGCGAGCGTGTCGGCTGATTTCGAGGGCTGGGGGGCGGCGTTCAGCGCGAGCACCGCCTATCAGGACGTCGAGAAGAGAACGAGCAGCGACGGCAGCGTGTACGTGCAGGCGTCCGCCACCTGCAGCGTGTACTCGGTACAGGTCAACACGTTCGCGCCGCCGCGGGCGACTCAAAATTTCATCCTCGGTGTGCAGCACCTGCCGACGACCTACACCGCGGCGAACGCGGCGGATTTCAATCTGTTCATATCCACCTTTGGAACGCATGTCATGCATGGTGCAGAGTTCGGTGGCCAGTGGGGTCAGGTGTCCGAGTTCTCGCAGTCGTCGTGGACCAACATGATCAGCTCTGGTCTCGATGTGAGTGCTTCTGCGTCTTACTCTGGCGTAGTTTCGGCTGGCGGTAATCTGTCCTCCGAAGCGGCGCGCAGCGATGCGGAGAGCTACACGAGCGTCGCAAAAGAGCAGAATCATTTCAACAAAGGGGGCACATATTCTCAGGACCCTGTTGCCTGGATGAATTCGGTAAGAGCAGAGCCGATGCCGATCCACTACCAGCTTTGGCCCATATCAGACGTCTTGCAGCCCCAGTTCATGCCTAGCAGCATCAATGTGACAGAGCTCGCAGCCAAGAGGCAGGTCCTAGCTCAAGCTCTCACCGAGTACTGCAGCACCGTGGCTGCCGCGGGCTGGATCTCCTCGTGTGATCCGCCTGCTCCGGACTTGGTCGTGGTACCAGCCAGCCGCGAATGGTTGCCTTTTGTTGACAGCCACCGTCCCAACGGACTCTACTACGCTCAGGAGTGCCCCCCCCGTGCATACATCCATGAGATGGTGTGGACCGAGCAGTACGGTCACGGCCTCGTCGACCTGAAGGCGACCTGCTCCAACAGCTTCACGAAGTCCCTCCGTTGGACCAACAACAACCAGGGCCATGACGACAGTGCCCTGGTGTGCCCCAGTGGTTTCGGCGGGATTCAGGCGAAAGAAGGGTGGGGCTATGGCATCATTAATGTGAGGGCAACTTGCTTGGGAGAGACCACCCCGCAGGAGTCGAACACCAATTCGAACGGGGGCTGGAAAGACTCACAGGCTTGTCCAGATGATGCTCAGGTCCTTGTTGGATTCGAGATACACACCGCTTCGCGCGGGACACGGCCAGACAGCGTTGCGCCTCCTCCTCTCCATCCCCTTCTTTGCCCCCTCAGCGTCCCCCTCCTTGTCCCCCTCGTCCTTGTTCTCCCTGTTTCTCCCCTTTGAGGGCTTTGTGAGCCAAGTTTTGGGACGAGTTGGGGGCCTCGTGGGCCGTCTTGGAAGCTTCCTGGGTCTTGTTGTGTCCCTCTGAGCCGTCTTCGGGGTCTTCTGGCATGTCTCGGGGCGACAGGACCCTGTTGGGCCATTTGTGGGGCCGCCCGGGGCCGTCTTGAGCTGCTCTCTGACCTCTTTGAAGCGTCTTCGGGCTCTCTTTGGCTGTCCCTGGGCCTTTCTTGGGGCCCTCTTGGGGCCCATGATGGGCCCTCTTCGGGGCGGTCTTGGGCTACTGGGGCGCTATGAAGGGAGAGCAGGGAGCATGCGTAAACGATGCAAAGGCAGACGTTTTTTTTGTTTCCGTGGTTTTGGCACGGTCGGGTCGGGGCCTCCTGGGCCCTTACTGGCGCGCCTTGAACTGTTTGGCAGGCATCTTCGGGCCCCGATGTGTCCTCGTGGTCCCTCTTGGAGCCTCTTTGTAGCCCTCTTTGGCCATCTTCGGACCGAATTGAGCCATCTTGGTGCTGTCTTGGGGCGAGTTTGTGAAGACGGCGGGATTGAGTCCGCGGTCGGCTCAGGCGTCGGCAGATTTGGCGCGGCCCGCCGGGAGGGTTATGTGGGGGCAATGACATGTGATCATATTCTATTTTTCGTAGTGTATACTTAGCATCTGTATTACAGATGGGGTATGGGAGGCTACGCCTAACGACCGGCCCCCCTTGGCATGTTCCTCCGTCGCAGTCCGGCCGTGTATTCATTACCAGCTCGAACGGGGGCTGGAAGTATTCGCAGTGTGAGGCCATCCTTTAGCGACTGGCGGGAAGTTCGCCATGGGCGAACTAAGTGAGAGAGCAGGGGCGTGGTGGCGTTGGAAGGTATATGTTCTAGGCCTCCCAGATGGGGTCCGAGTGGGTTGGGTCGGTGGATTTCGCCGCATCGCCGATGCATCGCCGATGTGGCCTACTCTCTCCACGCCGGCGTCGCCGACGCATCGCCGACGTCGCCGATGCATCGGCGTTGCATTGACGATGCGGCACGATCCTTCGACCCCATCTGCTCGGACGCCATCTAGGAGGCCTCTATATGTTCGGTGCCGTGGTGGGAAGGGAGACGTACACGGGCGACGTGGGCAGGGGGGAATGGTTGGGGGGGACGGCCCGGCCTCGTCCCCCTCCTCCTCAGAGATTCAGGAGGGAAAAACACACACAGACACAATCAATCGTCGATCCCCCAGAAAATATTGGAAAATCTGGGAAGTGGGGGGGGAAGACACAAGCCCCGAAAATAGGGGGAAATGTGGGGCATCCGGTTCTTTGCGTGCATTTCTTTGTGTGTCCCAGGGCCCCTTCAGAGACATGGTCCTCGGGAAAGGGGACGCGCGAGGCAGGCACACTCAGACCGTGAAGGCCGCCGCGCGCGCCGACGAGCAGGTGCGAGCTCTCAAAGAGGGCCGCCGACTGTCGCGGCCGGCCTGGACGGTATCCCCTGGGGCCGCAGGCGACCCGAGGAGGAGGAGGAGGAGGAGGAGGAGGAGGAGGAGGAGGAGGAGGAGGAGGAGGAGGAGGAGGAGGAGAGCCCAGGTGTCGTCAAGAAGGGGGCATGCGGCCGCGAGGAGGGGCTATAGCTCGAAGCAGCAGAACGCCATGAGTATAAACTTTTGGCGCTCCGCGCGGATTTCTTGGATCCGCGCTGGGCCCCCCTGGCGGCGTCTCCAGCGCCGCCCCTGGCGCGCTCCGCGCGCCAGGGAGGGGGTCCAGCGCAGATCCAAGAAATCCGTGAGGACCGTCAGAAGTTTATGTTTATGCAGTTCTTTCTCTTTCGAATGACAGAGAAAGGAGCAGGAGCAAGAGCTGAAGAGAAAGCAGAAGGGACGGACGGCAAGGATGATGCAGGGCCCTCTTGGGGCCGTGTTGGGGCCATCCTGGGATCTTTTGGGGCCTCGTTGGGCCTTTTGGGCCTTTCTGGCATGTTAGGGGAGTCCCGAAGGGCTCGGGGTCACCTCGGGGCGGTCTTGGGCTATTTGATTGTTGTGCTATATGGAGGGTGTCTGGGACCTTGTCGGGCGCTCCTGTTGGCTTCTTGGATCCTTTGTCTGCAGCCTCTCTGGGAGAAGGTCACGGGGAGCGCCGAAGACCCAACATCCTGGGCGAGGAGATCGGCAAACGGCTGGAGGAAGTCCTGCAAGCTTGGAGAGGTCGACAGGGAAGAGGGCGAGGAGGAGGAGGAGGAGGAGAAGGAGGAGAAGGAGTAGGAATAATGCAGAGAAGGAAAGGAGGAGCAGGAGAGGTGGACAGTGGATCAGACAAGCCAGCGGCCCGAGGCGCCCAAGGCGGGGTCGACCTGGTCATCACGGGGGCTTCAAAGGCATTTCCCTCGAGAGGGCGCGAGATATCGCTGACTTTTGTCCTATTTTGGGGCCCTCTTGGGCTATTTTTGGACCCTCTTGGGTCGCACTTGGTCCCCTTGGAGTCCCTTGCAGCCATTCGGGATCTTTTGGGGTAATCCGGGGGCCGTCTGGGGGCGCCTTGGGGCCATCTTGCGCTGGTCGCGATCCGTGTTGGGTCTGTGTTGGAGGCGTTTTTGATGCCAATTTGGGAACTCTTGGGTGCTCATGCGGGCCTCTCGGGGCCTCTTGGTAGCCTCTGGGGCTCTTTTAGAAGCTAGCTGGAGATGAAGCGTAGAAAGAGAGAGAGAGAGAGGGAGAGAGAAGCATCTGTATATATCTCTATATATATATACACACAAGACTGCAGTGGCGCTTCGCGCCATGCACCTTGGTCCTTGAAGTTTGGTGTGCAGGCGGACTGGCAGGATGGTCAAGTCGACAATTTAGCGATAACTCCTTCTTGCCTTTTCTGGCATCGCCGCTATAATAATGTTATTCGTTATCCTTCCTCCATGCTTCTTTTTCCTCATTTTCGCCATGCCCTGCGCATTCTCCCCATCCTCCTCAGCTCTTTTTTGCGGAGGCTCCTCTTTGGAGAGCCTCTGGGGTTCTCACAAGAGTTGTTTCAGGCTTTCTTAAGGCCTTCTGGAGGCCTCCTGGGCGTGTTCTGGGGGCCTCTGGGGGCTTCCTCGGGCCACCCTGCCTCCAACCGCGGTCTCCCTGAACGACCGGGTCACAATTTGGAATGCTTCGGAGGGTGTCTTAGGGCCATCTTGGGCCGCCATGGGGCTCTCTGAGGGCCATCTTGGAACCCCTGTTGTGCTGTTTTGGGGCTCTCTTGGACTGCCTGGAAGCCCTTTCCGATGGTTGTGGGGCGATTTTGGAGCCTCCCAGGCGGCTTCGGACGCCCAGAAGACCGCCGTCTTGGAGCGTCGGGAAGCCGAAAAGAGGAGAACCCCCAAATAAACCAACAACCAACAGAAAATCAATGATTTTTGCCTCTTGGGACCTTCTTGAGAGTGCTCTTGGAGGCCTCTTGGGACGTTTCGGGACAATCTTTGGGGATATGACGGCTTCTTGGGGGTCGTCGTGGACCGTATTGGGGCTCCCTGGGGTCGTTTCGGGAGCGCGCCACGCCCTGCGAGGCCCTGGGGGCCGCTTCGAGGCCCGTCCGGAAGGTCCCAAAAGCCCCAGATCCCAGGAGTCTGTTTTTTTTTTGGGGGGGGGGGGGACGGGTTTTCCGCCCGCCCGGGCTTGTAAAAATATAGGAAGAGGTACAACTATATGTATAGTTATATACACACATATGTATATATGTATGTATGTCTGTCTGTCTGTCTGTCTGTCTGTCTGTCTGTCTGTCTGTATGTATGTATGTATGTATGTATGTATGTATGCATGTATGCATGTATGTATGTATGTATGTATGTATGTATGTATGTATGTAGGTAGGTAGGTAGGTAGGTATGTATGTATGTATGTATGTATGTATGTATGTATATATGTATGTATGTATATATATATGTTTATTTGTATACGTGTATATATGTGTATGCATATGTATGTGTGTGTATGTATGTATGTATGTATGTATGTATGTATGTATGTATGCATGCATGCATGCATGCATGCATGCATGCATGTATGTATGTATATGTATGTATGTATGTATGTATGTATGTATGTATGTATGTATGTATGTATGTATGTATGTATGTATGTATGTATGTATGTATGTATGTATGTCTGTATGTATGTATGTATGTATGTATGTATGTATGTATGTATGTATGTATGTATGTATGTATGTATGTATGTATGTATGTATGTACATATATATATATATATATATATATATGTATATATATACATATATCAAAGAGCGAGTTCTACCGCTGCTGGCGGAAAACCGGGGGAGGTCACTGGGGGTTCCCAACCCGTCTCCCCTCCCCCTCCTCGAAAACCGGGGGGGGGTCACTACCGGTTCGAACCCCTCCCCCCCCAGTCCATCATGAAAAGGGGGGGGAGGGGTCACTACCGGTTCCAACCCCCCCGTCCCCCTCGCCGCCGACAAGCGATTGCCGCTCCTCGGGACAGTTGGACAATGGTGGGGATGCTGGGACAGTTGTTGTGGGAACGGTGGTGGTGGGGACAGTGGTGCGGGGACAGTGGGACAGTAGTGCGGACAGTGGTGGGGACGGTGGTGGTGGGGACAGTGGTGAGGGGACAGCGGGACAGTGGTGGGGACAGTGGGACAGTGGTGGGGACAGTAGTGGTGGGGACAGTGGTGAAGGCTGTGGTGAGGACAGTGGTGGGACAGTAGTACAGTGGGGAAAGCGGCGGGGACAGTGGGGACAGTGGGACTGTGGTGGGGACAGTGGGGACGGTGGGACAGCACAGTGGGACAGCGGCGGGGACAGTGGGACAGTGGTGGGTACAGTTGGGACAGTGGGACAGTGGTGGGGACCGTGGGGAAAGTGGGGAGTGTGGGACCGTGGTGGGAGAATGGTGGGGAGAGTGGGGACAGTGAGACACTGGTGGGGGCAGTGGCGGGGACAGCGGGGACAATGGTGGGAACAGTGGGGACAGTGGGACAGTGGGGGGGACGGTGGTGGTGGGGACAGTGGTGTGGGGACAGTAGGAAAAGCAGTGGGACAGTGGAGGTTACAGTGGTGGTGGGGACAGTGGTGAGGGCGGTGGCGAGGACGGCGGTGGGACAATGGGACAGAGGTGCAGTGGGGACAGTGGTGGGGACAGTGGGGACAATGGTGGGAACAGTGGGACAGCTCAGTGGGACAGCGGCGGGAACAGTGGGACAGTGGGACAGTGGGGACAGTGGGACAGTGGTTGGGGCCGTGGGGAAAGTGAGGAGACAGTGGTGGGGGCACTGGTGGGGACAGTAGGGACGGTGGTGGGAACAGTGGGGACAGTGGTGGTGAGGACAGTGGTGCTGGGGACAGCAGTGGGGGATGTGGGGCGGACGGTGGTAGGGACCCGGGAATCGTTTGCTGGCGGTGGGCGTGAAAGGGGGGGGGGCGGGAGGGGTTCGAACTGGTAGTGACCACCCCCGGTTTTCTGGAGGAGGGGGGTTCGAACCGGTAGTGACCCCTCCCGGTTTTCTGGAGAGAGGGGAGGGGTTCGAGCTGGCAGTGACACCCCTCTAGTTTTCTGGGGGGGGAGGGGTTCGAACGGGTAGTGACCCCCTCCCGTTTTCCGGTTTTCCGGGGGGGGGGGGTTCGAACCAGTAGTGACCCCTCCCGGTTTTCCGGAGGGGGGTGGGGGGCTTGGGGGAGGGGAGAGGTTTTGCCAGGGGGAACGGGGGGGGGGTTCAGCAGGGGGGGGGGCATTTTCGGAGGGGGGGGGACCCGCGGGTTTTGGAGGAAGAGGGGGGGAATTGTCCACAGTGAAGCGGCGGTGGATCACGCTCTCTCTCGCATATATATGTATGTATATATGTTTGTATGTATGTATGTATGTATGTATGTATGTATGTATGTATGTATGTATGTATGTATGTATGTATGTATATCTATCTATCTATCTATATATGTATGTATGTATGTATGTATGTATGTATGTATGTATGTATGTATGTATGTATGTATGTATGTCTGTATCTATCTATGTATGTATGTAGGTATGCATGCATGCATGCATGCATGCATGTATGTATGTATGTATGTATGCATGTATGTATGTATGTATGTATGTATGTATGTATGTATGTATGTATGTATGTATGACTGTATGAATGTATGTATGTATGTATGTATGTATGTATGTATGTATGCATGCATGTATGTATGTATGTATGTATGTATGTATGCATGTATGTATGTATGTATGTATGTATGTATGTATGTATGTATGTATGTATGTATGTATGTATGTATGTATGTATGTATGTGTATATATATATATATATATAATATATATATATATATATATAGGTATGGTCGCCTCCCCCCAAATCATACATTTTCTTCTCTAGTGCCTCCATCGTCGATCGATCTCTCCTCCCCCCTCCCCTTCCTCCCCCTCCTCCTCCTCCTCCTCCTCCTCCTCCTCCTCCTGAAGGAAACCCTGTGTACTTTTGGTTTAATGTTTTTTCTTTGGTTTTGCAGGCCCGAATGCTCGCGCTGGTCTCCCTCTCAGCACCCTTCCATGCGCCTCAGACCAAAAGAACCAAACATACACTGTTTCGCGCCTTCGATGCAAGGCAACTTTTTTTGTGTTTTGGTGTTTTTGGTCAGTGAAGCAAGGAAACCTTGCGTTTTTCTTTTTTTTGGGGGGGGGGGTGCAAGCCCCACGGGTGCTGGTAGGGAGGCCAGTGCGAGCGTCGGGGCTTGCAAAACCCCCCAAACAAAATTATCCCAGTGCGACCCTACCAAGGAGTTGGAGCCTCTAGGAAAGCAGCATTAGTAGGAGCGGTAAACGCCGTCCTCCTCCTTCTCCGGGTTTCATGTCTCCCGGCCGGTGCTATGTGCGAAACCTTCGTGAATCCTACGGGCTCAAGCTGCCCCACTAAGGGCTCAAGATGGCCCACAGACGGACAACATGCATGGAACATACGTGCGCACACACACGTATAAGTACACACACACATATATATATATATATATATATATATATATATATATATATAGATATATGCATATCTATACAGATACAACAGCAGCAATAGTGGATGCTGCGCTGCGCTATGCTATGCTATGCTCTGCTCTGCTCTGCTCTGCTCTGCTCTGCTATGCAATGCTATGCTGCGCAATGCTATGTTGGGCTAGGCTAGGCTATGCTATGCTATGCTTTTGCTTTGCCTTCGCTTTTGCCTTCACTTTCGCCTTTGCTTTTGCTTTTTCTTGGCACCCAGGGAGCGCAACTGGGGGAACCGCGCGTTTGCTTTTACCTTTGCTGTTGCTTTTGCTTGGCTCCCAGGGGACTGGGGGAACCGCCCGGGGCGGTTTACACTGCCCGGCCCCTTTAAGCCAACAGAGTAAGAACCCTTCTAGGCAGAGCCTAGGTAGAGAAAAAACCCAAACAACCAAACATACACAAGGTTTCTTTGTTTCTCGGACCAAAAAAAACAAAAACAACAAAACCAAACTTACACAAGGTTTCTTTGCAACGAGGGCGCCACACCCTGTGTATTGTTACTTCGTTCTGTGGTCTGGGAGGCACGAGAAAAGGTGCTGGGAGGGGCTCGACTGGTGGGCGACGACGACGACTACGACGACGCAGTAATTGTTCGCCATGAAACAGCATGACACGCGCATGAATCTGGGCTCGATAATAGATCTGCGAGGTGCGATGCAGCGGGCTAGCGGCTCATCTAGGGCACAGGGGTCCTTCTCTTTCTCCTTCTCCGTTCCTTCTCTTTCTCCTTTCCCTTTCCTCCTTCTCCAAGCACAATTCCTCCTCCTGGCCCATCATCCTTCTTCTCCTTCTCCTTTCCGTTTCCTCCTCTCTGTAGCAACGCAAAACCAAGAATACTCAGTGTTTGGCGCCCTCGGAGCAAGGAAACGCTGTGGATGTTTGTTTTTTTTGTTTGTTTGTTTTTTTGGTATAGGATTCAAGGAAGCATGGTGTATTTTTGGTTATTTGTTTGTTTGTTTTGTTTTGGAAGCTCAAGTGCTCCCCGCGGCATCCCCCCCAGCACCTCCTCTTTCTCCAATTTCCTCTTTCCCCCAAATCCCCTTCTCCTTTCCTTTCCTCCTCCTTGTTGCAAAGCAAGAAAACTGGGAATACACAGTGTTTGGCGCCCTTGGTGCAAGGAAACGCTGTGTATTTTTGGTTGTTCTGTTTTTTTTGGCTTGTGAGCTCCGGAGCATGGTGTATTTTTGGTTATGTTGGTTTATTGGCTTTGGAGCTCCGGAAGAGAAGGATGGGGAGGTGCTGGGGAGAGGCAGCGGTGAGCATTTGAGCTTCCCAAACCCAGAGAACCAAAGTAACCAAACATACACAGTGTTTCTTTGCATCCTAGACCCAGAAAGCCAGAACAACCAAGCATACACAGCGTTTCCTTGCACCAAGGGCGCCAAGCACTGTGTACTCTTGGTTTTCTTGCTTTGTAACAAGGAGGAGGAAAGGAAAGGAGGATATGGAGGGGGAAAGAGAAAGGGGGAGAAGTAGGAGGCGCTGGGAGGGGGAGGCCGCGGGGAACACTTGAGCTTCCCAAACAAAAAAGATAACATACACAGTGATTCCTTGCATCCTAAACCCAAGCAGTTAGAAAAACCAAAGATACACAGCGTTTCCTTGCACCAAGGGCGCCAAACACTGTGTATTCTCGGTTTTCTTGCTTTGCAGCAAGGAGGAGGGAAGGAAAGGAGGAGAAGGAGGGGGAAAGAGGAATGGGGGAGAAGGAGGAGGTGCTGGGGGGGAGGCCGCGGGGAGCACTTGAGCTTCCCGAGCCCCCAAAAAACAAAATTCTCAAACACACGCAGTGTTTCATTGCATCTTAAACCGAAAATGCAAGAACAACCAAAGATACACAGCGTCTCCTTGCTCCGAGGGCGCCAAACACTGTGTATTCTTGGTTTTGTGCTGCTACAGAGAGGAGGAAACGGAAAGGAGAAGGAGGAGAAGGATGATGGGCGAGGAGGAGGAGGAGGAATTGTGTTTGGAGAAGGAGGAAAGGGCAAGGAGAAAGAGAAGGAACGGAGAAGGAGGAAAAGAAGGAACGGAGAAGCAGAGAGAGGATGATGAACGTGAATACGATTCAAGATACAATGTATGATCTTGGGGATGGGGCGGACCATATCTATATATGTATATATGTATAGGGAGAGAGAAAGAGAGAGCGAGAGATAATCACTCATGTATGAACATTACACAAGTTTGATGATTCTCGCCTCTCGGGGGGTCCTGTGCATAGCCATCTCAGAGCCTCCCGGGACGACCTTGGGACCAACTTGGGGCCATCTTAAGGTAGGCCTGTTAAGCCGTCTTCGGCGCTTCCTGGAGCCCTCTGAGGCAATCTTCGGGACCTCTGGACGCTCTATTGGGCTGTCCGGAGGTCAAAGACGGGGTGCCTTTGAGAGGCCGCTGAGACCGTTCAAATTCTTTGGACGTTGGGTATGGCTCAGTTCGAAAGTTTTTCTCGGGGAAGCACGAGGGCAAGCAACAACATCGAACAACATCTGGTTCACGCGATAACTGTTGCATTGCAGGGCCTCCCTTGGTCGCTCTTTGTAAAGCTCTCGGGGCCTTTCGTGTATCTCGTGAGACCTCTGCACCTCCTTCACAGTATTGGATGTCTCTTGTGCCGTCCTGGCGGCTTTCTGGGGCCCTCTTGGGCCGTTTTGGGGCCGACTGGGGGAAAACTGTTTTTCTTCGCCCGGGTGAGTGCTCCACCCCTCAAGCAAGCGAAAGGGGGGTCTTACTGAGTTCGTGGGGATCAATTCCGCACGCCCGGAGATCCCAGAGGGCTCGGTGGATTTTGGAGGTATATGGTTACGGGATCGTCAACTACCGTCCCAAGTGCTCGAACGGGAATCTCCCCTCCCGTCGCCTACGGGGCCCATTGGTTATTTGAGCAGCGTTCGCCATTCAGGGCGCGCGAGACTCTTTTTTCAAGCTTGCAAATCTGATCGTGCTTTATCGTCAAACCCATGCACTTCGCGCGTCATTCAAATGTAATGTTGTGTGCAGTGAGAACTGCTGCGTGCATAGAGAAGTGCATACACTACCCAGGGCACCAGAAACGCCAACAAACATTGGTGCGGCATTAGCCGGCGTAATTCGCAGGCCTGGCCAACAAGCGCCACGCATAGATGCTGGCTTATGGACATCGCACCGCAAGCGTACAGGTCGCAGCATCACGTCAGGTCGTAGCTACATCAAGCATGTGGGAGGTCGCTGCCCGAACTCTGGGTGGATATCGAGTTCTCCTCCGCCGCCAGCGCCTTGAGGAGCAGAGGGGATGACGAGAAGGAGGATTAGGAGAGGTGAGGAGGAAGAGGAGGATGAGGAGGGAGAAGTGGAGGTGGAGAAGGAGGAGGGTGAGAGTGATAGGGGGTATGAGGAGGGTAAAGGGGGAGCGGAGGGGATAGAAGGAGGAGGAGGAGGAGGATGAGGCGGATGAGGAGGAGAAGGAGGAGGCGGATGAGGAGGAGGGGGAGGATGTGGAGGAGGGAAGAGGAGGATGAGGAGGAGCAGAACAAACCCAAGATGCATCAGCGATGCAGCTATCACCCCCCCGTCCCAAGCTCCCTTCTCCTCTTCCCCCTTTCCCTGATACTAGTTTCGACCTGCTCCCCATCTCAAAGCGTGCTTGGTCCCTGGTCTGCTTCTGATGTCTTGGGCGGCGTCGGGGTGCGCCCCATTCCCGGCCCCACTGCCTTCCAGCGGCGAGATAGTTGGGGGGCTGAGGCTAGGCGGCCTTGTTATGTCACTCCTCATAATTCTATATCGGCCCTCAAGAGGAGCTCGCGACGCTTCCGGGTCCAATCCGCTTTCCATAACCCCCCCTCTTTTCCTCGTTCCTTACTCCTCTCCTCTTCCAGACCTCCGTTCCTCCTTTCGTTCTTCTTTCCTCCTTTCCCTCGTTCTTTTCCTCCTTCACTCCTTTTCCTCGTTCTTGCGGGTGGTGGGGTGGCTGCATTATTCACACAAGTGAAGATTTCATAACAATTTGAACATCTGGTTCTGTGGGGCCAGCGGGTATGATTCCTCTGAGCCAATAAGAGGCCTGGCAGCTGAGCGCGCGCGTCGAACCAACACATCTCGACACTATTACTATTAAAACCTGATCGAGGAGGGGCTCTGGCCAAAGCTCTTGTCCTTGTCGGAGCAATGCGCCAGATGCCTCATCCCAGCTTGATGAATCTCTTCGCTTCGCGAACTGGCCACTCCCACTCGCACTCTCTGCTCTCGTCATCCTTGCCTCCGAGACCTGGGTCCAGTCTGGGCAGTCTTGCCTCGGCGTGCGGCGGGCGCCTGCTCGTGCCGTTGCGGCAGCGAGGGCCCTCGCCGCGCTCGGAGGCAGACGTGGAACGCACGTGGCCGACTCGGGCACGGCGGGCGGCGGGAAGACGAGGCGCGCGCGGAGGGGGGAGGGGGGCACGCCCAGCACGCGGAGAGCTCCTGCGCGTGCGCGTCGGGGCGCGTGCACGGCGCGGAGGCGGAGGTCCGTGGAGGGAGCGGAGCTCGCAGCGAGGGTGGTCTACCGTCCAGGGCAACAGCAGAGCGAGCGCTCCAACATTTCAGACGTCGTCGTCGTCGTCGTCGTCGTCATCGGCGGCGGCGGCGGCGTCGGCGTGCCCCGGGGCTCCAGCATCCGACGAGCAAGAACCGGCACACACATTTTTCCCTCGAGCGTCCCAACCTGCGCGGCGGGAAGTGGCGATCAAACTACCCCAATCCGGAACCAGAAAGTGAAACAAGAAGGATGCAGCTGGGACTAAGAACCGGCACACACACAAACTTTCGGAGCTCCGTGCGGATTCCTTGGATCGGCGTTGGCCCCCCTGGCGGCGCCTCCGGCGCCACCCCTGGCGCGCTCCGCGCGCCAGGAAGGGGCCTTCAGCGCAGATCCAGGAAACGCGTGCGGACCTCCAACGGTTTATGCCGTTTTTGTTTCCTCAGACAGGGCTTCTGTGGGGTCTCTGGCGGGTCGGGCATAGAAGCGTAGATTTTTAGAGAGTCCCTGCGCATGGAGCCGGGGCCAGCGACGATGGTTACGCCTTGCCCCTCGCATTGTCGACGCCGGCGTGCTATTGTACATGCTCATGCGTGCGACCTGCAACCAATGTGCCGTCTAGGCACGGTTCACCTGACCTGAGACAGGGCAGGTCGCGACCGCCTCCCGCGACCGCCTCGCCGTCGCGCGGCTGCTGGCAAGGGGCAGCGCGACCGGGCCGCCAAATTGACGAGGGCCCCCGGCCCCCTCGCCGAGGCCGCCTCAGACAAGCCCGCCCCTGACGTCGCTGGCGCTCGTTCGATTTTCATCGTCGGTCGAGTTTTGTTTCTTCAGGCAGGGCTCGGGGAGGGAGACAAGCTCCCCCTCTCGGAGGGCACCAACTATACACCAACACCGATCCTGGCCCAGGTCACCCTGGGCCCATGATCGGTGTATATGCCTTCTTGCCCAAGGCAGGAGGGCGTATACACCGATCCTGGGCCCAGGGTGATCCTGGGCCAGGATCGGTGTTGGTGTATAGTTGGTGCCCTCCTAGGCTCGGGGAGGGAGACAAGTTCCCCCTCCCCCCCGAGAGGAGCTCGCGACGCTCCGGGGCCACAAGATGACCCGCCGCGGCGGCGGCGGGGCGGCCCTCGGCTCGACGCCCTTCCTGCTGGCGAAGAGGGGCAAGGACCGCGGCATGCCATCGCCGTCGCCGTCGCCGTCCTCGTCCTCGTGCTCACCGCCGCCGCGGCCGTCGCCGCCGTCGTCGTTGCTGTGGGGAGGAGGAGGAGGAGGAGGAGGAGGAGGAGGAGGAGGAGGAGGAGGAGGAGGAGGAGGAGGAGGAGGAGGATTCCCAGGATCTCAGGATATCCGCCATCACGTGGAGATGAGAGGCTGAGCTCAGCACTCGGGGAGCAGCCCACGACCGATCCCATCATGATATTCGCGCCTGGCCTTGGTAAGCAAATGGGGGCGGCACGGATTTCCTGGATCCCTCAGCTGGGCCTGGCCGAAATGTCCGCACGCGCCGCAGAACCAGATACCAAGGTCTTTGTGACACTGAAGGGCGTTTGAGGGATGCGCCCAGCCACCTGCCAAGTGTAAACTTCGTCCTGACGGGACTCGGGATCACTTAGAATCAAGAGGCAGGGGGGGATGCGCGCGCACTTTTTGACCACTTGGGCGCTCGAGCTTTAGACGCCGAGCTGAAGCCAACCGTACATGGTCTGCGGTTCTCGGCCAGGGCTTGTGCAGACTTTTTGATTCGCGGCCCGCAAGGAAAAGTCCAGAGGGCGGTGTGAACGAGGGCTTGTGCAGACGCGAAGCGTGCACTATCAATAGGTGGCGGAGGCCGAGGAGGGGGGGTGAGCCTGCTGGGCGCCAGGGGCGGTGCGATCCCCTCTGAGCTCCTGGAAGGCCTTGCTCGACTCCAAGCCTACTCGCAAGAGACGCCGCCAGACGAGCCGAGCCTTCCGCTCGATATCGTGCACCCTGAAAATGCCAAACTCAGGAACTCTGGCCCTATCGGCCGCTTCCCCCGCCAGCACATCCGCACATGTGTTCCCCCGAACGAGCCAGCAAGGCCAGCCTTTGCGCAGGACCACCTCTCCTGATGTCGGAAGCAAGCCTCTACTGAGAACTGATCGTGGCGCCAGGCTTGCACCACAAGTCTGATTGTGTGGCCCACGAGGTGACTGGACGGCCCCTCCGTGCCATCCTCCAGCGACCTTGGCACGGCCGTTGATGTGCAGAAGAGGCCCTGCCGTAGGCCCAACGGCCCGCTCGAAAGCTTGGAGATCTCCCCACGAGGCACCGCTTTTGGGAGGGCCCCGCCAGTGGCCCCAGGAGGTGAGGCTCAGGAGGGGAAAAAACACACAGACACAATTAATCGTCGATTCCCAGGAAAATATGGGAAAATATTGGAATTGGGCGGGAAGACAAAACCCCAGACAATATGGGAAACTATGGGGAGTCTTTTTATTTGTGTGTATTTATTTGTGTGTCCCAGGGCCCCTTCAGAGGCCCCAGAACGCACGGCGACAGCGATTGGAACACAGTCACAGCTTGTCCTGCTCTTCGTAGCCTGCTGTCGTGGGTGTCCCTCCCGCCAGAGGAGGTCCCCCCAACACGCGCACAGACTGACCAGGAGAAGCCATGGCCTAGGCATCCAGGTCCGAGACTGGGCTCCCAAGGAGACCTCCTCGGAAACGGGTAGGGCAGTTCTAGTCCACGTAGCGGAGATGATACCGCCCATCCCAACACATGGAAGCGTGTCTTGTTCTGCTATAGCTTCTGGCACTAGCTCATCAAACTGAACAAAAGCTGGCGAATCACGATTATTTCACAAGTCTAACACCGATGCAGCTCGGTGTCGGGCGCCTCGCCGCAAGCGTCGCAGCAGTCGTGCGGGGCCAGCTTCGCCTCGAACTTTCTCTGATGCGTACAGAAGCTTCCGTGGCGATCGTGACCATCAACTTTGACAATTGCGCGCCTTTCCTCGCGTGCAACAGGGACTAGATCAGGCCCCTGTAGCTTTGAAGATCCACTCCACCTTCGAGCCCTCCACCACAGAAGAGACCCGCTGCCTCCCGCTAGAGCTGCTCGCTGAAGGTGTGCTGAAGCTCATCCAGCAATGGTTGCGCCTGGTCCAGGCCAACAGACGCATCCGCGAGAACCTCCCAAGTATGCGATTTGATTGCTGCCGCCACTCGGCACCTGCCATGCCGTGGCCGAGGTTCTAACCCAATTTGCTTGTACCAAGTGCAGCACTACGGGAGATAATGGTCCTCTAACGTGTCGGCTCCATTGCCCTGCAGGCGCATCTTGGCACAGAGCGTGCAACTTCCGCCTCCCATCTTTAGTTGTGCGCGTGTAGTTAGGTCAGCGGCGTCCAGTGCTCTTAGCCTCGTTCATGGTGGGCGGCTTCATGCCATCGGCTCGATGACGTCTGCACAGCTTGATGAAGAGATCACCTTCTTGATACCTTTCTTTCTCTTCGAAGCGTCGCATCGAGTATGTAGGTTTAGAATATTAGCCTACGTCTTCTGGTGAGAAAGGGTGCGGCCCAGTAGTGGTGTGCACCCGCAGTAATCTCAGCCCCGCGCATGCCCATCTGACAACGACGGCGGCTCGAAGTTTCTTCGTCCTTTGCGATGGAGCTCTACTCTAGGTGTGTATGGTGCGATCCCAGGCTCAGCCGTGGCGGTTGAGGACAAGTCTAGCGGTGGTTGACATGCACAGGAGGCCGATAATGACGATGATTCTGCTGCTGCTGCTGATGATGCTGATGCTGATGCTGATGCTGATGCTGATGCTGATGATGATGACGATGATGAAGATGATGACGACGACGATGACGACGACAACGTCGACGACGACGATGACGATGATGATGATGATGATGAGGAGGAGGAGGATGAGGATGAGGATGAGGATGACGATGACGACCACGATGATGATGATGATGATGATGATGATGATGATGATGATGATGATGATGATGATGAT
>CAUYUJ010018524.1:77500-85000 GCA_963575745.1 Prorocentrum cordatum | reverse complement strand
CGTGCTTGGTTGCCACCCGCGTGCCGTGCCGTGTCGTGTCTGGTTTTTCAGCGTGCGATCCAGTTGCCGCCCGCGCGCCGTGCCGTGACCGTGCCGTGACCGTGCCGTGCCGTGCCCATGCCGTGCCGTGCCTGTCAAGAGGTGTGGGCCGACCCCTACAGGGCGGCAGAATTTAGCGAATATCCGTGCGGGGAGGTACGCCGAGGGCTGTCCGTGACGCGACGACACCTCCTCCTCCCTCCCCTCCTCCTCCTCCTCCTCCTCCTCTCCTCCTCCTCTCCTCCTCCTCCTCCTCCTCCTCCTCCTCCTCCTCCTCCTCCTCCTCCTCCTCCCCCGCCTCCCCCCCGAAGTCCTCAGCTGGAGCTGCTGCAGGGTCAGGCTCCTCCTCCTCCTCCTCTCCTCCCTCCTTTCCTCCTCCTCCTCCTCCTCCTCCTCCTCCTCCTCCTCTCTCCTCCTCCTCCTCCCTCCTCCTCCTCCCTCCCCTCCCCTCCCCCCTCCTCCTCTCTCCTCCTCCTCCTCCTCCTCTCCTCCCTCCTCCTCCTCCCCTCCCTCTCCTTCTCCTTCATCTCCTCCTCCTCCTCCTCCTCCTCCTTCTCCTCCTCTCCCATCCCCCACCTTCTCTTCCTCCTCACCCTCCTCCCTCCACAGATTACTCCTCCACCACCTCCTCCTTAGTTACTCTTGTGGATGCGGTATTCGTGGTAGTCCTCCACCTCCTCCTCCTTCTCCTTCTTCTCCTTCTTCTCCTTCTCCTCCTACTCCTCCGCCTCCTCCTCTTCCTCCTCCTCTTCCTCCTCTTCCTCCTCCCCCTCCTCCTCCTCCTCCCCCTCCCCCTTCCTTCCCCCCTGGCCTTCCTCCCCCCTTTCCTACAGGGTGGGGGCCAGAGGGCGCGGCGGGCGCTCCTGTGGGGGTGCCTCCCGGAGGCTGGCGAGTGGCGCAAGAGCGCGGGGGAGAACCAGACGGCGAAGTGCCCGAAGGGCATGAAGGCGTCCACCGAGGTGGCCACCAGGATCCGAGCTGGCCACGGTGGTGGCGATGATGGCGATGACGATGACGACGATGATGGTGACCTTCAGGATCATGAGGATGACAGCGAAGACGACGACGACGACAAAAGCGACGATGGCGACGGCGACGGCGACGACGACGAAGACGACGAGGACGACGACGATGACGACGACGACGACCGACGACGATGAGGACGACGACGACGATGCTGGCAATGATGATGATGATGATGATGATGATGATGATGATGATGATGATGATGATGATGATGATGATGATGCTGAAGGCGATTCTGATGTGATAAATGGTGCTGAGAACAATGCTCATGCTATTGAGGATGATGATGCTCATGATGACGATGCTGATGACGATGACGATGCTGCTGCTGGTGATGCTGCTGATGATGATGACGATGATGCTGCTGCTGATGATGATGATGCTGTTGATGATGACGATGATGCTTATGAGCATGACATTGAGGACGATGCTGATGATGACGATGTTGATGATGATGCTGCTGATGATGATGATGAGGATACTGATTATGTCAATGATGACGATGCTGATGATGAGGATGGTGGTGGTGATGGCGATGATGATGCTGCTGATGATGATGATTGTGATGATGATGATGATGATGATGATGATGATGATGATGATGATGCTGATGCTGATGCTGATGCTGATGCTGATGCTGATGATGAAGATGATGCTGCTGATGATGATGATGATGCCGATGATGCTGATGATGCTGCTGCTGATGATGACGTTTATGATGCTGACGATGATGATGATGATGATGATGATGATGATGATGATGATGCTGATGATGATGATGATGATGCTGAGGATGCTGATGACTATCATGATGATGCTGATGAGGATGGTGGTGAAGGTGATGATGCTCATGTGTGGTGATGGCGGTGGCGATGATGATGGGAGTGATGGTGATGGTGATGGTGATGATGATAGCCGTGCTTGTAATGACGATGGAGAGGACAACGACGATGAGGTGGATGAACATGCATTTGTATTCAAATGCGGTTTCTGGTGTAAACAGTTACAGCTGTATTCGCGATGCTCACTGGCAGGAGGACTTTGCCTATCTGTGCTTTCTTTCATGGAGAGTGTTGGCCTCAACGACGTTTGAGTTTTTGCCCGCTATCGTTCGCCGAATGGTTTTTGGACAGAGTGGCGCGACAGTGCAACAACAAAAAAAAAGGAGGAGAGGGAGAGGGGAAGAAAACGACGACGACGATTAGGAGGATGATAACGATGATGATGATGATGATGATGATGATGATGATGATGATGATGCTGATGATGCTGATGATGATGATGATGCTGATGATGATGATGATGATGAGGATGATGATGATGACGATGACGATGACGATGATGATGATGATGATGATGATGATGATGATGATGATGATGATGATGATGATGATGATGATGATGATGATGATGATGATAAGGAGGAGGAGGAGGAGGAGGAGGAGGAGGAGGAGGAGGAGGAGGGCGGAACCAGCAGCTCACTTCGCAAACTTCCGGGACTTGGCCAGGGGCATCCTTGGCGCCGACGGCAGCGAGACGCACCGCGTCAAGGAGAAAACGGCAGGCCACGCCCTCGGCATGAGGGGGTGGATGAAGCTGCCCGAGAACAAGGAGGAGCTCGGGCAGGGTGCTCGAGGGGATGGAACCGAGGAGGAGGATACAGAGGAGGGGTGGTGGGGGGGAACAGGGAGGAGGAAGGGAGGTGGAGGCGTGGGTGAGAGTACGAGGGCGAAGAGCAGGAGGATGATAATGAACAGGATCAGGATGAGGAAAGGGTGATGTCGAACTCTCACTCCTAAAGAATCATTATTGATCCTCCCTGCGCGGCGCCCATTTTCCTTCAGTTTTTCAATCGAAGTGCCCCTCAATGGGCTCGCACTCTGTTCTTTACTAGTTTTGACGGGGGAAGGGGGGGGGGGTCCAGCAGGGGGGGGGGGGGGGGGGGGGATTTTCCGGGAGGGGGGGGGGGGGAGACCCCGGGTTCCAGAGGAAAAGCGGGGGAATTTTCCGCAGTAAAGCGGCGGTGGATCACGCTCTCTCGCTGCAAGACAACCAACACAAAGAACAGACCATGCACGGACAAAACACCGCGCTTCCAAGACGCCTGCGCCGTGCTTTTGATCCACCCCGGGCACGGCGTGGTCAACCGCGCCACCATAGCTCTAGATGAGCTGTGACGGAGACTTAGGCCTATTAAAACACGCTTGACAGCTGATCGGGCGCACCGCGGCAAGCGTGGCACCGTCCAAAGCGAGGCACCGAGGCGCGCGCGCCAAAGCGTGCTGCTGTCGGCGCCCACTCTCCAGGTGCGCAGACGGGCCCTCGAGTGGTTTGTTCACCTCGTGCCCGCTATGTGTTTCAGGCGACCGCAAACATGGATCAGGGGGGCGTGGATTAGCGACGGGTCCCGTTTCCATGGGAAGTCGCGGATTTCTGCCGCCGAGCGAGGCGGCACCGGCCGCATTTTGGGGGAGGGCATCTCCCCGGATCCATGGATTTGGCGGCCGCGCGCCAAATCCATGGATCGCTCAACCATGTTTGCGCGCTCCCGATTATCCTCTCGGGGGTAAAAGCCACAATATGGACACACACACAGTCCTCTGGGGGATAAAAGCTAAAATGTTCGGGATGTACCCAGCCCGTTCTTCACGCGAGGCGGCCATCAACTGGAGCGGTACATACAAAATGATGCATTGAGACATTTGCAACGCTCTTGAATGCCTCGCCAAACAATGTCGAGCAACACTCAACGCCCCCAAGGAGGCTGGGAGGTCCTTCGACTGTGTCCGCGTACACCTCCGCCCACGAGAGGTGCGAGAATTGCGCAAGTGGCAGCCCGCCAGGGTATTCGCGAAGTCTCGCCCCCGAGCTATGTTTTCCAGGCGGGTCCTTCCGGCCGCGCCAAGGGGGAGGGCAGCACCCCGCCCCTGTCCTTTCGGCGCGCCTCCCGCCCTGTGAGGCAGGCTCGCACAGCCCTGGCCCGCTGTGGGGCCTGGAGCAGGCCTGGTCCGAACTGGTGCGCTCTCTCTCTCTCTGAGGAGAAGGAGGGGGAGGAGGAGGATGAGGAGGAGGAGCAGGAGGAGCAGGAGGAGGAGGAGGAGGAGGAGGAGGAGCAGGAGGAGCAGGAGGAGGAGGAGGAGCAGGATGAGGGGGATGAGGGGGAGGAGGAGGAGGAGGAGGGGAGGAGGAGGAGGAGGAGGAGGAGGAGGAGGAGGAGGAGGAGGAGGAGGAGGAGGAGGAGGAGGAGGGAGGAGGAGGAGGAGGAGGAGAGGAGGAGGGGAGGGGGAGGAGGAGGAGGAGGGAGGTAGAAGGAGGAGGAGGAGGAGGAGGAGAGGAGCAGGAGGAGGAGGAGGAAGAGGAGGAGGAGGAAAGAGGAGGAGGAGGAGGAGGAGGAGAGGAGGGGGAGGGGGAGGGGGAGGAGGAGGAGGAGAAGGAGGAGGAGCAGGAAAAGGAGGAGCAGGAGGAGGAGGAACAGGAGGAGGAGGAGGAGGAGGAGGAGGAGGAGGAGGAGGAGGAGGAGGAGGAGCTCTCGCTCTCTCTGTATTTTGTCTCTCTCTCTCTCTCTCTCTCCTCTCTCTTGCTCTCCCTGTTTCCCCTCGTTCCACAGTTTTTGCAACATGAGTGTTATGCTGCTCTTTCCCCCGGAAGACCCTGAGAGTGTCTTGTCCTCCCTGTTTATTTTTTACACAGGGCTTCAAACGCTGATCTTGCGTGTTTTTCTAATCCGCACGTTTTCAGTCCTTCCAAAGTGTGTTCCCGCTGTAACGTGGGCCTCTCGTCGTTCAGGATGTCACTCGCTTAAGCGCATGCCACCTTTCTGGATCTGAATCATTTCTCATCGTTGTAGCTCGCCTCCTTTCCCATCCTCCGCATTCCCCTTGTCCTCCTGCTCTTCCCGCTTCTTCCACCCGGGTTCCTGTTGCTGCCTGCTGGTCGTCCTCGTCCTCCTGCATCCTCATCCTCCTACTCTCTTTCCTCCTGCTCCTCCTCCTGCTCATGCGCCATCTCCTCCTCCGTGGTGCGCAGCACTTGTGTCCGTGCATAACACGATGGGGTATTTTTTTGTGGTTGCAGGTCTGCCGTGCCACGCTTCCGCGGAGAGAGACAAAGTCAGCGCAATGTGAAGGGATGGGTGAGAGGGGTCGGATGTCAGATGTGGCGCGATTGCACCTAGCTTGGCAATTCCCGCTCTCCCTTTCCCTTCCCCTTTCTTGTCAACCTGTCCCGTTCCAGGAGATGATCGTGAAGGAGCTGTACAACAACGGTCCGGTGTACGTGGCGGTGGCCGCTGGCGACGGCTGGTTCGACTACAAGTCGGGCGTCATGACGGAGGATTCGTGCGACAGGGATTTCGTCGTGAATCACGCGGTGGTCTGATTCGCTTGGGTGGAGGAGGGCGAGGACAAGAAAGAGAAGGAGAAGGAATAGGAAGAGGAGGAGGAGGAGGAGGAGGAAAAAGAGAAATAACAAGAAACATGCGAATCATAATGATGATACTAGTGCGAATGCTAAGAAGAGAAGTAACACTCTTGATAATAATAATCATCATAATAAGAATACGACTAGGAATAATAAGAGTAAGACGAAAACCAGTGATAGTCGTAATACGAGCAATGCAGCACATGAGGGGAAGTATTGGACTACGTAGAACAGAACAATACTGATGTTCGTAGGAAAAGGATATAAACACGAAGGGACACAATCAGAGTAGCACGAACGATGCTGGTAGTAATGGTTAGACAGAAAATCAACGTATAAAGAAATTGAGGAGGAGAAATAGGACAGTCATACTCTTACGAAGAAGCATAATCATCATACTAGCAGCAAGGGGGTGACAGCAGCACGATGATATGAACAACACGAAAAATACTGTTCATGATAAACAGAGCAATCACACGTTTAATTCTCAGATTAATTGCAATATCAGTATCAATGATACGACTACTACCACAACGACTACTACGACCACAGGTGACGAACTCCCACCACACCCTCCGTATGATGTTCTGTACCACTACCGGGATAACTGGCTTGTGGCAATCCATGACGCGTTCACAGCGTTCGTGTACTTGTTTCTGTCGGCTCTTCTTATCATTGAGACGCAGAAGTCCCAAAGTACGGAGCGGAGTCTTTGCAAGGATAGCGGGGGTCATGGCGAAACAAGGGCGAATAATTTCCCAGTATCAGCGCTCTTCGCTTTTCTAGCCCTGGGGTGAGCTCCTAGGGCCTGAAGAGCCAGCTCATGAAAAGGCTTTCGCTGAATGCGTGAAAATTGCATCCGGATGACACACAAATGCAAACGCCACACATAGTGTCGTTCAGTTCGAGGCCTGTCCCTGTCAGGGATGCATAGGGAGAGTTCGTGCCCCGTCCGTTCCGTGAGCCTGCTGTGGGGTGGCCACAGGAGGGTACGTAGTGTTTTCTGGGCTCAAGCCTCTCAGGAGTGTTGTTGTTGCTCGGGTTTCTCTGCCGGTCTCTTTTGTGATGGAAAGCATGTCTGTCGCTCCTGCCACGCCGGCGACGCAGGGATGGAGGCAGCAAAACGGCCCTGCCAAATGGATTCCTGGGAAGGACCTGGTCTGGGATACCATGATCTTTCATAAGCAGAGCGATGCGCTGATGAAATTTTCTCGGAAGAGCACCACGACCAAGGGATCTGGTAATATGTATGCTGCTTGAAGAAGCCCCAGTTCTTGGCCTCTGCTCTGCTGCGTCGTTCGCGTTGGAACAATCTTCGAGGGCGACAGAGCAACTCAACGGTGCGAGGATTGTGGTCTGGATTTCGGAATTGGGGTGTACCTTCCTCCGCTTCGATGCCTTCCTCGCCGAGAGCGTCTCGCGGGAGGTCCTGCGCCCAAAGGTCCTGGAAAAGTGGGCTGCTCTTCGGGGCAAATGCGACCTTCTCACTGCGGGGAGGGCGCTTAATGACCAGGGTTATCCTAACGAGCCTCGAAGCGAGGGAATTCTCAGCAGTGCAATGAAAAATGTATTGCAGGCTTCCATCGCACTCCGGGGTGATTGGGCGTATTGGGGCGATATCTTCGCCAGAGGGTCTTGCCTCTACGTTGATTCATAATGGATGCTATCCCTGGCCTCGCTCACGGAGCCTGGTCATGTCGCGAAGAACATGCGCGGCGTGGACCTTCAGGCGACATCGGAAGCCAAGACGATGATTGACAAACCAGAGTCCATGGCGAAGCTGAAGTCGTGGTTGGTTGCTGAAGTACTTGCGGGCCACAACATTAGGAGTGAAAAGCGAGGTGCGGCAGCGCCTGCCGCGGCGGAGGCTCCCGCGGTGGTGTCCGCGCTGGTCTTCTCGGACAGCGACGACGAGGCGACGCCTGGTCCAGACCTTACTGAGCTTGCGGGGGCCTGGAAATCCATCGAGGGGTTCAAGCCGAACAAGCGGAAGTGGGGCGCGGATCAGGAGTCGAA
>CAUYUJ010018524.1:35000-70000 GCA_963575745.1 Prorocentrum cordatum | reverse complement strand
CCAAAAAGGCTCGCCCCTACCTGCGGGGACGTCGAAAGCACCGCTGGCAAGAGGGCGCGTGCACATAACACTTCTCTTCATCCTCATCCTCCCCCCGCCCTCCTTCTTCTCTCCTCGTCCTCCTCCTCGTCCTCCTCCTCGTCCTCCTCCTCCTCCTCCTCCTTCTCCTCCTCCTCCTCCTCCTCCTCCTCCTCCTCCTCCTCCTCCTCCTCCTCCTCCTCCTCCCCCTCCCCCTCTTTTTGCCTCCGCGGGTCGCACCGCAGGTGCAGACCGGCGCCGTCGGGGCCGCTCGCAAGCGGTCGAGGTCCTCCGGTGGACGCCTGCAGCGTGCCTGTGGGGGGCGTGCTGCGTCGTCTAAGACGCCGGCGCAGCCGAGCGGCGCGCAAGGGCGCTCGCGGGGGCGTCGGGCCCAAGGGCAACGGCGGACGAATTCGGGGAGGGAGGGAAAGGGCGAGACCAGGAGCGAGCCAGAAGCGCCGCAGGGACGGGGGGAGAGGAGCCAGGCGGCGGGGAAGAAGAAGAAGAAGGATGTCGGAAGAAGACGGAGGGCAAACAAGAGGGGGCGTCTTCTGTCATCTTTCATTCTAAAAAGACATTTGTTTCATTCGTCTTCCCGAATCCGCCTGAAGGAGGAAACGAAGAACCTAATCCAAGGAGAGATCTGGGCGAGGACATCGGCACGGACACGGGCGGGTCCAGCGGGGCGGGACGCCTCGCCAGGACTGTCCCCCTGCCGTCTTGATGGAGGCGCCTCGGTGCGGAAACGTTCCCGGAAACCGTCCGCGCTGCCAGGCTGCTGCTCCCAGAGAGCACGGAGGGCACGCTGCGGCTCCGCCTGTGTTGGCCTCGTCGGATCGCACGCCCGGGCCAGGCGCTCGAAGTCGCGGGCATTGTACAACACGGCCGCAAGGGCAGCCGTCTCTGCCGTCCGCTGGCGGGCAGAGAGCGTGACAGCTGACGGCGACGAGGACGAACATGAAGTAGAAGTGACCATGACCATGACCATGGATGCGCGGATCGATCCACTGCTAAATCGATCAACGCGGACACCGAACAGACGGCCAACGGGGTACATTTTCTTATGGTGGCCTAGCGCTTCCGTGGTAGCGTCTCCGATGTTCTCGGTGCTATAGGCGCGCTGGGGAACTATTTCACACTCGTGCAGAAACACGGAGGAAGCTTCAGCGTGTGTCTTCAGGCGTCCTAGCTTCTGGGAGTAACCCTTGCGGATAGCCTGTTCCGCAGCTTGGTTATCCAGGCGCCAGGCGAGTAAAAACAGGTGCGTACGACGGTCTGTGTCTGGCTGGGCGAGACACCTTCCTATGACTGCCATTGGAACCGCCACGCGACGGTGCGGATCCGGCTGGGCGAAACACCTCGCTACGAGGGAGCGGCATTCGGCCAAAATTGCCTGTCATCTTCGGCCAGGCTTGCCTGGTGCAGTAAACACATACGATGAACAGTCCTGATACAAGACATGCTGGGGCACACGATGGAGCGGCAGAAGTTTTTTTCTCTGTTGGTTTGGATCGTTTTTTGGAGGGTTCCATATTTCTCTGAAGGTTCACGGTGGATTTACTATCGTTCCCCGAACAGTGCTTGCACTTATGGGTTGGCCCTGAAGGTCGGTCTGTCGGGTATGTAGTCGCCGTTGCTGCACCGTCGCCGCCTCGCCGCCGCCCGTCGCCTGGGCCTGAAGCTGGGTTTGGCGCCTATGTAGTCGCCGTCGTCGCCCCGTCGCCGCCCCGTCGTCGCCCGTCGTCTGGGCCTGTGTGTCGGTCTGGCGGCTATGTCGTCGCCGTCGCCGCCCCGTCGCCGCCGTCGCCGCTCGTCGCCGCCGTTAGATTGCGCAACATAGATTGCACAGCTTCGATTCTCTTTCCTAACAAGGAGTTATGATCTACCACCCTCCCCCCCCGGACTTATCGGTCCAGCGTGGGGATGTGCAATTTGCAACCAGAAATTTCCAATAATCTGTGGTACCAATATATAATCAAATCCACACGCTCGCGTTGTCGCGCGCGCGTGTACCGAACTCTTTGGGAACATCTTCGTTTAGCTTTCGTAGGGACTTCCACATCGAGTGTCCCGAGCACACAGAAGAAACATTTACTGAACATTGTTTTCTCCCACATGTTTCGTGGGGTTCTGGTTTTCTTCCCACCCGCGTCGCACTCGCGATTTGCACACGCAGCCCTCGCCCTTTTTCCCCCTCGTCAGGCCCTGGACGGCGGACCGGGAGAAAGGGGAAGGGGGGAGATGGGGGACTCCCCCTCACGACAGTCCTCTCTCCTCTCTTCTCTTCCCCTCACCCTCCTGCTTTCTATTTCTTCTTTCCTTCTCGTTCTCGTCGTCCTCGTCCTCCTCCTCCTCCTCCTCCTCCTTGCTGCCTGACGCCTCCCTTTGCAGGGCACGGGCCGCTTCATCCGCTCGGACAACGAGGACAAGCGGCTGGGAATGCCTCGAGCGGCCTGGAAAAACAACCAGGGCAGAGAGAACGAGAGAGACAGAGGATAGAGATGATATGGATGATGATTAGGTGAAGGAGGGGGAGGAGGGGGAGGATGAGGATGAGGAGGAGGAGGAGGAGTGGATGATGATTAAGTGAAGGAGGAGGAGGAGGAAGAGGAGGAGGAGGAGGGGGAGGATGAGAATGAGGATGAGAAGGAGGAGGAGGAGGAGGAGGAGGAGGAGGAGGAGGAGGACCAGTGCAAACCCAAGACTCATCAACGATGTTCCAATCGACCCTCCCTCCAAGCTCCATCTTCATATGCCCCATACACGGATTTTCGCTGAGGGAAGTGCCCCGTTGGAAAACAACCTTGTGAAAATCCAGAATAGTGTCAGAACGTCATTCCTGGGACAACAACGCCGCGAATCACCGTTACTTTTGCGTCTTGATGATTCTGAACTGTGCCAGAGACCGATTCCTTGCATTCCACCGCAGCGAATCAACGTGATTGTTGCGCCTTGACAGTCCGACATCATGCCAAAACACCGTTTCTGGGACGGTAGTTATGAACATCCGTGAGAATGTTGCAAACTCTTAAGACGAATGTGCGCGGCGCTAAAGCGAGAGCCATACTTCGAAAAGGAACCGCCCTCCATCTGTGAAGCTCGTGCGAACATTTAAGACGAAAGTGCGCGGCGCCAAGGCGAGAGAAGCATCTCGAGAACGGGCCGCCCTCCATGCGTCAAACTCTTGCGAACTTTTATGGCGAATGTCTGGGCGGGAAGGAGCCGCGCCTGGGCGGCGCATCGGCAGACAATCGCACAACATAGGAGGCCACGACAAATATATAACATCTGCCAGCAAGGCTCATGCGCGCCAGAACACGGCCACTGAATTCGCAGTGATGGGTGGCGGTTGGCAATTAATGCATCAGCGAGGTACCGTGCATGAGGGGGGGCAGGAGGGAGAGGAGGGAAGGGAAAGGAGGACCATGGCAAGGAGAGGAGCACACTAGTTGCACAGACTTGCAATACCGTTCAACTGCAGCTCCTTAAGATGCGCGAGAGCCTCGCAGCAGGCTCTGCAGGCTGTCCAGACAATCTCCTGCTAGGCTCACAGCACACGCGTGCATGTGCTGCGTCCACTATAGGCGAGGGCGTCCTTGCTTCCGTGATTTGTTCCACCTTCTGGGCAAGAACCTGCATAATCGCCCTCCTTCAAAAGCCATTTGCCTGGAAAGTGCGTCTGGCCGATCACGAGCAAACTTCCCATAATAAATCAACTGCCGCTGCAACAATATCGAAGCCAGCCGTGCCATTCCACTCATGTTCCATATTTCTTCATTGCTTATTCTCGAGATGAAGGCCAGTGGGGTTTTAGGGATCTTACGCAAACGCCGTGCTCGGAAACCCTTGAGCCTGTCCCTATCAGCGGCGAGCGACATGCACGGTCCTAGTCCATAGAGTAGCTTCGAACATGTGCACGTGTCTAATATGATTTTTTTCGCCGGCGGCAGACCTTTGCATGGTTCCACACAACACTTAGCTTTTAAAGTGCTCCTTCGCCTTGCCAAGACGCCGCGTAAGCTCTGTTTTTGGATTCTCATCGGCACTGAGAAAGCCACCCAAATTGGTAGCGTGGTCTTGGCATTGAGTACGTTCGCTCCCGGGCCCAAATATAGTCGCATCACATCGGCCTTTCAAGAGTACCGTCTTGCCAACATTGAGTTGCAGACGAAATGATTTTTCAATGTGCGCAATAACGTGCAAAGGAGTTTGAATAGCGTCTGGGTTCTCTGCTATCAACAGTGTTTCGTCGGCATTGAGTATGTCTTCCGTGAGGATGTGCGGCTTTTTGACTCTCGATGGGGTTGCTCTTATGTAGTTCCGTGTCCACAGCTTGCAGAAGAATGGACATTATGATCACAAATAAGTATGGTGATAAGGGACACCCTTGCGCGATCCCTGTATTATGGCACCGCTGGGACGACTTCCCTTCCCCACTTTTCACGGTGAATTTGCGTGCCGTGCAAGTCCCCCTGATCATGATGAGCATATCTGGGTGTATACCAAATTGCCGCAGAGCGTGGAGTAGTCCATCCAGCTCGGCGTGGTCGAATGCTTTGGCTCAGTCCAAAAGTAATCGTAGAAGCTGCATCAAGAAGGCGCCGCGCCAAAAACAGTGCGTCAGCGGTGCCGCGGGCCCGTCTGAAACCGTATTGTGATTCTCGTAAGCGTTTCTCCACGCCACCTGATTTGAGTTTTTGTAGAGTTATGTCGGCGAGTATGTTGAAATATACAGCTTAAAGTGGCATTGGCCTGCAATTGCTCGGTTGTGATGGATCGCACTTCTTGAATCAGGAGGGGAAAAAACACACAGACACAATTAATCGGCGATTCCCAGGAAAATATGGGAAAATATGGGAATCGGGCGGGAAGACAAAAACCCAGAAAATATAGGAAAATATGGGGAATATCTTTATTTGTGTGTATTTATTTGTGTGTCCCAGGGCCCCTTCATTAAAGATGGAATGGACGCCTCTCGCCAGTCTTCCGGTACCGAAAACGGGCCGCGCTCCGACCGTGAAGCTCTCCAAACATTGAAGCTTCAGGATCTTAAGCGGTGCGGAAGTCTCACGCGAAACGCCCAGCCCGCCCTTGCGACCAGCCTCGGGGTGCGACAGGGAGGAGTCTTCTACAAGGAGAAGGGACGGAGGGACAGGAGGAGGATTATTGTAAACCTAAGACTCATCAGCGATGTTGGAATATACCCTCCCTCCGAGCCCCCTCGTCATAACCTCATCCGGCAATTAAGAACCCCCCCCCCTCTCCGGCGAAAGTATAACGCACCGGGCATCCCAGAAGCGTTACCTTGGCACCTCGCACCTTTCTGTGAACGCAGACGAGTCTGCTCGCCGAAACAAGCAAACCGCCTGAGACATTCTCGCAATATGGTCTCCTTGTGGTTCTGAGACAAGCGCCTCGCCTGAGACATCCTCAGAAACTGCTCTGGACGCAGACGAGCTTGCGTCAGGTGGTCGGTCTGGGTGAGAACTGGAGTGGTCGCGCGTCTTCCCAGCGATCGGCCTTCCGAGCAGGAGCGCCCCAGCAAGGGAGAGCCCAGCTTTGAAAAGGAAACGTCCGTGCCTACGATGGGGGGCGAATAATTATTTGTATTCTTCTTCTTCTTATCATTAGTATTCGGATTCTGATTCTTCTTCTTCTTCTTATTGTTATTACTCGTTTTGTTACTATTATTCGTATTCTTACTCTTACTCTTATCCTTATTATTATTCATATGAGTATGATTATTATGATTATGATTATGCTTATTATGATTATGATTATAATAATTATTATTATTACGCGTATTTCTCTGTTATTCTTATTCTTATTCCAATTCCAATTTGGAAACCACCCGAGCAAGGGAGCGGGAATCATTTATTTTCGTTCCATTCGCGCGGTGCTAATCATATCGTTCGGCGAAAACCGCCCCCCAGAATCATTTGATTACGGTGCGGAGCTAATGATGGCCCCGGGGGGTTCCTTCATAGCTTGATGAGGTTAGATGCCTACAAGGATTCATTTCCACTAAGGGAAGTGCCACGTCGGGAGACAACCGTTTGAAGATCCTGAAGCGTGCCAAAACACCATGCTCAGGACTCGAACGCCACGAGTCAACCTGACTGTTGCGTCTTGGCGATCCTGGGTCCTGCCATAAAACCATTCCTTAGACTTCACAACGTAACTGGTGCGCCCTGACAATCCTGAATCGTTCCAAAGCACAATTTGGTACGCTAGCCATGATAACCAATGAAACTCTTGCAATCTTTTGAAGCGAATGTGTGTGGCGCCAAGGCGAGAGCTCATTTTGCAAAAAGAACCGCCCTCCATCTGCGAAGTTCTTGCAAACTTTTAAGACGAATGTGCGCGTCGCTCAGGCTAGAGCCACATTGAAGACGAACCGCCCTCAATCCATGAAACATTCGCATTTTTTCAAACGAAGGTGTGCGGCACTAAGTCAAGAGCCACATTTTGAGTACGAGACGCTTTCAATCCATGAAGATGTTCGCAGTTTTTCAGAACTAATGGGCGCGGCGCGAAGGCGAGAGCCACACTATGAAAACCACCTACCCTCAATCTATATAAAGCTGTTGCAAGTTTTGATTCTTGAGGCCCATAAGCGGTAGAAGGAAGTCTCCGCCGAAACGCCTGGCCCGCCTTCCCGACTGGCCCCGGGACGTGACGGGGAGAAGTTATTTCCAAGGAAGAGGAATGGAAGAGGAGGAGGATGATGATGAGGAGGAGGAGGAGGCGGAGGAGGAGGAGGAGGCGGAGGAGGAGGAGGAGGAGCAGGCGGAGGAGGAGGAGGAGGCGGAGGAGGAGGAGGAGGAGGAGGAGGAGGAGGAGGAGGAGGAGGAGGAGGAGGAGGATGCCGCGCAGGATGTAGCGGACGCCGTCGTCTCATCGCGGCCGTCGGGCCGTCGGAGGTCGTCGCCGTGCCGCTTTGCGCCACGTGCGGAGGCCGTGGGCGGGCTGGTGCTCGGGAGCCTCGCGGCCCCCTCCGCGGCGGAGGTGCCCGAACGGGGTGCTGTCGGCCACGGCCGCTGCCCGCGCGGCCTCTGGTAGCGGCCGTCCCGCGGCCCGCGCCCTGCCAGTGTCGACGGGCCGCTGGGGCCGACTCGGCGAGCCGCGGCACCATGGCGCTCCGCGCGGTGCGGCCTGGCTCGGCTGGGCCCTCGGTAGGGGGACCCCGCCGAAGGACGGGTGGCCAACGATGGCCGCCAGGGGTCTCACCCTCACGGCTCCGCGGGCTGCGCGGCTGCGACGGGGGCTCGGGGCACCCACCGCCATCGGAGGACGACCCACGATGCAGCAGTTTTTTACGGTCTCAAGCCAGTGATGCTCGACAGCTTGGCTCTGCAGGCTCGCCATGTAAGCTGTCGGCGGACACTTCGCCTCGCCAGGCAGGCCGGAAGACAAACAGGGAGGCGCCGACGGCCTCAGGCCGCGAGGGGCTCCTCCTGGCCGTGGCGCGCCGGCTGCGGGGCCTGGGGCCAGGTGCGCCACTCGCAAGCTCGCGGGCGCCTCTGCGGTTGGGCGGCCGCCTTTGCGCTTAGCTGCCCTGATGCGCCCGTGTTGAAACGCAACACGTACCGTGTTCAAAACGTACGTGTTCACACGCTGCGTGTTGGCTCGGTACGTGTTGGTCCACGTTTTGGCGAACGTGTCGCGACCAACGTACGTTTTTCAGTCTACGTGTTGCGCTCCGTGGCAACACGCGCATCGGGGCAGCTAAATCCTTGTGTCTGCCCCGGGGATCATGTCTGGCAGGTGGCCGGGCGCCGGCCCGCCGATGGCGACGAGCGTGGCGCCGTGCGCTGTCGCCGGAGCGGGGCCAGCGGGTGGTTTGCGATGCGCCAGGAGCAGCACGGCGGAGTTTGCTTCGCTCGCCGCGCGGCGCATCGCGCAATTGCCCAAGCGTTACCGAGCAGACTCCGCGGCGCTGGCGCTCCGCGACGCGCCCTTTCCCGCAGGCGGGGGTGCGCCGTCGCAGATGGTCGCCGCAGCACTCGAAGCCCTCAGCGCGGCCACTGCAGCTGCTGGGCGGGCAGCTGCTGGGCATCGACCATCGTGACCGATGTGGAGCTCGACTTCTCCGCGTTGCGCGGGGCGGTGTGGTGCCCAGGGATGCGCGCGCGCAGCGCCAGTGCAGATCACGGAGGCGATCTAAAGGGCGGTCTTCCAGGCTGCGCCAGAGGAGGAGGAGGAGGAGGAGAAGGAGGAGGAGGAGGAGGAGGAGGAGGAGGCAGTTTGCGGGAACGGGGCTGTAATCTCTTGCTGCTGGGGGAGAGGCTGCTCCTCGTTGCGCCGTCCGCTGCGCCTCTTCGCAGGGAGGCGCGGCGACGGCGACCAGGTACCCACCTTGAAGACCAGGCGCGCTTGGCTCACGAGGGGTGCTCCGCGCTGCGCCGCGGATGTTGGGAGCAACTCTGAGCGGACTCGCGCCCAGGCCGACGCCGTTACGCGGGCTCGCTGCGACCTGGGCATGGGCGCGCGCGATGGAGCTCACCTCGCGTATGAGGTGGTGCGCAGCAGCATCAATGATGAGTTCTCGCGCACGGGCGCCCTGCTTGCCGAACCAGGTCTTGCGCCGCTGATGGAGGAGGCAGGCGAGCTCACTTATGCAGGTGTTGCTTCACGGCAGCCGCGCCTTTCTGTCGGCTGCCGTCGAACACGAAGCATCGGCATGAGAATAAGCCTTCCGCGCTCCGCGCGGATTTGTTGGATCTGCGCTGGGATCCCCTGGCGGCGCCTCTGGCGCGCGCCAGGGATGGGGGGGTCCAGCGCAGATCCAAGAACTCCGCGCGGAGCTCCGACAGTTTTTCCGCTTATGCCGTTGCTTCTTCTTGCATGCTGCTGGCGCGGCCGCCCCCCCGAGGCAGCGCCGCCGCGGGGGCGCCGGTCCGAGCACTGGACGGCAACCTCTGCGGTTGCCAGCCGCGTCGTCCTCGGCCGTGTGCCCGGCACGAACGAAATGGGTACGGAAAGAACGACGCGAAGATCGGGACAAAATCGGATTGGGATAACTCGAAATCTCTGATAATCGGCGGGTTTGGAGGATGTATTGGGCGCCGCGGCTGCTCCCAGAGCGTTCTGGAACGCTCTGAGAGCGCTCCGGAACGCTCTGGAGCGAAAGAATGGGTTCAATTCCCAACACATGTTCCAGGCTGCGCCACAGCAGCGGCGACACTCTCCCAGCTTAACGGTAGGTTCGCGTCGTGTCGGCCAGCGGCGACCCCGCCGCCGGCGCTCAATTTCGAACGCCGCTGGCGACCAAGAATCGGTCGATGTTGAAAGATCGGACGTTTCGGAAACGGCTGGTCGTTCAAGGTTGAACGATCCCCGCGGTGTCAGAAACCAGTTCCGGGGTCGTCACGATACGAACCTGCCGTGCGCCGTTGTTCGGCGGCGAGCCCGGGGGCCAAGAGAGAAGGGGCGGGCCTTCTCAGAAGGCTCGGAAGTCCCCCGGCCTTCGGAGAAGTTTTGCAAGCCTCCCCCCGAAGACGCAGAAAACCTCCCAGAAGGCCGGGGCCCTCTGAGAAAGCCCCGCCGCCTTCTGAGAAGGCCTTCTCCTTCTCCTTCCCCCCCTCGCTCGCTGCCGAGGGAGTCGTGCACTTCACCTCGCCAAGGGTGCCAGGCCCATCGCAGCCCCCGGGGGGTATGCGCTGCTCGAACAGCCGGGCGCTGACCCTGGAGGCAGGGGTCGCACAGCAGCTTGGGGGGCGAGGAGGAGGAAGAGGAGGAGAAGGGGAGAAGGGAAAAGGAGGAGGAGGAGGAGGAGGAGGAGGAGGAGGAGGAGGAGGAGGAGGAGGAGGAGGAGGAGGAGGAGGAGGAGGAGGAGGAGGAGGAGGAGGAGGAGGAGGAGGCGGAGGCGGCGGGCGAGAAGAACAAAAAGGAGGGGAGAGGGCGAGGAAGAGAAGGAGGAGTGAGAAAACAGTCGAGGCGGCGAAGGAGGCGGCCGAAGAGGACGGCGTTCGCACGCGAGACGGCCGCGGGCGCGGAGCCGCATGGCGCGCACAGGCCCGGCACTCGGCGCGGGGTGGCTCAAGGCACGGAGGCTGCCCGCGGCTCGGCGGTCCGCGCTGCCAGCTTTTTGCGAGCTCGGCCACCCCCGCCGTCGAGCTCCTCCGCTGCACGGAACCACTCGGCCGACGTTCCCTCCCCCTCTACAGTCGAGGCGTTGACCTAAGGAACCCTAAATAAGGAACGAGGCCCCTAATTTCCAGAAGTTGAACTTCGATTTAGTATCGAAATCCTAAGAAAATCCAAGGCAAGCTGCGGGAACACGGAGCCCCTCCCCAACGAAAAGGGTTCCTTCTTCAGGGCCCCGACTGTACTGTGACGTCCGCGGCTATCGCAGCTGCCCCGAGGCCAGCAGCAGGGTGGGCAAAGGAGACCCTCTCGCACTGCTCCTCGACGTCTGCGCCGCCAGGCCGTCCCCTGCGAGTGCAGGGAGGCGGCCGCAGCCGCGAGGGCACCTGGCCGGCACTGCGACACCCTCGTGCTGCTGCCAGCGGACTCGGCGCCCGAGCCTCTCTGGACGGCGCAGGCTGTGCCCAGGGAGCTTAGGGGCCTGGAGTTGGTTGGCGGCGCGCAGAGGGGGGTAATAGGGGGTAGGGGGGAAGGCTTCTCGGAAGCACCCCTGCCTCTTAGAGGGCGCACATGCAAGGCGCGCGGCTTCGAAGAAAGAGCCTCCTCCTAACAAGCCTGCCCCGACACATTATATTTTTGTTTTGCGTGCCCAAGCGTCTTCCTTTGCGGAGCGGGGCTCACTGGCGCGACCGGCCGACCGACCCCTGCAGCGGGACACTCCGGCAACACGGTTGGCCGCCGCAGGAATCCTCGAAGCAACGAGGAACGCGCAGAGGCGCCCTCGCAAACGCGCCCCCTGCGCGCCGCCGAGGGAGGAGGAGGAGGACAAGGAGGAGGAGGAGGAGGAGGAGGAGGAGGAGGAGGAGGAGGAGGAGGAGGAGGAGGAGGAGGAGGAGGAGGAGTGCCCAGAGAGCCAGGCTTCGCCTGCGGCAGTGCCCGAGGTGGCATCGCCGCGCGAGCCCGCCGCTCGGGCCACGGGGCCTCGCCGCGAGGGCCCGCCGCCTCGCCGCGTGCGGCTTGCGCGAGCCCGCCCGGACCGGCGGGCCGACGCAGCTCTGGCATTCGATGCCGCCGGCCAGCGCGCCAGCGGCAGCGGCGGCCCACGACGGCGCCAGGCTCGGGTAGTCACTCCAGATTTCGTAATAAAGGGAGGGGGGTCTCATTTCGGGGGGGGGTCTCTTCCAGGCTATCTTGGAGGGCCTGGGGGGGTCTGGGGACGATGTTTTGGAGGGTTCTCCCACGGGGGAGGTCTGTAATGGCTTGTCTTGGAGGGTCCAGACCCCCTCCCTTTTATCACGAAATCTGGAGTAGCCAGGACCCCAGGCGAGGGGCCCCGGTTGGTAGTGGGGCCCCGGAGCCCCCAAATGGACCAGGGTCACTAGACCAGGTCTGCCCTAGTTGGTGTTTTTCGGGTGGCGGCAGTTCCGGTCAGTGGAACGGGGCGGGGGGGTCGGCTACAACACGTAAGAGTGGCCTTTCGCTGGAGTGACCTTTGATGCGGGCCCAACGGGGTCCCTCGATCGCCGAACGCGATGCGGTAGTAGCGTTTTGCGCGCTCGTGTTTAGTCCCCCCGCGGCCGCCAAAAAGCCGCGCACCAAAGGTCACTCTTACCCAGGGTCACTCTTGCGTGTAGTCGAGGGGGGCGTCCCCCAGTGCACGTCACTCAACCAGGCCCCGCTAAGCCCAGTTATGCCAACGCCCGGCAGGCTGCGGTCCTGGCTGCCCCTGGCATCGAGTCGGGCGTGTCCTTCTACAGGAGGAATGTCGAAGACGAGTCTAAACGTAGTAAGTTTTTTTGTTTTCTTCAGATTCAAAAATAAATGAGTATATATATATATATATATATATGATGAAAGCAGTTTTTGTTTAACTATTGTTGGTTCGCTGTTTGGACTATTCTGTTGTTTCTTCCAAAGTCCGCCTGTAGGAGGACATGCCCGACCTGAGCGTGGCAGGGCCTTCGCAGCCTGGCGGATGTCGCCCGTCGGCCCGGCTCGGCTCCTGGGGGGCAGGGCCGCGCAGAGGCCCTGGAGCGCAGGGTGCTCCTCGCCTTGGGCAGCCCATGGGAGAGCGGCTTCCTTGCTGTCGCCAGCTGGCGCGCCGCGCGCGACGCTTTGCCGCCTCCTCGGCTCAGCGCTGTGGCGGCGGCGTCCGGCATCGACGACGACCTCCCGTTGTGGAGCGGCCCTCGAAGCCGCGGGCGACGCTCGCGCGACGTCCGCGTCTGTACATCGCGCGGTCCGTCTGGAAGTCAACATAGAGGGCAAGGCGGGGCTTCGTTATTGCCGCAAGCCGCGCATCGCCAACTGGCAGCTCGCGTGGCCGCGCCACAGCTCAGTGACGAGGACGACCGCGCCACCGCCCAGGCGCTGCTCTGCTGGGGCCTGGCCTCTTCGGACGCGCTGCTGCAACATGTCGTGCAAGGGTTTCTGCGCATGCCCGCCCGATATTTGCCGCTGCATCAGGCGAGTCGGGGGCGGCGGCGCGATGGCGCGCGGCACGGCGCTGCAGGTCGTGTGGGAGCGCGTCCACAGGGAGAGCGGCCACCACGCTCAGCACCAGGTGCAGGCGAAACGCCCTGCCTGCCCATTCGACGGGCCTCGGGATGCGACACAGAGGAATTTCCTTGGGGAAAAGGACTGGAGGAGGAGGAGGAGGAGGAGGAGGAGGAGGAGGAGGAGGAGGAGGAGGAGGAGGAGGAGGAGGAGGAGGTGGCGCCGTTCCATTCCGCCCGTCGGTGGTGGAGAAAACTATCGAAATCGCTGGGCGCGGCACTGCGCCAACTCAGGCGCTCGCGGGACCACGCCAGACCCGCCAGGGCCCTGTGGCAGCTGCGGCGGAGAGCTGGAGGTCTCAGGCTGCCCTGGCCAGGCGCTCGCGCTCCGCTCGTGGGGTTATGATGATCGGAGTCGGGCGCATACTCCTGGGCGATGTGGGGCAGCAGCGTGGCGGGACTGGATACTCCAGATTTCGTGATAAAAGGGACCTCCAAAGACAAGCCATTTCAGACCTCCCCCGTGGGAGAACCCTCCAAAATATCGTCCCCAGACCCCCCCAGGCACTCCAATATAGCCTGGAAGAGACCCCCCCCGAAATGAGACCCCCCTCCCTTTATTACGAAATCTGGGGTACTCGACGTGATCGTAGACGATCCGGAGGAGCGTGCCGTGGCCAGTGCTGCCGCTCTCTGCAAAGACGGGCGGCTGGCACGGCAGGGCGGCGGCGTTGACGCAATGCAGGCCTCTCCCCGAGGGCTCGGAGCAGCAGCTGGGGGATGAGGCTTTCGTCGTGGCGGCCAGTGCGCTTCAGCGTCGCGCAGCGTGCAGCGACGGCGCACCCGCATCGTCGGGGAGTGTCGCGTCGAAGGCGTGGCCTCTTTTTTTCTGGAAGTGGTGATTGTTTTGCCCGGCCTTCGTGTTTTTGCGTTCTCCTGTCTCCCGCTTGCCGTTCGTGTGGTGAGGCCGAAGGGGACATCGCCCGAGGCAGTCGTGGCGGATGTGCCCGCAGGTCGAAGTTTACACGTGTGAGCTGAGTAGGGGGTCACATGCGAACCCTACCCCTACCCCCCACGATTTCTGAGGGGGAGGGTGGGGTTCACTTCGCTCGGGAGCTCCCGAGTGGAGTGAACCCCACCCTCCCCCTCAGAAATCGTGGGGGTTAGGGGTAGGGTTCGCATGTGGCCTCCTACTGAGGTCGTCGCACGGCGGGGGGAGGGACCAGGACGGAACGAACCCTTCGAGCGAAGTACGGTATGCTCGGGGATCGGCGCTCAGGGGATGCCCTGGGGCCCGCCCGGAGGAGAGCGTGTGCGGCTACGACGAGGACCCCCAGCAGGGCTCGGGCTGCGACAACGGCCCGGACAGGGTGGCCCGGGAGCTGCCAGCTGTGCGCGCTGGCACCGCTCCTGGCCCGGCCCCTCCTGGGCCTGGTGCTGGTGCGTGCCAAGACATCCGACGACGTTTTTTCTCGACCAGCTCGTGGTGTTGGGTCCTCGTTTCGAAGAGACGGCGCCCCGCGCCTCACTCTTCCCGCCTCTCCTCCTCCTCCTCCTCTCCTCCTCCTCCTCCTCCTCTCCTCCTCTCCTCCTCCTCCTCCCCCTCCCCCTCCCCCTCCTCCCTCCTTCCATCCTTGTCTCTGCCATCCGCATGTCTCTGTTTCGGTACACCTCTGACACGCTTCGTGGCCCCATGAGGAGCTCCACCCAAGGCAATGGTACCGCCCGCATGCGTCCCCGCCACCTACTTCGGCATACCCCTCGCACGTTTCGTGGCCCCACAAGAGGGCTCCACCCAAGGCCCAAATGCTGCCACCCGCATGCGTCGCCGCCACCCACTTCGGCACACTCCTCACACATTTCGGGGCCTCACAGGGAACTCCACCCAAGGCCCAAATAGTGCCGCCCGCGTGCGCCCCCGCCACCCATTTCTTCGGCACACCCCTCACACGTCTCGGGGCCCCACGGGGAGCTCCACCCATGACCCAAATGGTGCCGCCCGCATGCGTCCCCGCCACCAATTTCGGCTCACGTGGCCCCGTAGGCAGCTCCACTCAAGGCCCAAATTGTGCAGCCCGCATGCGTCCCCTCCACCCAGTACTGCACATCCCTCGCACGTTTCGTGGCTGCACACGGAGCTTCACCGAAGGCCCCAATGGTGCAGTCCGCATGCGCCCCCGCCACCCATTTCTTCGGCACACCCCTCACACATTTCGGGGCCCCACAGGAAGCTCCACCGAATGCCACAATGCTGCCGTTCGCATGCGTTCCCGCCAATCATGTCGGCGCACCTCTCACACGGTTCGTGGCCCCATAGGGAGCTCCACCCAGTGACCCAATGGTGCCGCCCGCATGCGTCCCCGCCACTCATTTCGGCACGCCTCTCGCGTGTTTCGTGGCCCCACTGGCAGCTCCACTCAAGGCGCCAATGGCGCCGTTCGCATGCGTCCCCGCAACCCATTTCGGCATACCCCTCACACGTTTCGTGTCCCCATAGGGAGCTCCACCCAAGGCCCCACGTGGTGCTGTCCGCATGCGTCCCCGCCACCCATTTCGGCACACCCCTCGCACGTTTTGTGGTCTCACAAGGAGCTTCATCGAAGGCTTAAGCGGCACTCTCCGCATGGGTCCCCGCCACCGAAACGTTTAGTGCTCCCGTGGGGAGCTCCACCGAAGGCTCCTCCGGTGGCGACGTGTGCATGCGGCCCCCCACTCAGTTCGGCACACCCCTCACACGGTTCATGGCCCCACAGGGAGCTCCACCCAACGTCCCGGTGCTACCATTCGCATGTGTCCCCCCCACCCATCCCCTAACATGCTTCCCATGTCTGGTGGCCCCACAGGCAGCTCCACACAAGGCCCCTTGAGGCGATCCACCGAAGGCGATGTTCACAGCGACGGTACTCACAACTGAGTATGGTTGGGCCCTTCGCCAGGTTAATTTTCAATCCGCGGCCCCCGACCCATGCCCCAGGGATAGCTTTTGGTCCCCCGTTCGTGTCTGATGGCCCCGGGGGCCTGGCAACGGCCCCGGAGCCCAGATGCCAGAATACCAGCGACAGACGTCGGGGTTCAACGAAGACCTCGACCGTCGGATGTCTGGGTGCCAGACCCTCCTGGCCTGGTCCTTGGCAGCCGTGCAGCACCTGCCCAGGCAGGCCTGGGCTCGGGATGCAACTCGCTCCAGGGCTCTCCCGAACGCTCTGAGACGGCCGCGACGCCCGACGCACCCTCCAGAACGGCCGCATCTCGGAGATCCCCGACGTACCCCGACCTTGTCCCGATCCCGATCCTGGCTTCGCCGCCTGCCTGCTGCCGCGGCGCCGGTCCCGAGCAGACCGGCGGCCGCGGTGGTGCGCGGAGGTGGCCTCTCGAGGGCGGGAGCGGTGCCAGTCGGCGCGCCAATGTCGGCGCCCCCTCCCCAGGTGTGGGTCTGCGGCACCTGCGGCATCCTCTACGACGTCGTGGTGCCGCACTTCTGAGGGGGGCGGAGGGGCGCGCAGGCCCGCTGCCAGGCCCCCCCCAGCCGCAGGTGGCGGCCGAGGCGCCTCCTCGTCGGAGGCGCGACGACGGGGGGGGATGGCGCCGGTGGGAGCCATACAGGTGTCCCTCTGGGAGCCATGGCGAAGACATGGACCATCGGCGTCCCTGGGTACAGGTATTGCCCCCCCCCTGGGCTATTCGGCCCTGTCGTCGCCTCCGACCTCTTTTCTTGTTGTTCTTGGGTGGCGTCCACAGGCCACCTCGCCGAGCCTCATCGGCTGGGCCAGGATCGGCGAGGGGGTCAGTGGACGTCCCCTGGCTCTCTGCTGTCGTTCGCTCGTGGTGCTCCCCGGGGCGCGTCAAGTCTCAGGCCGCCTCATCTGCCCTCCTGCTCCCTCCTCCAGCTGCCGATCCTGCTGATCCGTGATTCTTCTGCTTCTCCCCCTCCCTCCCTCCTTCCCTCTCCCCCTCCCCCTCTCTCCTCTTCCTCCTCCTCCTCCTCCTCCTCCTCCTGTTCCTTCTCCTCTCCTCCATCCTTCTTCTTCTTCTTCTTCTTATTCTTCTTATTATTATTGTTGTTATTATTATTATTATTCGTATTATTATTCTTCTTCTTATTATTATTGTTATTCTTATTCTTTTTCTTATTATTTTTAGTATTATTATCATTATCTTTTATTATTGTTATTATTATTAGCATCATTATCATTATCATTATTCTTATTCTTATTCTTATTATAATCATCATTATTATCATTGTTATTATTACTATTATTATTACCATTGCCAAGTTTTGGTTTACCTATGGGGGCGAGAAAGCTGGTGGGTGCGGGGTCCTTCGTCAGAGGCGTTGCTCGGGGTTGCCTGGGGTTGCCCGGGCGGCCCCTGGCGTTGCTCGGGGCAGCCCAGGGTTGCCAAGCAGTGCCACGCAGTGCAGAGCAACGCAGCGCAATGCCAAGTAGTGCCAACCAATGCTAAACAGTGTCGAGCAATGCCAAGCAGTGTCGAGCAATGCCACGCAATGCCAAGCAATGACACGCAACGCCAAGCAACACCAAGTAACGCCAAGCAACGCCAAGCAACGCGAAGCAACGCCAAGCAACGGTAAGCCACTCGCCTGTTGAGGCCAGCTGGCACTACTTGAGGGGGCTGTCTGTGCGCAGCCCGAAGCCTTTCCAATCCCTCTCGAGGAGTCGTCGACCCGATGGTCCCCCAGGGGGTAACGGGTAATGGACGTTCGTTCGTTGATCGTTCGATCGTTCGATGGCCGATTGTAATCGTTCATTCGATCGTGATCGTTCATTCGATCGTGGACGGCTGATTTGCCCGAGGAGTCGGAGGAGCAACAAGCATGATTATTTTTACGGATTGTACTACCAGACGGGGGCAAACAGAGAGTGGCAGATTCCAATCTTTTCCGACCAAGGTGTCGATCTGCATTTCTCTTCTTTCTCTTCCTGCTCCCCCACCCCCCGCTCCCATCGCCGACCTTGTGCTCCCCACCCTCGTGCTCGCCACCTTTTCAGGCCTGACCCTCGTGCTCTCCACCCTCGCCTCCGCGGGCGCCGCCGAGACGTCGGAGCGTTCCCCCCCTCGCGCGCAGATGCGATCGCGATCGCGCCGCCCGCGGCCTTGAGCAGCCGCGGAGGGAACCCAAGCAGGAACCCAAGCGAGCGCACGTAGTACCTCAAGTACTTTCCCTCCGACGCGCCATAAAGTCCAGTTGACTAGAATTTGATTCTTTGTGAAGCGCTTGGCAAGACTGAAACACCTCAGGAGCACGCGGGAAATCCTCGTCGACGAATCCGCGAGCTCGCTCAAGGCTGCGTTCGTGACCTCGCAGGCTTCGAGGCGCAGAGTGACTTGCCCAGTCCCCCTCCCTCCCCAGCGCTTGATGGAGGCTGTGTGGCGGCGCCCTCGCGGGCGCCAGGAACTGCGCGCCGTGCCCTCCATGCGCGCTGGCCTCCTTTGCCTTCCGCGGCTGCGCTGTCCGTGATCACCTCTGACACTGGCTCCTCCTCCTCCTCCTCCTCCTCCTCCTCCTCCTCCTCCTCCTCCTCCTCCTCCTCCTCCTCCCATCCTCCTCCTCCTTCTCCTCCTTCTCCTCCTCTTCCTCCTCCTCCTCCTCCTTCTCCTCCCCCTCCTCCTCCTCCTCCTCCTCCTCCTCCTCCTCAGCCCCGCTTGCCTGGCGGTTGTCAGAGCTGCACTGGGCGCGTCGCCGCAGTCTCCTGCCGGCACTGCCTCCCTGTGGGCCAGCAGGCGCTCGCGGAGCGGGGCTCCTTTGTGGAACGACGCTCCTCGTCTGCGGCCTCCTCTTCCCAGTCCTCCCTCCTCCTCCTCCCTCCTCCTCCTCCTCCTCCTTTCCCCCTCCTCCCCCCCCTCCTCCTCCTCCTCCTCCTCCTCCTCCTCCTCCTCCTCCTCCGTCTGCGGCCTCCTCTTCCCAGTCCTTCACCTCCTCCGCCTCTCCTCCTCCTCTTCCTCCCCCTCCTTCCTCCCCTCTCCTCCTCCTCCTCCTCCTCCTCCTCCTCCTCCTCTCCTCCTCCTCCTCCTCCCTCCTCCTCCTCCTCCCTCTCCTCCTCCTCCTCATCCTCCTCCTCTTCTGCACCTGTTTATCTCTCCGTCGCCGTCCTCCTCTCCTTCTGCACTCCCTGCTGCTGCTGCCTCCTCGTCGTAGTCCTTCTTCTTCTCTCCCCCCGTGCTCTTTCTTGCGTTCCTCGTCGTCGCCGTCCCCGTCCTGCTTTAACTCCTCCTGTCCCTCTCCTTGCTGCTGCTGCTGCCCTTCATCATTCCATCCACCCCTTGCTGCGGCTGCTGTCCTCCCAGTCTCACTTCAAGCCATTCCTCCTGCCGCTGCTGCTGCCGCCCCTTCTCCTGCTCATCCTCCCCAACCCCTGCTGCCGCTACAAGAGCTGCCGCTGCTCCTCCTCACCCTCCCCTCCTCCTCTTCCTCAGCCTGCTACTGCCGCCGATCCTGCCGTCCTGACCCGTCTTCCCGTGGGGCGTAGGGCGAGTTCGCCGAGTCCCGAGCGGGGTGTCGCTGCGCGGCTTCGCGCCGCTGGTGCACACCCCTCGCCGCTCGGGCAGGCACAGCCACGCGGTGCGTTGCCACCGCGTCCACGCCATCGTGCGACAGGGGCCGCGACGCGAACCTGCCATGCACGCGCGCATCGGATTTCTGCGATAAAAAGGGGGCGGCAGCAGATATCTGCTTTCTTTACGCCTGGATCTACATGCCTAGAGATAGTCTTGCTCATGCTCATACGTATTCTCGTACACGTTTGCATCGGCATGTCTTTTTATATGATCATAAGCATGATACGAAGTATGCACTTATGTGCCCCGGCTCATACATGTCGATCAGGGGGATGTGATACAGTACGTTGGGAGTATGTCCGACACATGTATCAATCGACATTGCGGCTCGCAGTGTAATTCAGGCACCAATGTGCACGTGAACAATCACAGCACTTACGTTAACAGGTTTGAAGACCCATACCCGAGTACCAATGTGCCCCCTCAACTTGATAGGCCATTGAGATGAACGAGCACGCCTCGACCGAATGGAATAGTTACACTAGCGTTGAACAAGTGGGCGCAACGTCTTTGAAGTTCATCGCTTCGAGTGAATTCAAACACGTTTCGAGTCCCCCACACATGGAATACTTGAACCACCACAGGTTTTCTGTTGTCCAACCCGTGCGTGCACTACGGGACCATGTTCTTTTAATCTTCCTCCCGGGTTGTCGCCTGGTGCCACCCGTCGCCGCATCGTCGCCGCCCCGTGCGTTGGCTGGGTCTGCTGGGCTTTCGTGTGGTGGGGTCTTCCAATAATTGCCAATGTGTGACGGGTGGATGATGGATGGTTGGGATGTTGGTTCGAGCATTGGAGTTGTCGGCTTCAAATGCATCAAACGAACCATCCCTCAGGGAATGCAGGCCGAATGTTACACCACAAAGACTGCACTTAGATGTTGCCCTATCTTGCGCACCATCAATTCCACCACCGCCATCGCACCAAGCAGATTGCACCACAGAGGTTTCACACCTAAGGCGAACTAATCCACTCTTTGGGGTCCACGCGGACAACAGTAAATTAGCTCAAACTTCAAGATCAAACATGTTTAATATATTCTATTTTTTTGGGTTCATCTCGATTAAGCATGTTGAACAACCATTCGGTTTCTTGACCGTGACGTCATCTGCATAATGGGCTGTCTGTCAGCGCGTGCCCCAACCAATGGGCTCTTGCACTTTCAAGTGCACTGTCTGTTGCGCAGGCCGTGCACGGTGCGACCAGTCCGTTTCAGTAGATGCGGTGCGCCTTGGTGTGCTGCAGTCAGCGTTTGTGATGCAGCCCATGTGGTGCACTTCTTTTGACGAACCTGCAGCCGTCAATTGCACCCACTTGCAGGTCAAAAAATATTCAAAACATAGTCCCCAGTCGATTTTTGGATTATTTTTGATTATTTTTGGGGTATCTTAATTTTTCGTCGAAGATCCCCTTGTAGGGGGACAGGCCCGACGCAAGTGTAGCGGTATCGGTGCTGTCTGTGGTCCCCGGCAGGCACAACCTGTTGGCGAGACTCCGTTGGCGTGGCGTCGCGAGGACCCCTTGTCGTGCAAACTCGTGGCTCGGGCAGGCGAGCGCTGCGGATAACGATGATGGCGCTCGCGACGAGAGAGACGACAATCGGCGTCGCCCCAACATACCTGTACTATATGTGCGTCGCCCTCCAGGTGCGACGCGCGCACCGAGAAATCTTGTAGTATATGCGTCGCGGCGGGCGCTCTCTGGCCACACCGCTCGAGATACTATATGTTCGGGTCGGACGCGCGCCTCCAAGGAGGACGCATAGTATTAGTATGTTTCTGTGCGTCCCAGACAATGTTGATGACGACGTTAGCTCGTTGGGATTTTCGGCAACTTCGAGGGGACGACTTCGTAGCAGCCGTGGTACGCAGAAGGGGTGTATATGCCAGTGGACGTGCCCTTGTTCCAAGCAGAGATGACTGCATTGGATAGGGCAACTGAGTGGGTAGCGCATGAGTTATTCTAGTACCAGCCAGCTCTGTAGGAGCTCTAAGCTGTAGAGAAGAAGAAGAAGATAGAGACGACAATGTTGATGACGATGACGACGATGCTATCCGTAAGGGCTTCGCCCCCATGCCGCCTGCCTCCCTCTCTTGGAATGGGACTTGCCAGAGCTGTGTTGGGACGTCTGGACGCTGACGTGAAGCAGTGTCGGGACTTCACGCGAGGGCCAATCTTACTTTACGAGGGTGTATGGTTTCGGTGGCGCGAATATGAGGTCATTTGCGATGGTTTCTGGTTTCGGGGTCGCGAATCTGGCATAACTTACGAGGTTTCCTGGCCTCGGGGACGCAACTATTGTGTACTTTACGAGGGTGTATGGCCTCGGGGGCGCAAGCATTGTATACTTTACGAGGGCTTATGGCCTCGGGGACGCGACGATCGCATGATTTGCGAAGGTCTGTGGCCTCGGAGGCGCAAGCACGGTGTAATTTACCAGGGTTTATGGCCCCGGGGACGTGAACATTTTGTAACGTCTGAGGGTTTATGGCTTCGGGGGCGCAAGTGTTTCGTCATCTGCGTGGGTTTATGGCCTCGGGGGCGCGAACGTTGTGGAATTTGGGAGGGTTGGTGGTTTCGGGGGTGCTAAGGATGCATCATTTGCGAGGGATTCTGGCTTCGGGGACGCGAGTCTTGTTCAACTTACGTGGGTTCATGGCGTCGGGGTCGCGAATATGGCGTAATTTACTGGAGATTATGGCTTCGGGGACGCGAGTATCATGTATTTTTATTTGTCCCACGACCACGCGGGAATTTAGACAACGCGATTCGGGGACGCTAGCCAGGACGTTTTTCGGCTTCCCCCCCTCGCGCGTTCAGCAACAAGTAACACTAAGGAAGCAGAAAACAGGACTGTAACAGTGGAAACTGGAAACTGCAACTGGTACAGGGAGCTGCAAGCCTAATCTTCGCAGCCTCATGGCCCCGCAAGGGGGCCGGGCCGGCCGATTGATGGCGACGGTAGGGACGATGACGACGACAATGGTGATGGTGATGAAGGCGATGGTGATGATGGTGGCAGAGGTGGCACTGGCGATCATGGTAACGACCGTGCCGACGAGGACGATGAGGCGGTGCGCGAGTGCGCAACACTTCAGAGACGGCCCAATAGGCCTCCAAGAGGGCCCCCAAACCACCCAAAAGAGTGCCCCAAGACTTCCCAAGAGGCGCCCAAAACGGCCCGGGAGGGCCCCAAGATGGTCTCAAAAGCGACCCAAGAGAGGGAGCACGAACAGAAAATCCGAGCGTTCTGCCCCGAAATGCCCTCAGGAGGCCCCAAGATGCGCCCATCAGGCCCTTCGAGACCCCCAAGAGGCTCCAAGGCCCCCAAGAGGCCCAAAAGATGCCCCCAAGAAGCCCCAAAACAGCTCTCCAGAGGCGTACGAATTGCCTCGAAGAGGCCCCCCCCAGTGGCCTTCCACAAGATCCCAACGAATATCTAGTAGGCTTCATACCCACACCCCAGGCACGTTGGCGGGATTGGCCGAAAGACCATGTAATATAAGTTCACTCAAAGTGGTCCCTCCGGGTCCGCCGCGGAACAAGGAGGAGGAGGAGGAGGAGGAGGAGGAGGAGGAGGAGGAGGAGAATCAGGTGGAAAGGACAAGGCATTGCTGTTCGATCATTCCGCGAGATAAGATCATGCCGGCCACGCGCGAGCGCACGTCCAAAGCGTTCAACGACGAGCACTAACCCGCCAACCCAGTCAAGTAATGCACCGTGGGACACCCGCGCGCGTCTCCGCGCGCGCGCGCGTCGAAGTCCTTCCAAAAACATGCGCGTTTCCAGCGTTACAGCGCGGAGAGCCGACAAGGCCAGAACGCCGAAATCCTTCAAAGGCCCGCTAGCCGTCTAGACCGTGACGGCGTGTGCCCAGTGAAGCCTCGCCCCGAAGCAAACATACAGTCAATTTGTCTTCTCCGCCAGCGTTTGGGTATCATACTTTCAGACAGACGGCATTGGATGTAGTGGTCGATGGAGCGTGTGATGTGAACAGAACCACGGACTGGGCAAACAACGTGGGTGCGCGCGCGAGTACACATTTGGCACTCTTAATTTGCAAAGCACGTTCGAACGGTTGTTGCATGTGTGTGTGTGAGTATACATAGCGGTATCGGGTTTGTTCAAGAACCATTGGTTTTGCAATGAGTTTAGCATGCTCGCGCAGGGGCGCCTGCATGTTCCTGCATGACATTATTTCACACGTATCCTGACACAGTGCAGCTGCTCGATCACGCGTGTTCACCGCATGGTATGACCTGACAAAGACGTAAAGGGGAACCGATTACCCTTCTGCTGTCATAGTGTGATCTGCTTTAAGTTCAGATGGGCGGCCCTGCGGAACAGATATGAAACAACGCATTGTGCGGAGAGAGGCGGATCACCCGGCTTCGTTTTTTTCCCAATCTTTTTTTAATTCGCATGGCAAGGCATCGATTTGGTGTAAAGTATTTGATGAAGGCTATGTGTGGGGGGAAATGTATGTGGCGCAACCCATAGGGTACAGTTCATTACCCGCGCAACATGCGCGTGTGACCACCTCCCATGCTCGCGCAAACATATCACCCTTCCACCCGCAACTTGTTGGCAAATCTCGTCTGGCCATGATCTCAACGAGTGCACGGGCGCGTGGAGCTCAACCGCGCAGACAAGTCCGTCTTGCAGGCCGCGAATTTGTGTTAGCTATGGTGACGACCGCGACGCCAACGATGATGACAATGACAGTGGTGTTCAAGCTGATGTCGATGGTGATGACACTGGTTGTAGGGTCAATTCCGACGACAACGAAGCTGATGGTGACGGTAACGACGTTGGTGACGATAATGCTGGCGATGATGATGGCGATGATGCTGGTGAGGAAAGGCGACGACAGCGACGATGACATGATGACGGCAGCGTTGATGATGGCGACGACGATGGTGATAATGATGTTTACGATGACGATGGCGACGATGAAGGTGACGACGGGCATGACGATTCTGCTCATGAGGGTGATTAGGAAATATGACGTCTTTTTATCGATCATGGCGATGGTGAGGATGATGAAGAGGTAAGTTCGCACAGAAAGTTGACCAGGGCGATGACATCGAGGATGCCGATGGTGACGGCGACGGTGATGATGACGATGACGATGATGATGATGGTGCTGATGATGGTAATTATGCTGCTGATGATGATGTTGCTGCTGGTGATGATGAGGATGATGATGATGATGATGATGCTGATGATGATGATGAGAGTTAGGATGAGGATGATGCTGCTGATGATGATGGTGATGATGGTGATGATGATACTGATGGTGACGACGATGATGATGACATGACGATACTGATGATGACGATGATCATAGTGACGCTGACGACGATGATACTGATTATACTGATGAGGATGGTGAGCAAGTGCGTGCCCGCAGAAACTAAGAATTGATGGCATACGTATGCAGCCTACCGCGGGCTTTTCGTATTTGTGTTGAATATGTTTGTGATATGGTGAGACAGCCAATGGTTTTGTACAGATTTCGACGTGTGCGCGAGGAGACGCGCGCGTGTGGCCCGCATCGCATGATTCGACAGGGTTGGCGGACTCGCGACGTTTTGGACAAGCGCGCGGGTGTGGCCCGCACGGTCTCCTTTCACATATTGTCTAAGCACCTGCGGTTTCTGTACGATTTCGGCGACTGTGCGCGAAGCGCAAGTGGTGTCCGATTGTTTTTGAACAGCTATGCGCTGATATGGAATGAAGGCATGCGGGTAATGGACGACTTTTGGCATTGAGCGCGCGGCGGCGCGCGCATGTGCTCTGTATCGTATCGTAAACCACTCGCTCTTTAGATCACGGCATTTGCACCGATTAGTTTCTTGTAGTAGATGGCAGGGGGTGGGGTCGATACCCGATTGGCCGGGAATGCAGCATTTGAAATTCGGGACGAACGATCGTAAATCACACGTATGAAACACCATGCGAACCTGGGTGCCGATAAGGGTGCCGATAACCCTGGCCGTGGTTGCGCGGGGGGAAGGAAGTCAATCATGAAGAGCTTGAAATTGTCAAGTCCACTGCTCGTGCAAACATCCCATCTTCCAACCCGCAACTTGTTGGCAAAGCCAAGCCCATACTGGCCTTAAGTGCAGTTACCCGTCGAAACATGCTAATGAGTCTCAGCTGGCGCAGTGACATGGGGACCTTGCTCAAGTGATGATGGTCACGACGACAAAGACGACAAAGACGACGATGATGATGGTGATGATGAGGATTGGGATGATTATGATTATGATTATGATGATGATGATGATGATGATGATGATGATGATGATGATGATGATGATGATGATGGTGGTGAGGATGGTGAGGATGGTGATTGCGGTGGCGACGATGACGACGGCTACGACGTCGACGATGACGATCCAGTCGGGGATGGTGTCGATGATGATGACGATGGCGATGATGACCATGACGATGGCAAGAATGACCAATGATGTTGACGATTTGACGATTGTGCAGATGAGGATGGCGTGGACGTGCGCGCCCGCAGAAATTCAGAATTTCGAGATTGTTTTCGTTGACACGCCACTTGATTTTCGAGTGTGTTTGAACACCTCCGTGTTGAAATGCCTAGAGCCAACAGGGTTGGACAGATTTCGACGTGCGCGCGCGGAGACGCGGGCGTGTGGCACGCCTTGTATTATCGGACAGAGCTGACGGGTGCGTGTCGCGCATGTCAAAGATGATCCCAGTGCGACCCTACCTAGGAGTTGGAGCCTCTAGGATCCAACTCCTAGGTACATGGATTGACGTGCGGTGCGTGGAACATACAGCAGCAGCAATCGTGGATGCTGTGCTGCGCTATGCTATGCTATGCTATGCTATGCTATGCTGCGCAATGCTAGGCTGGGCTAGGCTAGGCTATGCTATGCTATGCTATGCTGCGCTATGCTATGCTGCGCTATGCTATGCTATGCTGTGCTATGCTATGCTATGCTATGCTATGCTTTTGCTTTGCCTTCGCTTTTGCCTTCACTTTTGCCTTTGCTTTTGCTTTTGCTCGGCACCCAGGGAGCGCAACTGGGGGAACCGCGCGTTTGCTTTTACCTTTGCTGTTGCTTTTGCTTGGGTCCCAGGGGACTGGGGGAACCGCCCGGGGCGGTGTGCACTGCCCGGCCCCTTTAAGCCAACAGAGTAAGAACCCTTCTAGGCAGAGCCTAGGTAGGGAACATCCAACAATCGGTATCGCTTAACCGATCCCCATCCCCATCCCCATCCCCATCCCATTCGTGACCCCCACCAAGTGACCCCCCCAGTTGGGGACGCACCCTTCGAAACCCGAAGGGAACGGCCCATATCCCCATCCAGGGGGGTACCCCAGATTTCGTAATAAAAGGGAGGGGGTCTGGACCCTCCAAGACAAGCCATTTCAGACCCCCCCCGTGGGAGAACCCTCCAAAACATCGTCCCCAGACCCCCCCAGGCCCTCCAAGATAACCTGGAAGAGACCCCCCCCGAAATGAGACCCCCCTCCCTTTATTACGAAATCTGGAGTAACTCGGCCAGTGGGGCCCGGCCCACGCCGCTGGGGATGGGGGTCGGATACGCGATGCTCAATTGAGCGCTGCGGGACGGCTGCCGGATGCGTTCGGCACGAGCGCGCGCGTGTGGCCGCTCCTGGTCAAAACTTCACGGTCGCCTCGCACAGATGGCAAAACGTGCATGGCTCTCTTGTGACTTTCGGCGCGTGCGCGCGCGCAGAGAAGCCTGACCACATGTTGATGAAAAAGCAGTGTTTTCCTTTTCTCACCACCCACCAAGCCACCCCAACCCAACCCGAAGGCCTCAATTTGCCCTCCATTTCCAGTTGGGGGGGGTCGGAGAACACTGAAAAAACACGTATGGAACCCGTACCCCCCCCCAACCGAAATTGGGGTCTTCGGGTTGGGTTGGGGTGGTCTGGTAGGTTTGCCTTTTCGGCTTGTTTTGAACACGCTTTCTTACATTGTCGGAGCGCCCGTGGTTGCATGCGCGCGCGCGGGGGCGCGCGCGCATATGGCCCGCATGCTCTCATTAGATGGAGATTGTTACGAATCGCCTGTCTAACGTCATCGCATGCTCACCGCATATTCTTTGCGTTGGGGGGTCGATCACCACCCACCAGACCACCCCAACCCAACCCGAAGGCTCAGATTTACCCTCGATTTCCAGTGGGGGGGGTCGGGAAACGTCGAAAAAACACATGTGGAACCCTGACCCCCCCCAACCCGAAATCCGGGTCTTCGGGTTGGGTTGGGGTGGTCTGGTAGGTAGTCACCTGTCCAGGATGATATTATTGGGAAGGCCTTACGACCGGTGCCGCCGACCCTGAAGGGGGACGTCGCCGACGATGGCGGCCGCGGCGGCGACGACGACGCTGACGCTCTTGGGGGGCCTCTTGGGGGACTTCTTCGGACGGTCCGTGGTCACTTGGAGCTGCCTCGGTCGGAGTGGATGGGAGGCCTCGTGGAGGCATGTGGGAAAGTACGCAGCACCCCGCAACAATAGATAAAGAGTGAGGAGGGTGCCTCCTGGGGCAGGCTCCGGGAGGGAAGGGGGGAGGTGGTGGTCCCCTTATCCACAGTGGGGGGGCGGGGGGAGGGGTCCTGCGCTCCCCTGTCCGCAGGGAGACCACCTCCCTGTCCCCCTTGTCCACAAATGGGGACCCCAGGGGGAGAGCCACGCTCCCCGGGAACCCTTCCTGCACCCTCCCCCGGGACCCCTGGGACCCCCCCCCAGGATCTCCCCCCCCCCCCCCCCCCTATTTGGGACCCCACCCCTACCCCAGGAGCCCTCCCCCCCTGGCTGGGAAGGGACCGAAGGGAGAGGGCTTCCCTTCGAATCCATAACGACAGTGTTGGATTTCCAGTTGGCTGGATCGCCTGAGGAGGGCCCGGGGAGATGGGAGGGAGCGGCGACGGCGGCGGTGACGATCCAAACGGAAGAACGTCTCGCACACGCCGACAAGCTCGGCGGATTTGATGTACAGTCGGCCCAGATTAGTGGGTCGACCCTGCCAAGTCAGGGGTGCCCTTGTGCCCCGTGCCTCGCGACGCGTGCCTCCTTGCACTCCTGTGGCGATGTGGCCCTCGGGAGGGTCTTGTGGTCCTCGCGTGTGTGTATATATATATATATATACATATAGGATGGGAGATCGTCCAGAATGATCTTGCACCATCGCATGTGGAGGGGGACCAACAACCAGGGATTCCCTTCGGGGATCATCCGTTAACATTGGAACGATGCAGAGAAGATTGGCATGGCCCCTGCGCAAGGCTGACACGCACACATCGAGAAGTGCATACATATTTTTTGTTCTGTCCTTTTTTTGCTTGTGAGAAAAAAAGGGGCCTCGGGGCGCCAGCCAGCGCGCGGGGCGGCGACGAATGCCGCGACGGGCGGCCACCGATCGAAAGCTCGGGGGGCGCCGGCCGGCGCGGGGAGGCCGCGGCGAGGCGGCGGCGGGCGGCCACCGTCCGAGCGCTCGGGGGGCGCCAGCCCGCGCACACAGGGCGCTGGGCGGCCCAGCGGGCGAGCGCCCCGGAGAGGTCAGCGTGTGGAAGTCGACGAATGGAGGGGAAGCGTGCTGCCAGACAGTTTCCAGCTGTCTAGAAGATGCTTCGCACATGTTTCAAACATGTGGAAAAAAACAGGTCTGAACAAATGGCGAGCGCCCCGGAGAGGTCAGCGTGTGGAAGTCGACGAGTGGAGAAGAAGCGTGCTGCCAGACAGTTTCCAGCTGTCTAAAAGATGCTTCGTCTGTTTGTGCTGCTGGATCCGATGCGATCCCGCTCAATGTGGAGTCCACGGCGTTCCGCCGTGCCTTGAATCACAAAGATTGTGCGCCCTTGTTCTCTGCGTCCTTCTCTCGTTGTCTTGGTGCTCATCTTTGTGGCTATGCGCCTGCTCCGCCAGCATCCGTAATGCCCCCGCTAGCGTAGAGAATAAGATATGTTTTAAAACATGTGAAACAAAACAGGTCTGAAACATTCGTAGAAGATGTTTGCACATTTGAAACACGTCTTCAGTTCAATGATAGGACTGTTATAATGTCTATTGTCATGGCATCCGCAACTGTCAGCCAACTGCTCGGCAGCGCAAGCAGGGTTCTCTTGGTGCAGGCATCGCCCTGGGAGTCTTTGGGAGCCTCCCACGAGGCGGCCGCCAGAAGCGTGGACGGCGACACCAGTGATGAGCTCTGGGTTCAACTCTTTCGGGGAGGTGCGTATGATAATTCATATGCGTATGCGCGCACACACTATATATACCGTATATATACACGCATACATATAGACTAGAACCATCGCGCGCTTCGCGCGCGCTCAAGTCCTAGCTAGGCTCGACAGGCTAAAGCATGGAATATCAAGTGTTCAAGTGCCTTGTGCATCCAACGACCTTCTTGCAGTCCCTGCGCAAGCCTCAAAAGTGTGAAGCTGGGGAAATGCGGAAACCACACAATCATCAATGTCCTTTAGGTGTTCGATGATTTGGGGTCCTCGAAGGCTTCCTGGGATCTTTCTTCGGCGGGGGGCCTTAATTATGGTCTATTGTGCAAAAATAAGCAGGGGGTAAGTTTGAAAAGAAAGGGGATTCTTGGAATTCCATTTTTTTCAGATTGCCATGCCTTGGCCGTGGGTCAGAAGTTTCCTGGATACAAGCCGTGGACTGTTGGGACGCCTCTGGGGGCCGTTTGGCGGCGTATTGGGAGTCTTTCGGGGCCTCTTGGGAAGCTCTTGGTGCCTCCTGGGAGCCTCCCGGGAGCCTCTTGGGAGTCGCTGAAGGCATTTGGGGGGCGCCTCGAGAGCCTTTACGAGAACTTTGGAGCCATCTTTAGGCAAAGCGCGAACCTTTCCTGGGAGTCTTCCGGGAGTCTCCGCAGGCGTTTGGAGGGCGCCTCGAGAACCTTTGGGAGAACCTTGGGGCCACTTTGGGGCAAAGCGCTCGTAAGGCTTTGGGAGGCCCCCTCTTTTGTCTCTTTTTGGCGCGCGCGCTGACGTTCTAGCTAGGCTGGACAGGTGAACTCATGGGATCATCTTGATTTTACGGTGGTTTCAGCGGCAGCCAAGAGGATATGAAGACGACCCAAGAGAGTGCCAAGACAGCGTCAGCGAGTTCAACAGTATTCCCGAAAATCTTTGCAATGTGACCTCGAATTCTTGATGGGGCTCGGGATGAACTTGAACAACAAGAGAATCACTGGATTTACTTTTTCTCAAGTGGGGCCTCCTGACATGTAGTGCGCAGGAATCGAGGGGGTCCTGAGAGGCGTGCAGAGGGCTCTTGGGAGGCAGTTTGGAGGCCGCAGGGGGGCTGTTTTGGGGCCTCTTGGGCCTCTTCGGGGCTCCTGAGGGCCTCTTCAGGCTCTTTGGGGAACTCTTGGGGCCTCCTGGGGGCCTCATGGAGCGGAAAGCTGGGATTGTCGATTTGCGCTCCCCTTGTTGGGCGGCTTTTCGGGCCATCTTGGGACTCTCGTGGGCTGCCTCGGGGCGCTCTTGGGCCGTCTTGGGGCCTTCTTGGCCCGTCTTGGAGCCGTCTTGGGGGCTATTTTGGCCTCTTCGGGCGCTCCCAGGACGCCTCTCGGAACTCTCTTGGGGCCTTTTGGAGGCCTTTGGGAGCCTGGAGAGCCGTCGGAAGTCTGTCTTGGGCTGCTTGGGAGCGTCTTGGGCCGTCCTTTCGCGTTCTGGGGGCTCCTTGGGGGCGTCTTGGGCCGTCCTGGAGCGTTTTGGGGGCTCCCCGGAACGCCCTGGGGCGCAGTACCGGGAGTTGCCTCTGGATGTTCCTGAGGTGTGGGACGCTCCCGGGGGGGGGGGCGTACCTGTTTATACGATGTATATGTATAAGTGTACATCTATTCACACGTCGAGAGGGAGAAAGCGACAGAGAGAGAGAGAGAGAGAGACAGAGAGAGAGAGAGAGAGAGAAAGATAAAGGGGAGGGAGAGAGAGAGAGGGAGAGAGAGGCATAGAGAGGGGATGCGACTGGGGGGCAGAAAGCGGGGTGAAGCTGGGAGGAAGGACTGGTGACAGAGGATGAAGGGTGAAACTCGGGTTTCGGGTGTGAGGGTGGAAAACTCGATATATACACATATACACAGAGAGAGTGTGTGTCACATACATGTATACACATATAAAGAAGGAGTGCCACGAAGAGACACGAAGAGGAAGCATGACTGCGACGACGATGATGGAGGTATGGGTGAATGGATGGATGGTTGATGATGACGATGGCGGTGGTAGTTATGATGACGATGATGGGTGGCGGTGATGGTGATGGTGATGGTGATGATGATGGTGATGGTGCTGATGATGTTGATGATGATTCTGGTTACGCATAGCATGATGACGGTGACCATGAATCTGCTGCTGTTAATAATGCTAATGCTGATGTTGATGCTTATGCTGCTGTTGATGCTGATGCTGCTGATTCTGGTGATCATGATGACGATGACGATGACCATTCTACTTTTAATGGCGATTGCCATGAATACTGACGATGGCGCTGCGTGCATGATGCGGATTCTGATTATGACTATGCTTATGCTGGTGATCGTGACGAAGGCACTGACGATGATGCTGCTGATGATCATGACGATGATGATGGGGTGGTGGTGGTGGTGGTGGTGGCGGCGGCGGCGGTGGTGGTGATGATGATGATGATGATGATGATGATGATGACCATGATGACGATAATGAGGGAAGGACGAGGATGAGGAAGATGAGGATGAGGAGGAGGACGCAGTGGGTGGGTCTCTGCTGGCCACCTCATCCAGCTCCGCCCTCGACTTTGTCGGCCGCCCTAGGGCGAAGTCCAAGTAGACGTCATATGCTTGCGGGCGCGGCGTGGGAGGCGAGGCAGGGCGGGCGGGGTACCAACTGGGGAACGCCTCCTTCCAGGCCCCTCTCCTCTTTTTCCTCCTCAGTAGTTACCCCGACTGAGGTGAACAGAGTCCCTCTTCTTCTCCTCCTCCTCCTCCTTCTCCTCTTCCCCCTCTTTTTCCTCCTTTTCCTCCTTCTCCTCTTCTCCTCCTCCTCATCTTTCTCCTCCTCCTCCTCCTCTTCCTCCTCCTCCTCCTCCTCCTCCTCCTCCTCCTCCCCCGTCCCCTCCTCTAGAATGAAAGTTGAACACGTAGTTCTCTCCGTTCTCAAGCTGGTTATTGGCGGGGGGGGGGACGTGGTAGGCAGAGGTCCACAGCCATACTCAGAAATTCAAGCGCCCAGCCCTGTAATTCTGTGCCCCGCATATCTAGCAACGATCCAGCCGAACCCTTGGAAGGGTTTCCGCTTGAGAGTAGGTGTATAGTTCTCGGCTCGGGGCGATTTGATGAGCGTTCCCTCCTGCTCCTCCTACTGTCTTACTCTCAACGCCGTCGGCGCTGCGGATACTGAACGATGACGATGATGCGGATGCTGATGCTGCTGATGATGCTGACTATGATGATGCTGCTGCTGCTGATGATGATGTTAATGATGATGATGACGATGATGACGATGATGATGATGATGATGCTGATGATGATGCTGATGCTGATGATGATGGTGACGAGGCTGATGCAGCTGATGCTGTTGCTGCTGATGGTGATGCTGATGCTGATTACGATGCTGATGATGTTGTTGCTGTTGTTGATGATGGTGCTGATACTGATGATGGTGATGATGAAACTGATGCTGATGATTCTGATCATGCTGATGATGCCGATGACGATGATGATCATGACCATGCTGATGCTGATGTTGATGACGATGATGGTGTTGCTGCTCCTGCTGCTTTTGATGCTGATGCTGATGATGATGATGCTGTTGAGGATGCTGATGCTGATGCTGATGCTAAGTTGATGCTGTTACCGATGCTGACCAGCAGGATCGTGGTGCTGCTGCTGATGATGATGCTGATGATGCTGATGTTGATGATACTGCTGATGATGGTGATGATGATGATGATGATGGTGATGCCGATGCTGATGATGATGATGATGATGATGATGATGATGATGATGATGCTGATGATGATGATGATTGCAATCATGATGCTGACTCTGCTGCTGCTGCTGATGATGATGATGCTGGTGATGATGATGATGATGATGATGCTGATGCTTCTGATGATGATGATGATGATTATGCTGATACTGATGTTGACGACGATGGTGATGATGCTGCTGATTCGGATGATGATATCGATGATGTTGATGATGATGATGATCATGCCAAGTCTGATGATGATACTGGTGATGATGATGCTGCTGACGATTATGATGGTTCTGATGATGATGATGATGATGATGATGATGATGATGCTGATGCTGATGCTGATGCTGATGTTGATGGTGATGGTCATGATGATGATGATGATGATGATGATGATGATGATGTTGCTGCTGATGATGATGATGATGATGATGATGATACTGATGATGATGATGATGATGATGACGACGCCGATGACGACGATTATGATGATGATGCTGATGATGCTGATGATGCTGCTGATGATGCTGATGATGCTTGTCATGATGATGCTGATGACGATGCTGATGATGCTGATGATGATGCTGATGCTGATACTGATTCTGATGATGATGATGATGATGATGATGCTGATGATGATGATGATGATGATGATGATGATGATGATGATGAGGATGAGGATGAGGATGAGGAGGATGATGATGAGGATGAGGATGATGCTGATGCTGATGCTGATGCTGATGTGGAGGAGGAGGAGGAGGAGGAGGAGGAGGAGGAGGAGGAGGGAGGAAAAGGAGGAGGAGGAGGGGGAGGAGGAGTGATGAGGGATGATGGGGGAGGGAGGGAGGGAGAAGGGATGAGGTAGCGTGACATGGGGAGTAGGATGGTGGGAGCAGGGAAGAAGTATGGAAGAGCGATGCCCTTCCCCCGCCTCGTCCCCGTCCGGGTTCCCCCTCTCCCTTCCCCCCGCCCCCCAGCCCCCCCAGCCCCCGACCTCCGTCCCCCGTCCCCCGTCCCCCGGCCCTGGTCCGCCCCCCTCCTTAATTACTCTGGCCCGTCCGCCGTTCTGGCCTCGCTCTTCCTCGTGCTCTGGTTCTGAAGCCCGCCCCGTTCTGGGCCCAGTGTCCACATCCTCGCCGGCCCACTTCCCTGGTCCTGGAGGCCTTCAGGGACTTCATGGACGCGGCGCTGACCAGGGGATATCGGTTCAAGGACAAGATTTTCAGGAACGACATGATGGTGCTGCTGATGTGCTCGGCGGAGCTCCCGCCACGCCTCTTACTAGTTGGGGTCGACAAAGTCGACTATCGCCCCCTGGCCTTCTTCTCTCTTTTCCTCTTGCTTCCATATGCAGTTTCCGTGGTTCTCCTTTTCCAACTCCTCTGCCCCGTTCTCGTTCCCCTTCTTTTGCCACCGCTGCCGTAATTCTTCCCGCGCACCTCGCTCTGATTCTGCCCCTTCTTCCCCGCTTTGTTTTTCCCGCCAGCCCCTTTTCCCTTTGGTCGGTGCACCACGCCACACCAGGATTCCTTGTACTTTCCTCCCTCTCCCTCCTGTGCCCTTGACCCCCCCTCCCCCGCCCACCTCCTACCAACTCTCCTCCCTTCCCCTCGCCTCCCCCGTCCCCCTTCCCCCCCCCGGCCCGAACATGGCGCTGCCGCAACCCCGACAGCGCAGCACAGCTGCACCCCTCGTCCAGGAGCTGCCCTCCCCGCCGTGGCCCGGCGCCTCTCGCGGCAGCCGCCGGGGGAAGCCGGCCCAGGGGGTAGGTCGGGGCTCAAGAGAGGGCGGGGGCCCGTGAAGACGGGGTCAGCCAGAGCGGGGGATCCTGCAGGATCC
>CAUYUJ010018524.1:0-25000 GCA_963575745.1 Prorocentrum cordatum | reverse complement strand
ATAGCCAGACCCATCCACTCGGGCATCTTACACTCATATCATTCACGCTGAGACTCACTTTTCTTCAAACTCACACCCAGGCTCACCCATATTCAGTCGCCCCCAGACCCACTCATACGCGGACTCGCTCATACTCAACACCCTCATCCGCACATCAATTCGTACTCGTGCTTCCATGGCAGCCGCGACGAACCACGGATGGCGTTTGGACCACCCAAGGGGGAGCCGACCAGGGGTGCTGCACGGGCCCGTTCGCGCTCAGACTGATGGGAATTCTCGGGCGGAGTGTCAGCTGTGTTTCTGTTTGGGGGGGTCGTAGGCGTGTGTTTGTTCTCAGGCCCCCATGGCCCTCGAGATGCAGCATGCATGTCGCTCGAGCTTCCCACGGGGAAGCCGGCCGAGGGTGTTTGACGGACCCGTGCCAGCTCCTCGGCCGCTCGCTGCGCGCCTCGCGGCCGCCTCATCCCTCTGTCTGCTCTGCCCAGGGCTCTCGTCCTCCTGCCGCCTCCTCCTCTGTGCCTTCGTGCCGCCGCTGCTTCTCGTCGCTGCGCCTCCTCCCGGTCGCCCGCCCTGCGCACGGCTCCTGCCTCCGCCTCCCCGCTCCCCGTCTCCGGGTCCGCCCCCTCCCCCCGCTGCTCCCCTCGCCGCGTCGGCTGCCCCGCGAGGCGATGCCGCCGAGCCCCCCCTGTGGGCGGACTCGCTGTCCCCACGCGCGCAGACCTGGGCCGGCCGTGCGCGCCTCCTCGCCGAAATCTCTGCGCCGCGCCGCCGCGCGCGTGGCCGCGACGCCAAAAAGTGTGTGTGTGTGTGCATCCCCGTGTGCGTAGCCCGCCTGGCTTTTAGCGGACGAGGTTCGCTCCCGGCCCGCAGATCAAAAGTGTGTGTGTGTGCATCCCCGCAGGAGTGACTAGACCTCCTGCGATGCGCAGCGTATCGCCCCACTCTGCCCACCCTGCCGTCGTCGCCCTGCTGGTGTTTCCCCCGTCCCACGCCTTCGAGCTGCGCCCCCGCGTGGGAGGCCCGGCGTCGGGCGGCGCGCCGCCTCTCCGCCATCCACGCCCGGGTGGTGATGCCCCTCCTCCGCGCTCTCGCGCTACGTCCCCATTTGGGGGGTCCGGCGTTGGGCGTTGTGTCAACTCCCCGCCGTCCACGCCCGGATGGCTTGCTGCCGCGGGCATGCGTGGGGTTCAAAGCGACCACGCCTGACGGCCCGGCCGCGCGCGCACCGGCTCCGACCTTACGCGCCGCTTCGAGGCCGCGACCGCCAAAAAGTGTGTGTGTGCGTGTGAGAGAGACAGTGTGCGTGCGCGTGTGTGTGCGTGCGCATGTGTGTATACATACATATATACAGTGTTTGCTCATCATCTGAGGGTCTGGCCGCGCGCGCTCTTAGTTTGTTCCCTGCCCGAATTTATTCGCTTCGTCGCTGCGCGCGATGCCGCGATCGCCAAAGAAGTGTGTGTGTGTGTGTGTGTGTGCGCTTGCTTATCTTCAGCGCCCCATGATCACAGCGATGTAGCAGGCATGCCATTTGAAGTTCCCAAGGGGGGCCGACCAATTGTGCATCACGCGCCCGTTCGTGGTCAGTCTGTCGGGAGGAACGTTTTCTGTGTACACGCGCTGTCACGGCTTCGGTAGGGAGTTTACGAACCCCCCCGCCTTGCGCCCCGCCGACAAACGACGACGACGAGGACGACGACGACGACGGGGACCACGACGACGACGTGTCCCGCCAGCCCGCCCAATCGATTCGCCCACGCCGACGACGTGTCCTGCCCGCCCGTCCGACCGAGTCTCGCACACGATGGCGATGACGACGACGACAAAGCATTCCGCCCGCCCGACTGGTCGAGTCGCACACGGCGGCGACGACGACGGCGACGGCGACGACGATGACGACGTGTCCCGCTCGCCCGCCCGACCGGCCGTCTCGCCAACGACGGCGGTGACGACGACGACGACGACAACGATGACGGCCAGGAATTCGTGTACTCGGGCGGGCGGGCGGGACGTTAAACACAATCAGTTTTGTCCCATCAGCCAACCAGGGTTGCATTTCTTGTCCAGCCCGCCCGCCCGATTGAACGTCCCGCCCGCTGTCGTCGCCGTCGTCGCCGTCGCCGTCGCCGTCGCCGTCGCCGTCCCCGTCGGCGTCGCCGTCGCCGTGGCCGTCGCCGTCATTGTCGTCGTCGTCGTCGTCGTCGTCGTCGTTGTCGTCATCGTCGTCGCCGCTGTTGCGGTCAGATTGCCGGGACCTCTTATGCAGAGTGTCCGTTTGGGGGTGGGGTGTTGGGGTCGAGTTTGGTTGTTTGCATAGCCCCATGACCATCGCGATGTACCAGGCATGGCATGTGAGCCTTCCGAAAGGGAGCCGACCAGGGGTGTATCACGGGCCTGTTCGCGGTCAGGATGTCGGAGGCAATCTGCATTTTTTTAGGGGGGGGGGCGCTTGCTTCCAAGGCCCCAGGACCATCGCGATGAAGCAGACGTTGCATTTGAGCCTCCCATAGGGGAGCTGGCCAGGGGTATATTTCGGACCCGTTCGCGATCACATTGTCATGACATCTCAGGCAGAATTGCCGTTTGGGGGTATGCGCGTCTCTCTCTTCGGACCCCGTGCTCATCCTGATGTTACAAGCATGGCATCGAGGCACCCCAGCGGAGAGCCGCCAGGGAGCGTGACACGAGGATGGCCGATTTGATGAGGTCGTTGTGTTTCTTTTCGGAGCCTCATGACCATCGCGATGTAGAAGACATGATGACATGTTGGCGTCCCGACGGGGAGCCGCAAGAGATTGTGACACGGGCCCGTTCGCGCCCAGACATCTCGAGACCTCCCGATCGGAATGCCAGTTGTTCTTTTGGGGGAAGGCGTGTACATGATCGTCATGATGTGGCAGGCATAGAGTTTGGGCATCTCTAGGGGAAGCCGGCAGGGTGTACGATACCGGCCCGTTCGCGCCCAGACCATCGCAACTTCTCAAGCAGAATGCCCGTTTTGGGGGGTAGACGTGTGTCTGATCAGAGCCCTACTATCATCGCGGTGTGGCACGTACGGCATTCGGGCACCGAAGCAGGAAGCCGCCAGGGAAGGCCCACTCATACCCAGACCCGCTTACATCCCAAGCCATTAGTTTTCGGCCGCTCAGGCTCGCCCATACCCGGACGCTGGCAGAAAAGGAATTCGTCAGATAAGGAGATGCACACATAGGGATCTCTGCGCCGAGAAATGCGGCTCCGCTGTTGTTCGTTTGCCCAGCCTTCTCATGCGAATTCGTGATCGAAGGTTTTTTGTTCGGACGGTCTTTGGGGGCAAGTCTGATCGCGATGCCGCCTCCAGTTGGACCTTCCGGCGGCGCAGACGGGCAATCTGCAGAGACGTGGTCGGATCTGCATGGGAGCCGCAAGGGGCTACACGACACGCAGCGCTCAGGCGGCGGCCGCTGCACGGGGGAAGGGGGAGGGGCATCGCCTCGCAGGAAGCACCACGCTCAGAAGCGCCAGAAGTCCAGGCCGCACTCGACGCTGCAGAGCGCGGCGACACCTGCTCTTATTTGCGCGATCATGGCACTGTGTCCTGGTGGAAGTAATCGAGCCCGTCATTCTTGCAGTTTGTGCCTCAGCGGTCTTTGAGCTCAGTGGCCCTGTGGCCTCAGAGGCACTTTCATTCGAGGCTGCCAGTGTAGACATCGCGACGCTTGATGTCATCTTGGGGAACGTCATTCGCATCGTCGTCATCGTCATCCGAAGAGGTCATCACCCCATCATCACCGCACTCCCTTTTGTCACCATCACCATCACCATCACGATCACCACCAGCATCATCGTCATCACCATCATCATCACCACCGTCACCGCTATCATCACCACCACGACCTCGCGCTGCGGCGGTGTCGTGACGGTCTCCAACGAATCGATTTCGTTGAGGAATGGGAGGCCGTAGTCGACGATGCGCCATGGGCTTCAGAATCCGGTGGGGACACCGAGTGCCAGTACGTCCGTCCGTTCGACGGCACTTATGTGGACGATGAGATCATTGTTAGTTCCGCATGCACTGCGGCGGAGCTGGAGGCCCGAACGCCTGTGCTCCTCGCCATCTTTGCCGAGGCCTTACCCCACCACGGTCGTCAGATCAACGGGGCACCAGGCAGGACAGACGAGCCTGTGTGCGCAGGCCGCGCGTCGCCGGATGGTCGACGAAGGTTTTTTCTATTTGAAGCCCTTGGCCACAGGTAAGGTCGTGACATCATATCAGCACGTAGGCAGTGTATTCCAGGCCAACCCGTCTGTCAATGCCGATGTGAAACGCCGCCTGCAGCATGCGAAGGTGGCATTCTACCCTTTCCTTTGGCGCCTCTTCACGACGTCGCAGGTGAGTTCGGGGTGCTCCTCATGCTCTTCGATCTGTCAGTTACGTCTGTTGTATGAAATGGGAAGATTACACGGGTTTCCACGCAAGGCCTTGCACCAGTTCGAAATCCCCCAGATGACCGCCGTGCGTTGCATCACTGGCCAGTCCTGTGTTCCTCGCGAAGGGCTCACGGTATTGTCCGACGCCAAACTTTGGAAGAAGTATCCGAAGAGGATACAACTGCATAAGCATAAACTTCTGGAGCTCTGCGCGGATGTCTTGGATCGGCGCTGGACCCTTCTCCCGCCAGGGGTTCCAGCGGCGATCCGAGGAATGCGCGCGGAGCGCCGAAAGTTTATGTATATGCCGCTTTTGTTCCTCCAAGTATGGCGTCGAATCCCCTGAGAGCCGCGTGAGGAGGCGGCGCACCAAGCACGCCGCAGCCTCAGCCAGGACCCCTTGGCCTGAACTGCTGCGCGCTGCTGCGCGCGGCGCCCGTGACGCCAGAGCGGAGACCGGCCCAGGGCCACCGTGGTCGTGCGCTGGAGGCCGTCTGTCCTGGCTTGCTCCCCCTTGGGGACCCGACGGTCGATTGGTTCGTTAGCAAATTCCTTCTTTGGCGTCGGTTAGCGTCGACTAGTGCCTGGTAATCGATGAGGTTGCGCTGGTTTAGCGTCGATTCGCGTCGATTGGCGTCGGCTAGTGTCGATTTAGCGTCGATCAGCATTGGTTGGCGCAAGTGTCGAAGAAAACAGCGGTAAAAACATAAACTTTCGGCGCTACGTGTGGATCTCTTGGGTCTGCGCTGGGCGTTCCTGGCGGCGCCTTCGGCGCCGACCCTGGCGCGCTCCGCGCGCCGGGGAGGGGGGTCCAGCGCCGATCCGAGAAATTAGCGCGGGCTTCCAAGGAAGCATGTTTATGCAGTTTTTTCTTCATCTACTTGGGGATCCGATGGTCGATTGGCGCAGGTGTCAGAACTTCATGCGCATGGGGTCGTTCAGGCTGGACACCGCGTGCCAGTTCCTGAGGTCCGACGAGAGTTCGCTGGCGCAGCAGCACTCCAGGGCGTTCCAGGACCTCACTGCTGCGCTCCCTCGTGGCAGCGGCTGACGTGCGAGTTGTGCCTTACAGAGCACGCCCGGATCTTCAACACCATGAAGGCCCTCAAGAGAGCACGGGCTTCGCAAGATGTTCAGGAAGCTCGTTACCAGCTCTCGGTGCCCTGCCTTCGGCGATGACTACGGTTGCCTCTGCGAAGCCTTGGGTCACTTGGAGTACAGGGCGATCAGATGCCGCCGTCGGATGGAGAGCGGGGAGCTCCATGAGCTACCGCTAAAACTCGTCACACAGCTTGACGAGCAAGACTGCCGAACCCCCCATGCTATGCAGCGCCGCCGCAGCGCCGCCGCCCCTCGCTACGACCGAACCCAGTTATGCTTGCTCGTTCGCTCGATCGCTCATCACCACCGTCATCACCATCATCATCATCATCGTCACCATCGTCACCATCGACACCATCACCACCATGGTCACCATGGTCACCATGGTCACAATGGTCATCATCGTCACCATTGTCACCATCGTCACCATCACCATCACCATCATCACCATCATCACCATCACCATCACCATCACCATCATCATCATCATCATCATCATCATCATCATCATCATCATCATCATCATCATCGTCATCATCATCATCACAATCATCACCACCATCATCATTGCCATCATCACCACCGTTACCATCAGCATTATCACCACAAGCACCATCACCGCACCATCACCATCACCATCACCATCACCATCACCATCACCATCACCATCACCATCATCATCACTATCACCATCATCATCATCATCAGCATTATCATCATTATCATCATTCCCATGATCATCAACATCAGCATCACCATCATCACCACCGACATTACCATCACCATCATCATGATGATAATCACAAGTATCTTCATATTTATATTCATATTCATCTTCATCTCCATCTTCATCTTCAACAGCATGTTCATCACCACCATCACCATCACCATCATCATCACCATCATTATCATAATTTTCATCTTCAACAGCGTCATCACCACCATCAACATCCTCATCTTCGACAGCATCATCACCGCCATCACCGTCACCATCATCATCATCAGCATCATCATCATCATCATCATCATCATCATTATCATCTTCATCACCCTACCAACAACCAGCGTCATCATCTCCATTTTCATCATCACCACCATCAGCGTCACCACCGCCATCACCATCATCATCACTATCACCATGACCATCACCACCACCGCCATCACCATCACCATCAATATTACCATCACCATCACCATCGCCATCACCATCGCATCACCATCACCATCACCATCACCATCACCATCACCATCACCATCACCATGACCATGACCATGACCATGACCATGATCATGACCATCACCATCACCATCACCATCACCTTATCATCATCATTACCATCCCCTTTAATAACCATCATCATCATCATCATCATCACCATCACCATTATCATCATCATCATCATCATCATCATCATCATCTTTGGAACTATGGTCATGTGGCTCAAGCCGTTCGGAAAACAGCCACGTGAACAGACCACGACCTGTAGTTTCTGTGGATACACAGTGGTCATTACGAGGCCACCCCTGTGCAGCAACCATCATGGATCAGCAGAATCCGAATTTCGTACCGCAGACAATGGATCAGGATGGTAAGTTGGTCGGTGCGCGGGTGCCCCCATCTTTCTGGGCAAAGTGCTGCTTCCCGCCGTGCGCTATCTCGGGGTACGAGACTGGCGATCCCACCGCGGGCATGTGTTCAGGCATGGCCCTGTGGGCTTTCATCCTCGAGATTTTCTGCTGCATGGGCTGCGTCGTGTCCCTGTGCTGCTGGTCGCCAGATCCACAAAACATCACAGGGGACGGCTCGCAGCGCACCGTGGAGGACAGGTGCATGGCTGGCTTTTGCGTCGGCTTCTTGGCCATTGCCTTCTGGGAGAACGGCGACTTCTGCTGCGGGCCGGACGGCTCGTGCACCTGGTGCACCGAGGAGGCGCTGAAGGGCTGCTTAGCTCGCTGGATCCCTGAGCTCGTCGGCCTCCCGCCCTTGGACTGCTGCTACGTCATGTGCATATGGAAGCCCGAGCAGTCGCGCAGGCTCTTCCGCCGCGACCTGAGCAACCACGGGGGCGGACAGCCTGCCCCAGTGGGCGCCCCGGTGCAGACCGGTGCAGGGAACCTCCCGTACTTCCAGGTGGGCCTGCCGCAGCAGGCCCCGCAGGTCGTGGGCCAGGCCCAGGGACACTCTGTGAATCACCACCCACCAAACCACCCCAACCCAACCCGAAGGCTCAGATTTACCCTCGATTTCCAGTGGGGGGGGTCGGGAAACATCGAAAAAGCACATATGGAACCCTTACCCCCCCCAACCCGAAATTCGGGTCTTCGGGTTGGGTTGGGGTGGTCTGGTAGGTAGTCAGTGAAGCACGGCTGCCGGCCCAGATCTTCGGCGGCGTGGTTTTTCCAATCCGGACGCGCTATCGGCGATGTAGGTAGCGGCGATGCAGGTTTCGGCATTGCAGGTGGGGGCGGTTCGTGGCCAACCCAGTCGCAGGAAGGCGCTGTTCGTGCTTTCCTGCGAGCCGTTCTGCGCGGGTTCGGCGCCGCAGAGCGCAGATTCCCAGCATCGCTGCGCACCAACGTCGCCGTTCGCGTGGCCGTGGTGAGTTTTTTCAGCCGTCGGGGCCCATCATTAAAACAACGCGAAGATCGGGACACAATCGGATCGGGATAACTCGAAATCTCTGAGAATCGGCGGGTTTGGAGGATGTATTGGGCGCCGCGGCCGCGCCAGAGCGTTCCGGAACGCTCTGAGAGCGCTCCGGAACGCTCTGGAGCGATTTATCCCGATCCTGGCCCTGTTTTAATCATCGGGCCCCGGGGCCTTCCGACTCGGATCCGGGACCGAGGCCTACCCCCCGGGGGAGCGGTCGGACGTGGCAGGACCGCGGAGATTGGACAGATCGGTTCGGCGCGCGTCAGGGAAGCCAGCCCTGCCCCCCCCCCCGCGCCCCGCTCCCCCTCACCCCTCGTGGGGGAGGGCGAGGGGGGGTACTCCAGATTTCGTCATAAAGGGAGGGGGGTCTCATTTCGGGGGGGGTCTCTTCCAGGCTATCTTGGAGGGCCTCGGGGGTCTGGGGACGATGTTTTGGAGGGTTCTCCCACGGGGGAGGTCTGAAATGGCTTGTCTTGGAGGGTCCAGACCCCCTCCCTTTTATTACGAAATCTGGAGTATGGTATTCCGAGGCGGGAATTTCTACAGGACCACCGCCTGGAGGGTCAGTCTTCGGAGCCTCGGCAGGCGGTGGATGTGGACACATTCGGGCCCCCGGGGGCCGAAATATGTTCATATCCACCGCCCGCTGGGGCACCAGGACGTCGGTTCCCAGGCTCAGCCACGCGCAGAGGGGGGTGGGGGGAGGGGGGAGGGCTTCTTAGAAGCACCCCTGCTTCTTAGAAGGCGCGGGTTTTATCTACAGATGTGAGGCCGGCGCCTTCTAAGAAGCAGCCTCCTTCTAAGAAGCCTTCCCCCTTCCCTCCACCCCCTTGTGCGCGCCGCCAACAGGCGGTGGATATGGATAAATTCCCGCCTCGCAGGTATGGTATGGGTCTGCGCTCCGCGCGGGGCCTCCCGCCCGATCCACCGAGCTCGGCTTCCGGCCCGCGCTCTTCGGCGCCGCTGCTCTCGCCTCGCTCCAGGGACGGGCGGCCGATGCGCGGACTTGCATCGAGCTCCCCCTCCCACGGCCCGAACGCCCTCAGGACCTCCGCCCGCCCTTTCTTGTGGGCCCTACCCCATTCCAGGGCTGGACCTGGATGGTGTTTTGGCCACTTCGTGGGCCGTTTTCGGTTCGATTTCGTTTTGCGGTAGAGGCGGATCGAAGACGGAACGAGGGAAGACAAGAACACAACGACAACGAAAAACACCGTCTAGGTTCAGGCCTGCCCCAGTCGCCGGGGGTCGCTGTAGATGCAGAGTCGGCGTCCTCCTCAGGGGGGGTTGCTGGATCGGCGACCGCAGTGACAGACCCTCTCAAGGTGCAGCAGCCGGTGGTGGTCGGCGCGGTGCGGGGTGGGGCCAAGTGTCCGCGCGCACGGGCCCCAGCCTCGGCCCACCCTGGGGCCAGGACCAGTGCACTCAGGTGGGAACAAAAACACGCAGACACAATTAATCGTCGATTCCCAGAAAATATGGGAAAATATTGGAAGTGGGGTGGAAGACAAAAACCCAGAACATATGGGAACATATGGGGAATCCTGTTAGTTGTGTGTATTTATTTGTGTGTCCCAGGGCCCCTTCATGCATGCGCCGACCTGACAGAGTCCAGGAGGACGCCTCCGCCAATCTCGGGGGCTTCCAAGAGTGGGTGGGGACTGCACCCATCAGAAATCTAAGGACAGATGCCACATTTCATGGGCTCCATATTGCGCTTTCGCTCAAGAAAACCAAGAACATGGACTGGACCCTGTGCGTTTTCTTGGAGCTTCTTTTCTTCTTAGAATGCTCGTGTATGTGAACCTGGGCTACTGGTTAAGAAAACGCATGGTGTGAAGTCCATCTTCGGAACGTAGACCTTTCCGAAGTCGCTGGGGGGGTAGGGGGGTGGCGGATACAATGGCCGGGAGTATGAGATCTCCCAGATCTCTCTTGCACTGCTCTTCTCCCCTCGCTGCGTCCCTTGGGCCCCCCCCCTCGTCCGCGCACATGCCTCGGGCAATTACGCACACCCCCGCCTCTTCCTGGCCCCCCTCCGGCCTAACCGACCCCTAGCAAACCATCCCCTTCCGTGACGACCCCCCCCCGCCTCGCCCCACGACGTTTGTATGCGGCCGGAGGGGAGCTCGAAAGGCGAGGGTGACGTCACGGAAAGGAATGGTTTGCCAGGGGTCGGTTAGGCTGCGCCCTGGAGTTGGCGCTCTCTGAAGGTCGTCGCTCAGCCAGCGGGGTACGGCGGCCAGGAGTACGGCTCGAACAAGGAGGCCTACGGCACAGCCTGACCTCCGGGCCGCGGGGCGGCTCACGCTGCCGCCGATCGGGAGGCGGGCTAGCTGAGCAGGAGGAGGAGGAGGAGGAGGAGGAGGAGGAGGAGGAGGAAGAAAATGGGCGAACGGAAGAGCCAGAAGCCTCTCGAGTGCCTCTCGGAGTCTCCTCGGAGGTCGCTGGGAAGCTTATTGGAGCCAGAAGCCTCTTGGATACCGGCGGAGACTGAGGATGGGAATGACGACGGCGGCTATGACGAGGAGGTGGTAGGGGGTTCGCTGCGGCTCGCAAGTGGAGCCGACTGGGGTGGAAGCGGGGCGACGGGGCGGGAGGATGAGGACGGTGAGGATGAGGATGGTAAGCATGCTCGCGATGGTGATGGTAATGATGGTGGTGATAGTGATCACGCCGATTACGAAGCTGAGGGAATTGATGGTACTGGCGACTACAGGGTTGTTGATGATGGTGGTTACGTCGACGATGATGGTGGTGGTTGTGATGATGAAGCTGACGGTGATGTTGATGAAGAAGGTGACGATGTCGATGCGGATCACACTGAACATGCTGGCGATTGCGATGGCGACTTTGCTGTTGATAATGTTGAGTACGACGATGACGATGACGATGATACTTATGATGCTGCTGCTGTTGCTGCTCACGACGGCGATGATGCTGCTGCTGATAGCAATAATGATGCTGCTGCTGATGATGATGATTATGATGATTATGCTGCTGCTGCTGCTGATGATGATGATGAAACTGATTATGATGATGATGGATGGTGATGATGATGACGGCAACAACGACGAATGATGATGATGATGATGATGATGATGATGATGATGATGATGATTATGATGATCATGATGGCGTCGATGCTGATGATGCTGATACTGATGCTGATGATGACGGCATCGACGCCGACAAGGATGATGATGACGACGATGATGCTGATGATGATGTTGATGATGCTGCTGATGATGCTGCTGCTGTTGCTGTTGCTGCTGCTGCTGATTCTGATGATGATGCTGTTGATGATGATGATGCTGATGATGATGCTGATGATGCTGCTGATGATGCTGATGATGATGCTGCTGCTGATGATGATGCGGATGCTGTTGATGATGCTGCTGTCGATGCTGATGCTGCTGCTGATGCTGATGATGATGCTGATAACGATGCTGCTGATGATGCTGCTGATGATGCTGATGATGCTGATGATGATGTTGGTGCTGATGCTGCTGTTGATGATGAGGATGCTGCTGATGATGATGACGATTATGATGATGGTGCTGCTTCTGATGCTGCTGCTGTTGCTGTTGTTGCTGCTTATTATTATGATGATGCTGTTGATGCTGATGTTGATGATGATAATGCTGATGCTGCTGCTGCTGCTGCTGCTGCTGCTGATGATGATGATGATGATGATGATGATGATGATGATGATGATGACGATGACGATGACGCTGACGATGACGATGATGGTGGTTGTGGTGGTGGTGATGGTGGTAATGATGATCCTCGGGCTTACGCCACACTGCTGACCCCTTGGGAGAGGGCCTCTAGGGCGCCTTTTGGGGATTTCTTGGTGCACTTTTGGGCGCTGCATGGGGGCCTCTGGGGGGCTTCTCTGAGCTTCGTGAATGGCTCGACATGCGGGCCCTGGTTCCCCTTCGGGGTTCGGTCTTGCGGCTGTCTGGGCTCTCGTTTGGCCTGTGTTGGAGGCCTCTGGGGCCGCCTGCGGGCCGTGTGCGGGCCCTCGTCGCCCGCGTAGGGGCTCTCTTGGAGGCCTCTGGGGCCGTCTGGGGGGATCTTGGGAGCTCTTGGGCCGCCGTGTAGCGTCGGGAACCCCACAAGGCCAGAACGCCGAAAACTTTCAACGTCGAACTGAAACTCGATGAGAGTGTTGTCTCGTGGGGCTCTCTTGGCAGGGCCGGAAATGTTCGTTTGTGTTCCCCCGCTGGGCCCCCTGTTGAAGCTGCCCTGGGGCCCCCCTGGGCCGTCTTGGGGGCCTCTTGAGCGGTCTTGGGGCCCTCTGGGGTCGTCTGGGGGCCCTCTTGGCGGCCCCTCGGGCCGTCTTGGGGTGATGCAGGAGGCTTCTTGTGCCGCCGTGGACGGTGTGATCGCGCAAGAGGCGACTGTCCTAAACATGCAGGTTTCTCCAGAGGAAAGGTCGAGTTTTGCTATTGGCGGTCGTCTTGGGAAGCTTCGTCGTGGCTTCTTAGGGCGTCTTGGGGGCCCTCTTGTGCCGTCTGGAGGCTAGCGCGAGCGCTTTGGATCGATCTTTCAGCGGCTCGTGGCCCTCGTGGACCGTTGTGCTGGGGCCCCACTGGGCCGTCTTGGGGGCTTCTTGAGCGGTCTTGGGGCTCCCTGGGATTCTCTGGGAGCCCGCTTGGAAGCCTCTTGGGCCGCCCTGGGACTGCGGGAGGCTTCTTGGGCTGCCGTGGACGGGGTAATCGCACAAGAGGCGACTGTCCTAAAGATACACGTTTTCTGAAGGAAATGGGGCGATTCTGGCTCTTGGAAGCCGTCTTGGGACGCCTCTTCGGGACTTCTTGGGGCGTCTTGGGGACCTCTTGGGCCGTCTGGGGGTTTAGCGCGAGCGCTTTGGATCGAGCTTTCAGCGGCTCGTAGCCCTGTCGAAACGTCCAGAGGGCCTCTTGGGGCCCTATTGGCCTGTTTTGGGTCTTTCTGTCCCCCCTGGACGCGCTCGGACGGTCCGCGGGGGACCCCCCCGTCGAATCGACCAGGCCGGGCTCCCGGGAGAGGGGTTCTGGGAGGGGGAAGCATCTCACACGCCGACGAACCCCAAAGGGTCGGCGGATAATGATACTGATGCTGATCGTGATGAAAGCGACTTTGTGATATTGATGATGATGGTAATGGTGATGATGATGATGATGATGATGATGATGATGATGATGATGATGATGATGATGATGATGATGATGAGGATGATGATGATGATGATGATGGTGGTGGTGGTGGTGGTGGTGATGATGCTGCTGATGATGAGGATGATGATGGTGAGGGTGATGGTGATGATGATGGTGATGCTGCTGCTGATGGTGATGATGAGGACGATGATGATGCTGATGATGACGGCGATGCTGATGACGATGATGATGATGGTGATGATGAGTGATAATGATAAGGATGACGATGACGATGATGATGATGATGCTGATGAGATGCTGATGACGATGATGCTGATGATTCTGATACTGGTGATGATGACGCTGCTGACGACGCTGATGATGACGATGATGATGAGAAGGATGCGGATTAAGATGATGATGATGCTGATGATACTGGTGATCATGATGATGCTATCTAGATATGTAGGCACATAGTTCGATATCTATGAGAGAGCGTGATCCACCGCCGCTTTACAGTGGAAAATTCGCCCCCCCCCCTCTTCCTCCGGAACCCGGGGGTCCCCCCCCCTCCGAAAATCCCCCCCCCCCCCTGCCCCCCTCCCCCCTCCCCTCCCCCGGCCCAAAACCCCCGTTCCTCCCCTAAACCCTCCCCCCCCCCCTCCCCCCTCGGAAACCGGGCGGGGTCACTACTGGTTCGAACCCCCCACCCCCCCCTCGAAAACCAGGGGGGGTCACTACCGGTTCGAACCCCTCCCCCCCCCCCTCACCGCCAGCAAACGACTCCCGGTCCCTACCACCGTCCGCACCACATCCCCCACTGTTGTTCCCAGCACCACTGTCCTCACCACCACTGTCCCCACTGGTTCCACCACCGTCCCTACTGTCCCCACCAGTGCCCCCACCACTGTCGCACTGTCCCCACTGTCCCCACCACTGTTCCCACCCACCACGGTTCCACTCTCCCCACTTTCTCCACGACCCCAACCACTGCCCGACTATCCCCACTGTCCCCACTGTCCCACTGACTCCTCCGCTGTCCCACTGAGCTGTCCCACTGTTCCCACCACTGTCCCCAATGTCCCCACTGTCCCCACCGCTGTCCCCACTGTACCTCTGTCCCATTGTCCCACCGCCGTCCTCGCCACCGCCTTCACCACTGTCCCCACCACCACTGTACCCTCCACTGTCCCACTGTTTCCACCTCATTCCCACTGTCCCCACACCACTGTCCCCACCACCACCGTCCCCACCACTGTCCACTGTCCCCACTGTTCCCACCATTGTCCTCACCACTGTCCCCACCACTACCGTCCCCACCACTGTCCCACTGTCCCCACCACTGTCCCGCTGTCCCCTCACCACTGTCCCCACCACCACCGTCCCCACCACTGTCCGCAGCCCCCCCCGATTTTCGAGGGGGGGGGGGGGGTTCGAACGGTAGTGACCCCCCCCGGTTTTCGAGGGGGGGGGGTTCGAACCGGTAGTGACCCCTCCCCCTCTTGTCATGATGGACTGGGGGGGGGGGGGGGGAGGGGTTCGAACCGGTAGTGACCCCCCCCGGTTTTCCGGAGGGGGGGGGGGGGGAAGGGTTTTGAACCGGTAGTGACCCCCCCCAGTTTTCCGCCAGCAGCGGTAGAACACGCTCTTTCATATCTATACGACCACCCTGCGGGTGATAATGAGGTAGGGGGCATCAATGGGCAACAGTGGTGGTGGCTGTTGTTCTGACGATGCCTGTGGTGCGCATATCGATGTGCATGTCGACTTGCTTTTCGGTCTGCATCTCGATTTGCATGTCGACATGTCGATGTGCATGTCGATTTGCTTTTCGATCTGCATCTCGATTTGCATGTCGACTTGCATTGGAAAGCTCGCCGCAGGCGCCGATTTTTTTTGTTCTTTTTTTATTCGCAACCCACGGCGCCTTACGATTTGCATTTGGATGTGCATGCCGATTTGCATTTCGATGTGCTTTTCGGTTTGCATGCCGGTTTGCATGTAGACTTGTATTGGATAGCTCGCCGCAGCCACGGCGGGACACCGGCGGGACACAAGCGGGACACCGCGGGGCACCGTTTGACGGGAGGAGCATCATCTGGTCCGGCCGCGGCCAAGCCACAGGAGGATTTCGGGACACCAGCGGGACACCGGCGGGACACCGTGGGCCACCAGCCGCCAGAGGAGAAACATTTGGTCCAGCCGCGGCCCAGCCACAGGAAACACTAGCGGGACACCGGCGGGACACCGAAGGCCACCGGCCGCCGGAGGAGAAACATTTGGTCCGGCCGCGGCCCAGCCACAGGAGGATTTCCTCTCGCCCGCCCACGCAGTTTCGCCTCGCCCGCACGCACGCACGGCACGCACGACACTAACCCTAAACCGAAATCGATTTCCGGGTAGGGGGAGGTCTCCGTTTCACGTCGGACTCACCCCCAACCTCCGATACATACATATATACGTATGTATATAAAGATATATATATATATATGTGTATGTGTAGATCGATCGATAGATGATAATGCTGATGATGATGGCGATTATGATGATTATGATGAGGAGGATGATGATGAGGATGCTGATGATGTTGGTGATGGTGATGGTGATGATGATGATGCTGATGCGGATGCTGCTGATAATGACGATGACGATGACGATGATGATGGTGATCATGATGCTGCTGATGACGATGCTGATGATGCTGATTATGAGTATAATGATGATGCCGATGCTGATGCTGATGCTGATTATGATGATGATGCCGATGATGAGATGATGCTGCTGCTGCTGATGATGATGATGATGATGATGATGATAAAGATGATGATTATGATGATGATGGTGGTGGTGATGATGATTATGATGGTGATGATGATGCTGCTGATGATGATGATTCTGATTATGCTGCTGCTGCTGATGCTGCTGCTGCTGATGATGATGATGATGATGATGATGATGATGATGATGTTGGTTTTTATGATGATAATAACGATGATGACGATGCTGATGATGATGATGATGATGATGATGATGATGATGATGGTGGTGGTGGTGGTGGTGGTGGTGGTGGTGAGGAGGAGGAGGAGGAGGAGGAGGAGGAGGAGGAGGAGGAGGATGATGATGATGATGATGATCATGATGATGTTGCCGGTAATGGTTCTGATGATGCAGGAAGCTGCGGACGGTGAGTGAAGCTGCGTCCGCCTCGAGCCGACCGGGGCACACCCTGTGGTTCAGAGGCTACTCTCGCTGCCAGCCATGGTCTCGGAGGGCCGAGCAGGGGCGGGGGGATGTGGGGAAGGGGGAGAGGGCGGGAAGGACAGGGAGGTTGGTAGGTCATCATGTTTCGGGCGGGTGAGCGGGCAGTGGTGGAGGAAACACTGTGCACTTCCTTGCCATCGTGCCATCGCCGTAGTCTAATCCCCCGACCTTCTGGGCTTCTCCACTTTTGTATTTTCTCTGCGCATTCCCAGTCCCGCTAAGCCTGGACTAGGGTGATGTATGTAATGTGGAGTTTGATGTTGACCGCACCCCCTCTGAGGCCCTTGTGCAGAGGACGTTCAATCGCAGTGCCTGCCCAGGTAAGAGGGGGGAGGGTTCGGTTGGGTCAAGGCGGGCATGTCCCTCTACAGGAGGAGTATTCCCAAGTAGTCAAAAATAGTTTGGGGACAATGTCTCGACTACGTTTGATTTTTGCAGATTCTTGTTTTGCTATTATTTTCCACCCAAGTCCGCCTGTAGGAGGACATGCCCGACCTAATGGTTGGTCTGGTGTGAGCAGCGGTGGTCTCACGCAGGGCCTCGAATTCACCGTGCAGATGGGCGGCCTCTCCCGGTGGCTCCCGGCGCCCCGCGCACCACGGTCGTGCCGCGGCGGTTTGCCACCCTGCAGGCCTCATCGCCTGCCGCCCGTCTTCCCTTCCCTCAGCTCACTCTTCCCCTGCCCCTCGCCCGCCGTTGGGGTGCAGCTTCTGGGAGTTCAAATCCAGCATCGGTGCTGGTATATCAGGCTTACTCCTGGGCTCAATCCGACGACCTAGTCTGGCTTTAAGGGCCTCCCAGTCTGGTTTAATAGTTCCTACCCGTTCTTGTGAGGAGCTCCCAGGAGTTGCTTCCTAATCTTCTCTTCCTCTTCCTCCTCCTCCTCCTTCTCCTCCTCCTCCTCCTCCTCCTCCTCCTCCTCCTCCTCCCCCTCCTCCTCCTCCTCCTCCTCCTCCTCCTCCTCCTCCTCCTCCTCCTCCTCCTCCTCCTCCCCCTCCTCCTTTTCCTCCTCCTCCTCCTCCTGCTGCTGTTCCTTACCTTCAGCAGGCAGTGTTAGGGGGCAGAGTGCAAAGGAAAGGGCAAGGCAGGGAGGCGGACGGCGGACCCCAACGCCCAGGGGTCCCCCTTGGTGACAGGGGTGGTGGGGACCCACTCGGGTGCCCCCGGGCTTTTTGGGAGGAGGAGGAGGGGGAGGAGGATGAGGAGGAGGAGGAGGAAGAGGAGGAGGAGGAGGAGGAGGAGGCGGGAGGAGGAGGAGGAGGAGGAGGAGGAGGAGGAGGAGGAGGAGGAGGAGGAGGAGGAGAGGAGGAGGAGGAGGAGGAGGAGAAGGAGAGGCGGCACGAGGTCATGAAGGCAGCTCAGGGGATGTCGATGACTGATTTCGAACGGGGGAGTGGCACTGCCGCGAGACGATCCAGATGGATCAGGGTCCTCGAGCTCGGCACTCGAAGTGGCTGACGGAGGCGCGGATCCCCAACGGGAGCAGGTCGATTTACGATGACTCGAACCCTGCGGTGATCCAAGGGCTCGCGGTGACGTACGACGGGCTCAACATCATGAACCCCGCGTGCAGGGAGGTAGTGACTCAGAGGCGGCAGCTGATTGCGGGGCTCCGCGCCGAGGCGGCGATCACGAAGGACAAGCGGACGGCGGCCGAGAACCGTACCCTCCGTGGCAAGCCCCCCAAGGGGAGTGGCAGAGGCCAAGGAGGCGGTGGGGCCGCCGAGGATGGCTAGTGCGACGGCCTCGGGGGGTCGAGAAGGCTCGCCGCCCCCCCGCGCACAGCCAGAGCCCAGGCGCAGCGGAAGCCCTGCTCAGGTGAGCTCAGCCTGGGTGGGGGTACCTCAGAGCATGACGGAGGGCTTCGAGCTCCCCTTTTTCCCGGAGGCAGCCGCCTCTGCTTCGCGCCGGCGGGGCATCTTCTCGCTGCCCAGGTTGGCCACGTCGGTGCTAGACCGCGAGGCGAGTCTGAGCCGTTCGACGACGCGGCGCCTCCTGCGTCGGCTTGCGATCGCCAAGTGTGTGAACATGCCTGCCGACGCGCTGGGCTCCATGCACTCTGGGGCCGGGGCTCGGCGCGCCCCTCCGGGCGCCCGTGAGATGGTGAGCCTGCCGCAGTGCCAGCGTGCTGTCTTGGGCCATATCTCGTTTCGCGCGCTCGCGAGCGCGGGCCCTCGCCCCCCGGCCTCGCCCGCCTCAGGGGCCCCCGAGGAGCTCCGAGCCTCTGGGCACTCCTCTGCGCGGGGGACCTCGGGCAGGGCGCCGGGGGCCCCCGCGGTCTGGGAGAGCGCTCGCCGCCTCCCGAGCAGGGGCGGCAGCCTGTGGGGGCGGCCTCGGTCTTGCTTGGTGCCCCCCGTGCTTGCCTTCGGGACTCTGAGGAGCGCGTGCTTGTGGGCGCCGCGGCCGCGCAGGTGTCTCCGTATACAGGCCCTCTTTTCAAGCAGCCCGACGGCTTTGGAGCTTTCGCCTCGAGGTTCGCCTCCTGGGGTCTCGTGAGGTTCGCGCGCCGTGCCGCCGCCGGGATCGGCGCCTTCTCGGTTCGTGAGAAGTCTGGAAAGCAGCGTCTGGTCCTCGACTGTAGACAGTGTAATCTTCGTTTTGCCCCCGCGCCTCGTACTGAGCTCGGGGGGCTCAGTTCACTCTGCGATCTAGAGCTCCCAATCGACCAGGCCGAAGCGGATATCAAATATTGTTTCTACGAGTGCGGGATGCCAGACGGCCTCTCGGACTTCTTCGCCTTCGAGATGGACTTGACTGTGAATGGTTTCATAGGCTCGGGGGTGCCGAGTGATTTCGATGTGTCTGACTTTCTTGCCCATGGGGTTTATCTAGTCGTTTTGGCTGGTCCAGGAGTGCCACAATCAGGTCGTGCTTCGGGAGGTCCCGCGCAGTGCCATCCTGGTGGGCGGACACCCTTCTCCCAGCCTCGGCGTAGGGGACACGGTGTACATGGGATATTGTGACAACCTCAACGCGGGGTCTTTTTCGAGCGAGCTGGCTGGGTCTTTGAGAGAGGGTGCAGGGCCAGATGGAGGAGGACGGGTTCAGCGTGCATGACGTCTCGGGACCTGACCTCGTCGCCCGCGTGCTGGGTTCGATCCTGGACGGAACGCTTGGCACGCTCCGCCCCGACCCCGACAAGCTCTGGAAATTGATTGTTGTTCTCGACTGGCTTAGCGAGGGTCCCGTGGTGTCTGGGAAGGTGGTGGAGAGGTTGATCGGTCACTTCATTTACCGTGCGATGCTCTGCAGGAGCGCACTGCCAGTCTTGCGGCATTTGTGCGACTTCGTCGCGCAGAGCTGTGAGCCCGAACGTCTCTGGCCGAGCTGCTGCGAATAATGTCGTGTGATCGCAGGTTTGCTCCCGCTGTGTGTGGCCGACCTTCGTCAGGAATGGAATCCGACCGTCGCCTGTGCCGATGTCTCCCCGACGGGGTATGGGGCGTGCCAGCGCGAGCTAGGGGCCGATGGAGCCAGGCGTCTTGAGAAGTGGAACGAGAGGTGGAGGATCAAGCGGCTCACGCCTGATCAGTGGGCCCCGAGGTCTTAGGGCTCTGGGGCTCGACCCTCTTGAGGATGTGACGACGGCTGGCTGCGTTGGGGCTTCTGGGATTGCTCGAGAAGATTTCTGGGGCGACTCTGGGAATTGGGATTCTTTCAGGTATGGGGGGGGGGGGGGGATTTCCCCGAGGTACCCGCTGGGCTTCTGAACGATTGGGACGTGGTGTTATTTGGTGGATGACGTTTCTTGGATGCGCTTATCACCTTGAAGGAAGGGCGGGCGGTTGTGCTTGCCTTGAGGAGATTGTTTCGTGCTGATCGTAACTTCGGGAAGCGCCATGTTAGACTCGTCGACGATCTTGGGTTGTGCTTCGCCCTTTCGAAGGGGCAGTGCTTGTTCGCTTGCTTTGCTCGGGGCATGTCAGCAGGCGGGGGCTTTGTCGTTGGCAGCCGCCAGTCGGCCCCGCCCGCGATGGACCCCGAGCGAGCCCCAATGTCGCCGACGAGCCCTCTCGGCGCCCGCGCTGGGAGGACGGCCAGCGTGGGCCCCGCGCTGCGGGCGCGGGGGGGCGAGGTGGGGATTCGGTCTCTTTACAACCAGAACAACCACTTTACAACCAGATGGGTTACTTTACAACCAACATAGGATTGGAAAGTATGTTTTTTTTTTTTTTTTTTTTTCTTTTTCTTTTTCATCGAGAACGTCCACTTTGCAACCAGAACGGCCCACTTTACAACCAGAACGGACCACTTTACAACCAGAACGGGCCACTTTACAACCAGAACGGACCACTTTACAACCAGCTCAGAGTGGCCGTGCGTGTTTCGGCGTTCCGCAAAGTGCTCCAGAGTAAGTGGGCGCTCTGAAAAATGCCCCAGAGCAAGTGGGCGCTCTGAAAAGTGCCCCAGAGCACGTGGGCGCTCTCAAAAGTGCTCCAGGGCGCGCGGACGCTCTGAAAAGTGCTCCAGAGCACGTGGGCGCTCTGGAGCCCGAGCGCCTGAACTCTCTGCGCAGGCCCCAGCGATGCCTCTGAGCCCGAGCGCCTGAACGCCCTGTGCAGGCCCCAGCGATGCCTCTGAGCCCGAGGACCTGGACGCTCTGCGCAGGCCCCAGCGACGCCTCTGAGCCCGAGCGCCTGGACGCTCTGAGCAGGCCCAGCGATGCCTCTGAGCCCGAGCGCCTGGACGCTCTGGCGCCCCGAGCCCAGCAGACTAAGACAGGGCTTGCTAGCAGGGGCCAAGCGGCCTCAACAAGGGCCCCGTGCTCGCACGGGAATAAGGCGACAGCATACGTAGGAAGGCTCAGGGCGACGCGCTGCCCATTTTAGGGATCACTCACAGGAAGCGAGCCCAGTGGCCTCCACAAGGGCCCAGCGCTCCAGGGAACTAGGCCATTGGCACCGCGGGTCTCTTGGGCCACGTTGGCCCCTGAAGCCCCGCGGTGTTCTGCAAGGGGCTAAGTGCTCCAGCTCCAGTTGGCCCCCTGCTGCTCCTCTTCTTGGAAGATCGAGGTTCAACGTCCCGAATAAATGCAACTATTTCGAGGATCGTTCCTTCCAGCGTCACCCGCAGTGCCAGCGCAGCAACGCAGGTATCCTGCTCGGGCAGCAGCCTCAGCCACCGTGCCAGCGCAGCAGCTTGAGCCACCGCGACAGCGCATCACCGCCACCTTTGTGCCTGCTACCACCGCACTTACCGCTGCAGCCCCGCTACCTCCACAATTCCTCCTGACCCCCCGCTACCACTGCAAATTCCATTGCAGCCCAGCTACCACCACAGTTCCCACCGCTGCCTGGCGACCACCACAGTTGCCACCGCAGCTTCCCAACACCATGCAGTTCCCATTGTAGCCCCCGCTACCACCACATCTCCCACTACAGCTTCCCACTGCCATGCAGCTCCAGTCTTGGACGGGATCATGGTTTATTCGTATGTCCTGCGCGACTAGCCTTCGTCCGTCAGAAAAATGCAGAGCAAGCAATGGCAGAACTGACCGACAGAGCTTAGAGAGCAGGTCAAAACCCTAATCCGCCCACCAGCACGCAACATACCATAGCGCACCAGGTCGCCGCATCGCCAACGCGCGCGCAGTGCTTTTTCGTGCGCGATGGGCAATTTTACAACCAACATGCTTCAAAGAGCCCAAAGCCACCCTTGCGCTTGCCCACGGAGATTTCAGGGAAAGGCCCGCGTGCATTCAATATGTGTTTTTACTTGCCTGGTTGTAAAGTGCCCTTCCTGGTTGTAAAGTGCCCTTCTCGGATTTTGTAAGCTGGTTGTAAAGTGACCCATCTGGTTGTAAAGTGCGCTTCTGGTTGTAAAGTGACCCGCGCGCGGGCGAGGTGAGGCAGCTGAGCCGAGGGGCGAGGCGTGCTGCGGGCGTGATGTCGTCCTCGGGCTCGACGCGGACTTCAGCTCGGAGCCTCCGGGGCTCGAGCGGTGGCGCGTTGGCGTCTGCCCCCGTCCGCTCCTCCTTGGAGGCGCGCCGCCGGGCGGCGGCGCCGAGGCAGGCGCTGCCCGATGGGGCCCGCCCGCCGCCGAGGACGCGGGGGGCGCTGCAGCGGGCGGGCGGCAGGAGGCGCGCGGCCGCGGCCGTCGACCCGCGGGGCGCCGCGCCGGGCTGGAGGGGCAAGGAGTCACGCCGGGAGGAAGGGGGCATATCGATGCGAGTGTCACCACCCACCAAAACACCCCAACCCAACCCGAAGGCCCCAATTCATCCTCGATTTCCAGTGTGGGGGGGGGGGTCGTGGAACATCGAGAAAACACATGGAACCCGTACCCCCCCCCAACCCGAAATGCGGGTCTTCGGGTTGGGTTGGGGTGGTCTGGTAGGTAGTCAGAGTGACCGAGGACTGCGAGTCCTACCTGGAGTGCTTGAGTGACTTCTGCACGGAGAACGGGTGGCCGTCAGGGATCAGCGCGGCGGCCGACCTCGCGCTGGTAGACTGCTCCGACGCAGAGTTGCTGGGCGGACACGGCCCGTCGTCGGCCGACAAGACGATTGCGGCGGTGCAGTGTGCCAGAACTCGGACACAGCGGCCCTCCGTGGGCCGGGGCTTTCGTGCCAGGGATGTTGTTCCTTTGGTTGCAGGGGCAGACCAGGGCTTCCGCAACTACACGGTGCACGGTAATGAACAGGGGCTCGGACGAGAGGGTGCCCATCAAAGTCGGAGTGTTCGACAACAGCATCATGCTCGACCAGGTCTATCTGCCCTGCCCGGGGGTCGTGCTGCACAGGCGCGCCCGCGGTCGAGACAGAAGCTCCATCTTGTTCGACTTCCAGCTGAAAGACGCGCGCGATATGATGAACAGAGCTGCCGCCCACATGGGGCTTCGCAGCCGCCTGTCGCTGTGCCAGTGCAGGCGCGGAGGAGCCGCCCGCGGCCTCGCAGACAAGGCGCGAGACAGGGCTTCCGTGATGGCGAAGGGCAGGTGGCAGACAGAGTCGCCCGCCACGCGGTGCACCAATATAGGAAAGGTGCAGGACCTGCTCGCCCAGCTGGCCGCCTCGGTGCTGGAGCACGCGTGCAGATGTGCCGCGGACCTGGACAGCGTGATCTTGGGGCGACAGGCGGCGCTGACACCGGCGCGGGGCGCGTGAAGATAGTCGCGCCGGCCCCGAAAGCATCCACCGCTTTCCGGGGCAGGGTCGGGCCTCGGGGCTCTCCGGAGGTTTTCGCTGGATCTGCTCGTCTCGCCCGCGCTGTCAACGCCGTGGTGTTCGTGCGGAAGGGCTAGATATCGCCGAAGGAATCGACCTACTTGATAAGAAAGTTCATGAGCGTCTGGCTCTGGTGCGAAGCAGGCGAGTCGGATTTTTATGGTTCGGGCTTCCGTGTAACTCTTGGGGCCGAGTCCGACGAGGGAAGGGAAGTGGACTTGGTCCGCTCTGTGATGACGGTAGATACTTGATGGAGTTCCCTGGCCTTTCGGATAGAGATCAGGACCAAGTTCGAAAGGGAAACCAGCTCATGTACTTTGTTTGCCGTATTTGTCGTGTGGCCTCGTCGCGTGGTGTCCCCTGGGTGGTCGAGAACTCCCGTGCCAGCCGAGTTTGGAAAACGGCCGCCATGAACAAGCTTGCGGGGACCCGGGAGTTCAACTGCAAAATTGGGGTCCCTAGGTTCTACCATCTCGATTCCTGCCAGTTCGGTGAGGAGTGGAAGACAAGTGCGACATTCTTGGGGCACGGGATCGGCCTCAGTGGAGTTGAGCGGCGGTGCGCCATGATAAGTGGGGTCTGCTCTCGAACTGGCTCCCGCCATTCCGTCTTCGAAGGTGAAGATGGGCAGGGTTAGTTTAGGACCCTGCGCGCCCAAGCTTTCCGATTCCAGCTGTGTAGTAAGCTCGGCGCCATTATCTCTCACGCTGTGAACTGCAGAAAACGTTGTGGTTAAAGGAGATTTCCCTTTCGTTGCAGCCTTCCCGCATGCTTGTCTGGCCCCGACATGGGGCCTGCAGGTCAGCCGTGCCCAGAACCTGTAACTTGCTGCCGCGCCTGTGCGGCATCTGAAAAAAAAAGTTCCACTGGCCAGGGGGGATATGGATCATGATATTGCGATTGGCAGAGCATTGATCGTTGCACCCCGCGGCCGTTTTCGAACCTCAAGGGATTTCTGTTGCGGCGCCCACAGCCCCGACCTCCCCTCCTTTTCAATTCTTTCTGGCGGAGATCCGTTTCTTTGCAGCCTTCCCGCATGCTTTTCTGGCCCCGTCCTGGGGCCCGCAGGTCAGCCGTGCCCAAAACCTGCAAATTGCTGCCGCGCCTGTGCGGCAATTGCAAAAAGAGCCACTGGCCAGGAGGGATTAAAATGATGATGATGATGATGATGATGATGATGATGATGATGATGATGATGATGATGATGATGATGATGATGATGATGATGATGATGATGATGATGGTGGTGGTGGTGGTGGTGGTGATGAT
>CAUYUJ010018523.1:97500-202241 GCA_963575745.1 Prorocentrum cordatum | reverse complement strand
GGGGCCATCGCCGTCCTATGTTCTCTGCCGGCCACCCGGGCAGGAAGCGATGGGAATTCTTTTGGTGACCGAGACGGGTCTCCTGGGAACGCGCTTCGATGGAGCTGCTTGCAGCGGTTTTGCAGCGCGGTTCTTCAAAATTGGCCGAGGTGGGTTTGCGCTGAGCTGGGCCTGTTGCACGCCAGTCACCGACGATCCGACGGCGCAGTTTCTGGCGGCTGGTCATCGGGCGCGTCGGCATCCCTAGAGGCGGCCGGGTCCTGGAGGATGGTCGAGGGTCGCGTCGAAGAGGCAGTCGCTAAACTAAAAGCGAGCAGGAGTGCATAAGAAGGACTGAAAGAAGGAGGGGCATGGGAACCTGGCCACTGAGTTGTTGGTTCAAGCTTCCGCAGTTGGTTGCAACTTGGAAGTCGCTGGCGACCCCGCCCTCTGCAAGCATCGAGATGGGTTGCTGCATGGCGTCCTACCGGTCGCAGGCTGGGGCATTGCCAGCTCGCCGGGGGGAGGAGGGAGGAGGGGGGGGGAGGAGGAGAGGAGTAGGAGGAGCAGGAACAGGAGGATGAGGAGGAGGAGGAGGAGGAGGAGGAAAAGGAGAAGGAGGAGGGGAGGCGAGAACGAGAAAAAGAGGGGGTGGGGGACGGGAAGGTTGGACGATGAGGGGCAATTAGTCGGAAGAGAGATGCGAAGGAGGAGGAAGGAGGAAAGAGGAGGAAGGAGAAAAGAGGAGGATGAGGAGGACGAGGAGGAAGGAGGGGTGAGAAGGAGGGAGGAGAAGGGATTGGAGGCAACCTCCAGTTGACATCCCGCCCCCTGCCCCGTCCCCGCCTCCCGCCCCGCCCCCCCTCCTTGACCCTGACCCCCACGACAATTTCACAATATGAATACTACTCTCCTGTCTCCCCTGATGACGTCCGGAAGATATTCGCCCACCCCTCTGCGTATTGTTTTCTACACAGAATTCCCGGGAGTTGGGTTTTCGCTGGGGCTTTGGTTTCAAAATGTTGTTCCCGCTGAAGCGTTGGCCTCATTTTTGGGCTTCCGCTCGTTTCGAATCACGCTCCCGCTGCAGCGGTGGCCTCATTTTCCGCGTTTCCGCTCGTTCCGATGCGTGTTCCCGCTGCAGCGCTGGCGACATTGTTTCCAGTGCCATGCCACGGGATGCAACGCAATGCTAAGCGGTGTTCCTGTACGATGCCACGCCTTCAGTTGCAATGCTAGGAAATGCAGTGCTTGACTACGCAATGTCACGCCATGCTATGCCATGTTACGCTTTGATCTTCAACGCCATGCTATGCCATGTTCTCTTCTGTGCCGCTTTGGCTCAAGCCGTCTGGCTCAAGCCAGGAGCGGCCCAAGCCCCCCGCCCGCCTGCCGGCAGGGGCCCGGCGGCCGCCCCCCCGAGAGAAGCTGGAGAGGCGTGCTCCGCCTCGGCCACGCCCAGCGCGCGGGTCGCGGCCGGGCGAGCCATGCCTCCGAAGGGGGTGAAGAAGCATATCAAGAAGGCCCAGCGCGTCGAGAGTGGCGACGGGGGCTCTGGGCTGCGCCGCTCCAAGACCGTGGAGCAGATCTACCAGAAGAAGACTCCCGTGGAGCACGTCCTCCTACGCCCGGACACCTACGTGGGTTCCGTGGAAAAGCAGGACGACAGCCTGTGGATCTGGGACAGCAAGAAGGGGGAGATGGACTTCCGCAGCGTCACCTACGTGCCGGCCCTCTACAAGATTTTCGACGAGATATTGGCGAATTCTGAGGGCAACCTGCAGCGCGACAAGACCATGAACTACATCAAGGTTGAGGTCGATACGAAGCAGAAGCGCATCAAGGTCACCAACAATGGCAAGGGGCTGCCCATAGCGATTCACAAGAAGCACAAGGTGTACGTGCCTGAGCTTGTCTTCGGGCGCCTGCTCACTTGCGACAACTACGACGGCTACAGGACTGGGACAAGGGCTGGGACAAGGGGATACGGCAACAAGACCTGTCAACTTCCCAAGGGGAGCTCGGGACAAACGACCTGGGGGGCCGGGGGATCGATGGGGGGCTACCGTGTTCCATGGACCCCCCCCGCCGGAATCCCAGGGTCCCTCGCCCCATTGTACCTCACCGCCCCGTCCTTTCTTGCGCCTCCCAGTCAGTGATCCTGCAGGACTGTCGGATAATTCGTTGGAAATGGCGACTTCAGAGGTGCTGGAGGCGGGCTCTGGGTACATGGTCGACAACACCGACACAGGCACCGACGCCAGCCCAGACACCAACATCATCGACGCCAGTATCGCCGACGCCGGCAGCGACGCCAGCATCACCAACGCAGGAATGCCGCCCTTCGTGAAGACGCTGAAGGGGAACACCCAGCTGGAGGAGGACCAGGACTGGTCGCTGATAGCGGTCCACGAGGCGTTGGCGGCGGACTCCGCGCAACGGCCGGGGGACTCCTCCATATTTGAAGCGGGTTCCGGAGCGGTGAAGGGGTGCAACCACCAGCCCACCGAGACCTGGAAGGGCGCCCCGCAGGACTACCAACACATCAGCATCGACACCAGCATCGCAGGCGACAACGGCCGCATCAACGCTAAAACTAGCACCATCGCAGGCACTCGCGCCAGCACTGACGCCAGCGTCCATGGCAGCTCCGACGCCAGCACCCACAGCAACAGTCAAGGCTACCACGACAAACGCAACGCCCAGAAAAACCACGACGCCCACGACCACGGCAACCACGGCACCTTCGACAACCTCGACAGCCCGGACGCTCACGACGAGCAAGACGACCACGACCACGACAACGATGACAAGGACATCCACGACGACCACAACCCACAAAGTCCACACCAACAGCATGTCGAGGAGCAGCACGGCGAGGATCAGCAGCCGAGGATGGGCTGGCATCCCCCAGAGCGGCAGCGACAGCAGCCGCCTCCGGCGCAAGCCGCCAGCACCCACGGCTGCATTGACGACGGTTCCACCGCCATGCGACTGCATCGACACCTGCACGTGGCACCAACGCCAGCACCCGTCCACGAGCGCAACGGCGACGCCACCCTTCACGACGGCACCCCTCAGACCAACGCCGCCGTCCTGCCCCACGACGCTCTCCACGCCGCTGCTGTTGCCGACATTGGGCTCGACTTGCTGTGCTGTGTTGCTTGGACTGGGGGCCCCATCGAAAACCGCAACACGGTCCAAGAGAACGTCCAGGACATCCCCCACGACACCCATGACGACCAAGAAGACGCGGACGACAACATCGACGTCCACCACGACTCCCACGAGGACCTGGACATCCACCACAGCATGCACCACGACATCCACGTCGACCAGGAGGATACAAGCGACCACAACATCCACCACAACATCCACGATGACCAGGGGCAGGCCTGTGGAAACCAGCAGCAGCAGTACCTCAAGCCGCACGACGGCGAGCAACAGCTCGAGGAACAGCACGGCGACAGCCGGCAGCAGCAGGGCCCTCAATTGCACGATTGCGACCCCTTCTGCTAGCCCTTCTACCGTGGCTACGGATACGTTTCTGGCGCCCGCGGTGCCGCCCCAGGCGCTGCCCAGGCGCGCCGAGCTGCTCCGCATCCACTCCAACACGGACGCTCCCACCTCCAACTTCTGCCAGCGGCAATTGCCTGGGCCGAGCCCGGGACTATTGCCGAGAACTTCGGCCACAACCCACAGCCGCGGAAGCGCGCAGCTCTTCGTGAAGACGCTCACGGGGAAGACGATCACAATCGACGTGGTGACCGCTGATACGATCCGCAGAGTGAAGGAGACGGTCCAGGACAAGGAGGACACCCCTCCGGCTCAGCAACGCCTGATCTTTGCGGGAAAGCAATTGGACGACAGCCAAACGCTCTCGGACGACAACGTCCAGACCCCGTCGGGGAGGCGGGCGGCCATAAGCGTCGCGGGAGCACCTGTCTACAAATACCTCCTGGCCGTAGCTCGCTTGCCTCGCTCCACTTTGTGCCCTGGCGCAACGAGCATTCGGCGTTCCACGGCAGCTGCCGTTCGGGCTAACCATCCGGACTGTCAGCCTAATTAGTTGCATCTGGGCCCAGGTCGACCCCCCGATATTTCAGGGCCAAAGTGTCGATCAGCACCTGCCCCCTGTTGTTCAGGGCCACAGTCAGGCTGCGGTGGGCCCCGGTGCTTGCATGCGGTTCGCAGTCGCTGTCCATAACAGGCAGCCGCCGACGCTCGGCAACGGGCTTTCAAGGCAGCGTATACAACATCCAGACCGTGCGGGGCGCGGGGTCCCACAATAGCTGGGACCGGGTATTAACTTGTTTTTGCAAATACGTCCCGGCCGCGGGGTTTTCTGCTGTGCTCTACCATGGTCCCTGGATCATCGAGCCTTGCGGGTCCCTCGGTGACACTCCTTCATGAGCCAGTCCCTTGTGTTGGAGTTGCATTGGCGGGTGGTTGCGATGCCAGGTGCGGGAGCCTGCAGGTGCGGAGACTTATAAAGCCAGCTTATGCCATTGTCTCCCCTCGACCCCTGGCTAGGGGTCTTTGATCCCTTGCGTTCCACCAGCGGGCCGCCCTCTTGATGGCGCCGGATAGGCGGATTGAATGGCGGGGTGCTGGTCGTGAGAGGGCTGCCGTGAGACGGCGGGCTGGCCTACGGATACCCCACTGCCGCAGGTGACTACCGATGGCTGTGTTCATCCACTCGCAAGAATTCGTTTGAATTCGTTCGACTCGCAGTCGTACTTTTTGTGCAGCCGATGCTCGGTCACGGGCTTTCAAGGCAGCGTATGCGACATCCAGAAGCACACCACCTTGCACTTGGTACTGCACCTGATGGGGGGAGGCCCGGCCAGCTTACTTACGGCGCTGCACTCCTGCCAGCACAGCGCGTGCCCGCTCTTCGGCGCCGCGGCTCCAGGAGGGGGCAGATGCCCATCCTGCAACATGGGCCGACAACTGCAGACTCCAGTGACGCCACCACCTGGACATGGTGCAGGCGCTAGGCCACCACGAGACGCCGCAGCGTCTGCTCCACCTGCAACCCCCCCTGGACTACCCGGCCCTCCCCCACGGCGCCCGCCGGTCCACCGACCCACTGACGCCACCAATACGCAACAAGAAACCTCGACCAGGGATGGGGTGATGGACGAAGTACTCGCCGAGCTGATCGATCAAGAGATCTTGGCCCACGAGGACTATATCAACGCTGTCACAAACACACGCGAGCACCCCGACAACCGCCCTCCGATCACAATGGGCGCCCTCCGCACATGGCCATCTTTGACCCCCGTTCTTCACTCCCTCGCTTACGACCCCGCTGCAACAGACCCATGGGCGCTGGTTGGCATTCCGAAATACGAAGGCCCACCCCCCACTACAGAAATGATCTTACGACGAGCGAGCCTCGCCCATACCCTCGCATCGGTTTGCCAGCATCCCGGGCGCCGCCTCCAGGAATCGACAGAGGCCAAACTTTTCTTGGAACGACTGGACGCCGCAGGAAAGCAATGTGTTGCCGATCTTCCCCGCATACTCCGGGAGAAACGTAAATGGACGACCGCCCAGAGCCCGCGCTGGCTCGAAGTCGGCACCCCTCTACTCCAATACCTAACACGACCGGGCGACCGCTGCGGCACGTTCCACCGCCCTCTTCCTTCACATGTCCAACCTCCAAGGTACAGACTTTACACTTTCCCCCTTGGCGCTCCCACCCATCGCTGGTCGACAACGGCGCGACGCGCTGACAAAAAAAGCGATGCGACCATTCGCACCACATTGCAGCAGATATGCGGCGAGGAGCTCTATATGTGGGCTCCGCTGGACGCCGCTGCCATGACACGACTCGCACGCGGCTTCAAGGCCTTTGCAACTGCGGCGACCTCCACGACAACCTTGCACCTACTCGTACCGCACGACGTCTACCCAGGATGCACTTCTCCAGCAGAGGTCCTGGACATTTGGGGCCACGAGCTCATGGAGGACCAATGGGAACTCATATTGTCACGGGTTGAGTTTCTTCGCCAGCCTGTCAGATGCGCATTCCCTGGCCAATTTGGCCCACTCCACCATACCAAGTCCATCGCGATGTTCACTCTTTCGACATGCAGCACCACCTCACCACCAGCTACGATCAATTGGCGACCCTCACTGCTGGAGGAACGCTCCGGCCCGGCAATCATCGTGGACTTCTACGGTACGGAGGAGTTGAGCGTCCATGGCATGCTCAGGAATCTGGCGCTCCCTGGCTTGATTCGTTGGGATGGCCCGCGGCGCAGTCTTGGCAGCAAGGGCCCGGTACAGCGACTCTACTTCGCTGGGTTCTTTGACGAGCGCTACGTCACGGACCTGGACATACGACTATATGTGGACCACTTGAGGAACCAGGACCCATTAAGCAAGGCACTCATCGGGCGACGTGCGCTGTACACAGACCGCACGGCCGTGGTGGTCGACATGGGGTCGCCGACGTCACTTGTGGCCATGAGCGACTGGGTGGACGAGGTGGTGCTCGTCTCGGCACGTCGGGCATTGCTCGCGACAACGCGGTCGGCGGAACACTGGGCCCAGGAGCTCAGCGACCAGAACACGGTCACCCCGCAGGATGCTATCACGAGGGTGCGGCACCGCCCATCGATTTTGGGCGGCCGAACGCGGGCGAAACCGCATGCCCTGCCATCCACACGCGCCGCATCTCTTTATCCACTGCAATCATCGTATCGGATGCCTCCTCGGGTCACCCGGACTCCCTCCTCGACCGCCTCACGGTGCAGATCTCGGCGCTCACCGGCACACCCTGGCAGATGCAGCAAGAGGGAGGGCCTTTTCGACCTCGCCGTTGGCGCAGCGAGAACACACGCCTCATTACGGTCCAGTGCGGCACGATTGACGACCTGAATCAGCTTTACAATTTCGTGCACAATACCAGCATGGAGATCGACGGCATGCCGTGCTTGGTCGAAGTCGAGAATCTGCATCACGACGCCCCTCCAGCACCCCCCAACCCAACCTACACTGCCGCTCCATCCCCGGAGCCCCCCCTCGAGGTGGCCATGGACGGCGCACTCGGGACCTGACGCGGCTGCCGCTGTGCATCCGAATTCGTGCGTTTCTCCCGCCGCACTTGCATGGCCGCTCCCGCCGCACTCACCACACCTCTGCGATCCCACGTCCTCCCACCTACGCCCCTCCCCCCCTGGCCCCGCCAGCAGAGCCCCCACCCCCCCTGAACCTCCCGGTGGAAACCATGCTCGAATCAACGCGACCTCAAGCGACAACAGATCCCACAGTCCGGTCACCCCATCAAGGACCACTTGCCCAGCCCCCCCCAGCCGCCAATACAGGACGACCCAGCGGCGACCCTACAGTACCATGCCAGACCAGACGATATCCCAACGATCTGCGAAACGACCTCGTCTCCAATGCGCCCCACGCGACCCCCGACCCTACGCCCCCCAACCGATCGACCCGACTTCCGAGGACCCGACACAGCGCGCAACGATCACTGACCAACAGACCGACCGCTCCAGCACTGACCCAGAATGCCACAGGGCCCCGGCGCGCCCCGCCACTTTCCCAACCCCCCCCAACGCGCCCACCATCTTGCCGCCCCCGCCGCCGCCAACGCTGGGCCGAGGACTCCAACGAGCCCCGCCGCCTCCCCAACCCTCCCCAACCCGCGCCCCGCCACTGCTTCGACCCCTACGCACTCAACGCAGACAAACTCTACGAAAAGACCGAGAGTCCACAACGCCCCCCCCGATCTCCCTCCCACGCCTCCCCCTCCGACACTTCCACCAGCCGACTTCCCATGCGCAGGAGGCTACCGAGGCGCTTATTGGAACTCCCAGGCCCACTTCGCAACCGACCCCAACGCTCAGCAGGACAAGCAGCGACATGCATGGAACCTGTTACAAAAACACGACTTCATTGGATTGGGTGAAACTCACAGCGCACTGGGCCATGTGACGGCAGCCGCGCTACCACCACATACTCGTGCCTTCTGGTCGCGCCATCACACTCGACGGACTGCGGGTATTGGCTTCTTCCTGACGGACTACTTCCTCCGCTCGTTCAACCCGGTGCGGCACGAGGACTGGGCTGAAATTTCTCGAGGCCGCCTGGCGACCTTATCGTTGCGGGGACCCAACGGTGCGCTGGACATCGTCGTGGCGTACTTCCCCGCCGGTCACGACGAAGCAGAGGCTCGACGACAGCGCATCCAGGACCTCGCGAACCAGATCGCCGACGCGGACTCGACGCTCACACTCCTCATGGGAGATTGGAACTTCGTGACGGAGGCGGAGGACCGCTGGCGCAAGCAATCGGGGCAATGGACTGGCGCCGCTGACCACAGAGTGGCGGGAGATTGGGATAGCCACCTGGCATGCCGGCACGGCTTCCACGAGCTGCGCCAACCACTTCTTACATGCGAGTCCGGACGTGCCCTTTCACGCATCGACCGCGTCTACTCCAACCACCATTGTTCCGACCAGCTGGACCGACATTACTCCGCAACCGCTCTCCCGCACACGCCCCTCTCGCAACACAGACCCGCATCATTTTCCCGTCTGGTCAAGCAGCAAGCCCACGGAACAGTAGGCCACTTCCCCACTGGGCCTTTCCGCCATCCCGATTGGTGCCGCCGCCTGGCCCTTGCATACACGGAGACACTGCGGGATGACCGCGACCGACAGAACCCCCTTCGCAGGCTTAGGATATTGAAGCAGTGCATGACACGAGTAGCTACGAAGATGCACCAGGAAGGACTCGACGCCCCCTCCGACGACCCGCAGGATCACTTAGGCTGGACAATGGCATACATACGAGCAGCGGAACGTATAGCCGTACCAGCGATGCAGCGGTGCTTGAATTCTTACCCCCACCTCGTTACGATATCCCCTGGCGCCGACCCGAATGCTCGTCTCTCGCCGCGGCTACAAGCAGTCCGACAGCATGCGATGGACCTTGCCCACAACGCCGTCACGACAGACCTTCTAGCCTTACAACGACAGGAGGCCGATATCAACTCCGGGGATTACCAGCAGCAGAAATCCCACATCCTCACGAAGCTCCGCCGCCTGCAGCCAGGATGCAACACCGCCATCGGCGCAATCCAAACCCCAGACGGCAATCTAGCACACACGCCCCACGACATCGCGCAGGAGCTTGGGAGACATTGGAGCCGAATCTTCACGCGACAACCGGTCAACCCTGACATTTGAGAGCGCTGGATTGCGCCCCCCCCAGCCTTCCTGTCGACCCCCGCCCCAGCACCGACGGGAGCCGACGCCCAGACCCGGTCTGCCACTGCAAACCTGCAACCCACCGACCCACGACCACGACCACGCCCCGGCCGCCCACGTCGCCACCACGCTCGCCCACCCCTTGACATATCTCCAGACAAGTGGGCATTAAGAGGGGAAGACGTGGAGTCCGCGATAAAACACTCGGGCAACCGCATGCCAGGCCCCGACGGGATCCCGTGCGTCGCTTGGCGGCGAAGCGGCCAGCTCGCCATCAGAGCCCTTTGGGAAGCCGCCGACGCTCTCTAGAGCACCTCGGGGGAGACATGCCTCCACGAGCTGAGCGATGACGACCCTGCTGGCCATGACTTCAATTTGGGGGCCCTCGTCTGTTTGGGGAAGAAGAAGCTGATATGTGACGCAACCCACGGTGACGTTTACACGGCTGACAGCACGCGCCCGTTATCCATCGCGAATACAGACAATAGGATCATCTCGAACGCTGCCCGGAGGCGCTGGGAACCCATTATCAATGCATGGGTCGGCCCTTCGCAACAAGGCTTCTTACGGCACCGATCTCTATTGGAGAACGTTCTCGACGTCGATATTGCCAGCATGGCCACCGCGCTCCAAAGAGAGTCTGGCGCCATCATCCCCTTCGACTTTGCGTCCGCGTTTCCCGTCGCTCTCGCAGGAATACCTGCGCGACATGCTGCGCCATCTGGATCTACCGGCGTCGGCCCGGAGCTTTGTGAAGCACTTGTACGACAATAGCAGGTGCCAGATTGTGAGTCAAGGAGAAACACTGCCAGGATTTCCCTTGACAGTAGGCGTCCGGCAGGGATGTCCCTTGCCCCCTCTACTGTACGCCATCTGCGCGGAGCGGTTGTTGGGCAAGATTCAAGCGATTTGCCCAGGCATCCTGGTTCATGCGTATGCGGATGACACCGCCGTTGTTTCGACAAACCTCTGGGAGGACGCGCCCCGACTGGCGACCCTGTTCGACGAGTTCGCAGCAATATCTGGACTACGACTCAATTTGCAGAAGACGGTCGTTATACCACTATTCGCGTCCCCGCTACCGACGGTGCGGTCGCGCCTCGACGCGCTGATCCCGGGTTGGTCTACCACCCAACGGGCGCTTGCAGGGAAATACTTGAGCTTCTATGTGGGACCGGACAGCCGGGACTTGCTCTGGAAGGACCCAGAGGCGAAATTTCGGCAGCGTGCCTCGCTGTGGGCGAACCACCCGCTTGGACTGCACTGCTCAGCACTAGCTTACAACACGTTTGCGATATCGGTATTGGGCTTCGTGGCGCAACTCAGCGAGCCGACGGGGGACGCCTTCAACGTGGAGTTACAATGTCTGCGACGGGCCGCACCTGGCCCAGGGAATTCGGGAACTCCAGGGGACCTTTGGTGGCTTCAGCATTCCTACCATTTCCCCAGCGCTTTCCGACGTCTTCGATTTGCCGCTCAAGCAGCACAATTACGAGTACGACTGTGGGACACGGCCTGCGGCGACCACCCCGCAGACCTGGGCACCCCTCTGGACTTCCACCTCCCCAGCGACCGCGCGCGCCCCCCTACCCTTGCCGACCCGTCACCCCGCGCCCCCAACAACGCCAATTTCAGCTGCACTTTCAACCGACGCACCCGGTTCCTCAGATCACTACTGGAGACTTCCGACCGCTTGCAAGAGCGAGCCATTTGGGATCGATGGTTTCAGCACTCCTACCACCTCCGATTGGACAACAACTTTTCGGACATGACGGCAACTTTGGGGACGCCCGACGAGTTGCACCGCTCCGTGGCACCGACGCGCCCCGCCCCCTACGCCGAGAAGGATTGGAGCCACATTCGCGCCCGTTTCCAAGCCACCGTGTCTGCTCGATTATTGCAGGCGCACGCGCCGCCGGCCGAGTTTCGCGTCAGGCACAAATAGAGACGCTGGGGCTTCAACCTACCCGACCACGCCCACATCACTACCCTATTTCCAGTCTGGCAGCGCACGGAGAACTGGCACGGCCGGGCAGGTCTTCATCATCTTCGACAACTTCGCACGCTGGTGACCCCGAGGGTGCAATCGGCGGTTTTCAGCACAATGTGGAACCGTTGGACCACAGCTCGTCGTTTTCAAGGTGCTGGCACCTGCGTCCTGCACAGAGTAACCCACACCCAGGACTCGATCGAGCACTACGCCAAATGCCCTGTGGTGAAACGACTTGCTGCACAGTTTCTTCGCCTCGACCCGCGACAGTTCGTGAACCTCCATTCTTTCCCGCTGGTGAAACCGTTGGTCAATGCCAAGGAGACCCTCACGACGATCGCCCTGTTGGTTTATGCGACGTACAGGTGCACCAATTTCCAACGATATGCCCAAGCGCCCTTACCGACAGCTCGTGAAGGCGTTCGGGGCCACGGCCCCTCCACCCGCGTCCTGGCCCGACGTTGGGTTCCGAACGCCACCCATCCACTACCCCCGGTGCCGTGATACCACCGGCGCCTCCAGTACCAACAACCGACCCGCACCAGTCCCACAGCAACCGACCCACGCAACAAATTCGAACCGGCACCCCCCATCCCACCGCAGCCGACCCACGTCCACCCTACGCCGACTCACAGCAACCGACCCACCGCAGCCCCACGGCAACGGACCCACGCAACATACCCGTGCCACTGCCGTCCCGCAGCCAACCCAACACAACAGACCCGCAGCAGGACACACCCCGATTCTTGACCCAGCTCCGACCCCAGTGCCCTCCCCAGTTCCGACTCCGATATCGGCGCCCGACGGCGCCCGACGGCCGCCCGACGGCGCCCGACGGCTCCCGACGCCACTCCGACGACGCCGCCGCCGTTACGGCAGGTGCCCGGCTGGCGCCCGACGGCCGCCCGACGGCGCCCGACGCCATTCCACCGACGCCGCCGCCGTTACGACAGGTACCCGACTGGCGCCCGACGACCGCCCGACGGCGCCCGACGCCGATCCGACGCCGCCGCCGCCGTTACGACAGGTGCCCGGATGGCGCCCGTCGGCCGCCCGACGGCGCCCGACGCCGTTCCAACGATGCCGCAGCCGTTACGACAGGTATCCGACTGGCGCCCGACGACCGCCCGACGGCGCCCGACGCCGTTCCGACGACGCCGCCGCCGTTACGACAGGTGCCCGGCTGACGCCCGAGGGCCGCCCGACGGCGCCCGACGCTCGTCCGACGGCGCCACCGCCGTGACGACTGGTGCCCGGCTGGCGCCCGACGACCGCCCGACGGCGCCCGACGCCGTTCCGACGACGCCGCCGCCGTTACGACAGGTGCCCGGCTGGCGCCCGAGGGCAACTCGACGGCGCCCGACGGCGCTCGACGCTCGTCCGACGACGCCGCCGCCGTTGCGACAGATGCCCGGCTGGCGCCCGACGGCAGCCCGACGGCGCCCGACGGCGTCCGACGCCGTGCTGACAACGCCGCCGCCGTTACGACAGGTGTCCGGCTGGCGCCCGACGGCGCCCGACGCCGTTCCGACGACGCCACCGCCGTTGCGACAGGTACCTGGCTGGCGCCCGACGACAGCCCGACGGCGCCCGACGCCGTTCCGACAACGCCGCCGCCGTCGCGACAGGTGCCCGGCTGGCACCCGACGGCAGCCCGACGGCGCCCGACGGCATCCGACGCTGTTCCGACGCCGCTCCGACGACGCGGCCGCCGCCGTTATGACAGGTGCCCATGGCCTTGCCGACGCAGGTGGCCATGACAAACCTCGACCCACAATCGACCCACATGGCACTACTTCCTGCACCAATGGTGCACTCCAGATGGGGCGGAAATTCGGGCAGTTGTTCACGACCGTAACCCCCATTAGCCGTCACTCGCGGCCAACCCAAAACAATGGACTCGCAGCAGAAGACCAACAACGGACCCACGCATACGACCGCTCCCCAGGCCACGACGGCACCCAAGGCCTCAGCGACCCTCAACTCGCCTTCCCATGAAGGGGAGGACGTGAGGAATCAACCGACACCAACCCCGGCGCCAACGGCGCCAGCTACTGGCCCCGACTCCAGCGCCCGCCCCAATTACGACTCCGACTTCGACGCGGGGCAGTTAACGCGACAAAGGGCGGACAAATCCTGCCCCGCCTCACCACATCAAGCACCGACCCCGTCCCCGGGAGGTCTGGACCAAACGGCTACCAGCTCCCGTTCCCACCAGCATATCGACTCCCGCATCGACCAGCTCACCGACCCCGTCCCCGGGAGGTCTGGACCAAGCGGTTCCCGACTCCCGCTCCGAGCAGCACATCGACTCACACATCGACCAGCTCACCGACCCCGTCCCCGGGTGGCTGGACCAAGTGGTTCCCGACTCCCGCTCCGAGCAGCACATCGACTCCCGCATCGACCAGCTCACCGACCCCGTCCCCAGGAGGTCTGGACCAAGCGGTTCCCGACTCCCGCTCCGAGCAGCACATCGACCCCCGCATCGACCAGCTCACCGACCCCGTCCCCGGGAGGTCTGGACCAAGCGGTTCCCGACTCCCGCTCCGAGCAGCACATCGACTCACGCATCGACCAGCTCACCGTCCCGTCCCTGGGAGGTCTGGACCAAGCGGTTCCCGACTCCCGCTCCGAGCAGCACATCGACTCCCGCATCGACCAGCTCATCGACCCCCGAATCACGGGGTGTGACAGGGAGGAGTTTTTGTTGCATGGACAAGGAATACCACGCGCAGCAGTACCACGCGCAGCAGTACCAGTGTCACCAGCAGCGTCACTGTGACCACCACAGCTGGGACCAGCGCCACGCATAGCAACTGCGCTACTAATTAGCAATCCCACTGTGGCCAGTACGGCCCGGAGTCGCAGCACCAGCACAACCAGCAGCACCCTTCACACCAGCATTAGTGGATCCAGCAGCAAAACCGCACCTTCGATCCCGTCGGCGACAGCCACACCCATTTCCTTGGCGACATCGTGCTTAGATGCGTGCACCGCCTGGCTTTCTGGCTGCCATCACCCCTTCTGCAGTCACACACACCCACGCCCGCGCCTACACCAGCACCGACGTCACCGACGCCAGCACCACCGTCAGCGCCTACGCCTGACCCAACGCCAGCGTCTGCACCGGTACCGACGCCCGCATCGACGCCCCCATCGACACCAACATCAGCGTCGCCTCCTTGCCAGCGCCGACGGCAGCACCGACGCCAGCATCAACACCTGCGCCAACGCCAGCATGCTGAACTGTGATCCACGAATGCTCTGCTATTTCCGTACGCAGCACCCTCTATCCCACTTCGAGGAATAAACGGCTGTAAGGACGGAGCTAACCTACTCATGCTTTACATCATTTAGCGCACCGCATGGGATTGATGTGTACCGCCTGCCCCAACACCGTCGCCAACGCTGGGACCAGTGCCAGCGCCTACGTAAGCACCGACGCCAACGCCGGCACCAACGCAACCGTCGACGCCTGCAACAGCGCCGATGCCAGCACTACGGTTGCAGCAGCCACGCCAGCGCCTACACCTCACCAACGCCAGCGCCGACACCAGCACCGACGTCAGCTCTGAGGCAAGCACGAACGCCAGCGCCTGCCCTGGCACCAACGCCAGCGCCTACACCCGCACCAATGCCAGCACCGCCGCCAGCACGAACGCCGACGCGTGCGCCTGCGCCGACGTCCACACCGACACCAGCATCAACTTCGGCGCCTCACCTAAATCTGCGCCAGCGCCAGCGCCGATGTGCCAACGCTGGCGCCTCCTTTGGCAACAACGTCAGCGCCTACAGCAGCTCCCACACCTGCACCAACGCCAGCTCTAACGCCGGCGTTCCCGCCAGCGCCGACACCAGCACCGTCGCCAGCATCAACGCCTGCGCCTACGCCGGCATCAACGCCAGCTCCGACACGCTAGCTTTTACGCCTGCGCCTAAGCCGGCGCCAGCGCCATCGTCTACACCAGCGCCGTCGCCAGCTCTGCCGCTGGCGCCAACACTTGCACCTGCTACAGCACAATCGCGGATTCCATGAGCTGCACGACGAGTACCACGTGCAACGCGACGAGGCCCGCGAGCTGCGCGGCAGAGACCACGAGCAGCACTGGAATATATCGACAGGCTGGCACCCCCCAAATAGGGCGACGCGCCGGCGTCCACCCCTGGGGTGCGAGAAAACTCGCGCACAGTTTCGACTCCGGCCGAGTCCAGGGCAGACGCCCTCCCACAATCCATCGGTCACTCGGCCAGGACAGCTACAGGCCTGCCAGCCTCAACTGACAGAGAGGATTCCGTGAGCTGCACGACGAGTGCCGCGAGCAGCACGACGGAGACCGCGCCCACGTCGACCGATACGAGCTACAGCGCGACGGGCACCACGAGTTGCACGACAGATGCCATCCGCAGCACGACAGGTGCCAGGAGCAGCACGACGGATACCACGAGCTGCACGACGAGTACCACGCGCAGCACGACGGATCCACCTCCACCTATCGACCTCCCGCGTCCACAAACTCGGCACTTTCACCCCCAGGAGCTAGCACCCAACTCCAATTACACCTCCACCGGGTGACCTCCAACCTCCACCAGTTCCGCACTCTGACCTCTCACATCCAGCATCCGACATCAACGTTCACACCATCACCCCCGCCTATCGGCTGTCAACCTCCACCAAACCAGCACAAATACCTGCAACACCCAGCATCAAACATTCCACATACACCTTCACCTATCGACCTCCAACGAACGCCAACGCAGCATTCCGACCTACAGCAACAATTCTCCTGGCTTTGCATGGGCGGGTTCCCGCGCCCCTCCCAGGCCAGCCCAAAGGTGACAGCTCCACTATGGACCACCCTCCCCCTCCACTCCGACGGCAGCCCCTGCGCCAACGCCTTCGCTCCGACTCCAGCCCCTGCACCAATCTCAACACTGGCACCTATGCCGACACCAATACCAAAGCCCACCCCAGCACCGACGCCAATTAACGACATCCGACGCTTGCTCTCCATCTCCGGCTTCACCTCCACCCGCCCATTCCACCATGCGGGCCGTGCATGCGCACCTCCATCTCAGCTCCGACTCCTGCCCCGACGCCTGCGCCGCTTCCAACTCTACCTTCGCGCGCGGGCTTTATGTCCGGTTTGAGCCCTCAACGGCCGCCGACTCCAGCACACCACCGACTCCAGCTCACCAGCGACTGAATTCGGTGCACGACCTGCGCGCAGGGAGTTGAGCTGCTGGACCCACGACGCACCGGTACCACTACCCGCGCCCGTCACTCTACAGCCTCCGCCCTGGCACGGGGACGGCTACCTGAAATACCTGACGCGGCTCCGACGGTCATCATGAGTCGCAGCGCCAAGATGGACAGGGAGGTCTTGACATTGGTGCCGCGGTGCGACACCATGGTGGCGGCGGGGTGAGCCACTCTTCCGCACACTCCCTCCTTGGCGAGGCCTCCTCCTGGTTTCTCCTTCCTCCTCTTGTGGAGTCCGATATCTGCTGCTCTGCGCAGGGGGGACACGAATTGTCCGCTCCAGCCGGCGCCTGCGGCAGGCTGGGTTCTCACTTCGTTTCTTTGCGTGTTTGTCAACGCGCTGGGCGATCTAGGTGCTTGCACTGGGAACTGCATTGCACGCGTCCTCGCGCGAATAGAGAGGAGATCTGCGCCATGGCAAGGGATGGGAGGGACGGATAGGACGTCAGAGATGACGCGAGCGCACCGAGCTTGCCCTCACCCCCCCCTCCTCCCGCCCCTCTTCCGCGCTCTCCCTCTTTGGGGCCGCTGGGCGCCTCGAGAGGTTCCCCGGGCACTTCCAGAGAACCCCGGGGGACCTCCAGCGACGTCCGGGCGAGGGGCCGAGGGGGGTTCGCGGCATCGTTCGCGGGCATCGTCCGTGGGCCAGCGGGCCCCCCCGGCGCACCTCGGGCTGCGTCTGGCGCTGTCGGGGCTCCGTGGGAGGGGAGGCGGGGGATGTTTATGGGTGGTGGGATAAGGGTAGGGGTGGGTGGGGGGGAAGTTAGGCTAGGCGCGCTCGCGCCATATCTGACATCCCATCCGTGGCTCTCGCCTTAGCGCCGCGCGAATTCGTTTCAAAAGTGCGCGAGGGCTTTTGATGGAGGGCGGGTGGTAATCAACATGTGGTTCTCGCCGTAGCGCCGCATGCATATGTGTTAAAAGTGCACAACAGTTCCGGCGCGGTTAGGATTGTCAGGGCACAACAGTCGCGTTGAGTCACTCGCGGGACCGTCTTGCGAGTGGTGCGTTCAAGTCCGTCCCAAGAATGATCTTCTGGCACGATTCAGGGTCGGCGCAACGCAACGCTTCTATGTATGTATGCAGTATGTATGCATGTATGTATGTATGTATGAATGTATGCATATATGTATATACACACAAGACTGCAGTGGCGCTTCGCGCCATGCTCCTTGGTCCTTGAAGTTTGGTATGCAGGCGGAATAACATGGAGGTCAAACCGACAATTTCGCGATAATTCCTTGTTGCCTTTTCCGGCATCGCCGCTATGATAATGTTATTCGTCATCCTTCCTCCATGTTTCTTTTTTTTTCATTTTCGCCATACCCTGCGCATTCTCCCAATCCTCTTCAGCTCTTTTTTGCGGAGGCTCCTCCTGGGAGAGCCTCTGGGGGCCTCACAAAAGTTGTGACAGGCTTTCTTACGGCCTTCTGGAGGCCTCCTGGGCGTATTCTGGGGGCCTCTGGGGGCTTCCTCGGGCCGCCGTGCCTCCAACCGCGGTTTCCTTGAACGACCGGGTCACGATTTGGAATGCTTCGGAGGCTGTCTTGGGGCCATCTTGGGTTGCCACGGGGCTCTCTGAGGGCCGTCTTGGACCCGTGTTGTGCCGTTGGGGCTCTCTTGGACTGCCTGGAAGCCTTTTCGGATGGTTGTGGGGCGATTTGGGAGCCTCCCAGGCGGCTTCGGACGCCCAGAAGACCGCCGTGTTGGAGCGTCGGGAAACCGAAAAAAGAGACCCCCCTGATCGCCCTAGGTGTGCTGGGAAGGCTTGGCAAAACGCCTGCGAGGCCCGGGGGGCCGCTTCGAGGCCCCTCCGGAAGGCCCCAAAGCCCCAGATCCCGGGAGTCCGTTTTTTTTGGGGGGGGAGGTGAGGGGTTTTCCCCCGTCCGGGCTTGTAAATATAAGAAGAGGAATATATATATATATATATATATATATATATATATACACACACACACATATATATATATATATATATATATATATATATATATAAGACTGCATTGGCGCTGCGCGCCATGCACCTTGGTCTTTGGCATTCGCACGCTAGCGGAGTGCGAGCGTGCGTACATGCGCACACACATGCGTCTATGAATGCATAGTACATATGTACATTATAGATACGTTTGTATGGATTTGTACATGTATATGCAAATGGTCAGTGTAACTATGTGTGCGCGCACGCGTGCGTATTTCAGGCGGTTTTGGCCTGAGCAGTTGCGCGTATCAACGCGCCACTAAAAGGCGCGAGGGTCTCAGGCAAACGTGGTCAGACTACCATGGGACAGTGCGTCGCCGAGGTCAGTGTTGCGAGGACGTCCCGTGTGAAAATGGCCTGAACACCTCCGCTCATGGGAGGGCATATCCGAAGTCAGCCAGGCGAGGAAATTTCAAGCGAGGAGTGGTCTGAACACCTCTGCTCAGGGCATCCCTGAACTTAGACTTGCGAGAAGTCGCACGCGAAAGTGGCCGAACCACCATGGTGCAAGGCACCTCCGAAGTGAGACGTGCGAGAGCGTCTCAGGCGACAGTGGCTGGAACACATCAACTGAGAGTGTCTCGGGCCCCAGAGGTGCGATGATGTCTCAAGCGAAAACGGTGGCACCGATGCGAAGCAAGGCGCTTCTGAGGTCGGAGTTGCGAGTATATCTCTGGCGAAGCGGATTAAACTACTTTCCGTTATCTCCTCTTCTTCCTTCCCCTTTTCCTTTCCTCCTTCTTTTTTTCCTCCCCTTCCCCCCCTCCTCCTGCGCCGGGACACCTGCATCGCGCCGGGGCGCGCTCTGTAGCGGGGTTGCTGGGGAACGCCGCAGCGTTCAGCAGTATAACATGGCGAAGTAGTTGTCGGAGCAGCGTTCTTGACCGAAAAAAACGGACAATTCAATCGCACATCATACTGTAGCCGGCGTCGGAAGGGAGTTCACCAAAGAACTACTGGCGTTTCCGTCGCTTCTTGGCTGCCGGCATGTACCTATCATCATCTTTATGCGGCGCATCGATCTGGTGTTCCAAGCACAGGCCGCATGAAAGGTCTGATAACGACATAGGAGGCCATTGTGCTTTGGGGCAGAGAGCCGCGAATATGGCGCCCACGAATTCACAACCTGCATTTGCTTTGTCGAATGTAGCCAAATCGAACTCATTGGCCACTTCTGCGGCGCTTGGCAACATGCGCACGAGAACTTCCCAATCTTGCCGCTGCCACACAACCGGTTGACCAGAAATGTGGCGCGCTGCGTCACTCAGGAATCGCAATGTTTGTCCACGGTGATACCCATCGTAGCCCAACAATGGCAGAGTGGCCGACAAGGAGGTGTCCACACGATGTGGTCTCCAATCGGCCCACTGCAATGACGCTACATGTTCAGCGAAACTCTTCAACTCTGAATGCCCTTCAAGGACTTCCAGTGCTTTCTGAACGCCCCCTGTCGGGCGCCTCGTATCCCACAAAGTTTCGCCAATCGCGCACTTCCGTTTGACCTCTAGCAACGTTTTTCGCACCGCAGCCTTAGCACACACAGCTGGGACATTTTTCGTCGCAATCTGAAGCGGCTTTTTGCGCGAGATCAAATGAAGGCACAAAATCCACAAAATCCATTGCACTGTGCCCATGCCCTTGCGCAGCGTACCATCCACAACTTCAAACAATTGACGACAGTCAGCGCGATGGCTAATTCGGTATGTCACTGGCCCCTCAGGCCGTAAATGATCAACAACCGCATGCATAAGCACGCGTTGTGTTGGCGGATGCATTCCAGACTGCAGCGCGGACTGTGTTGCACGAGTTCCAGGGTCCATTTTGTTGATGTCAGCATCCTTTTGTTTTTGCAATCGAAGCTTCAATGTGTCCAAACGCTTGATTGCAGCATCTTTGCTGGGGCGTTCACTGGTACAATACTCATGCAACTGATTTGCCAATTCTCGGGCATCTGTGGGGCCATACATAGCTTCAGAGATGGACAGTTCTGGACGCTTGTCTGCGCGAGAAGAGCCAGAGCCAGTCGTCCAACAAACACGCCAGTAAGCACGATCTTTTTTCCGCACCAAATGACACATGAAAATTCGCCGGCCCAACGGGCCAGAGGCGTGGGAAGATTTCCGGCACCTATTCAACGCAATTTCTCGTTCGCGCGCGCTGGGCGGCTCTCGGGGTTCCTGGGCGAAAATTACCCCGGGCAGGTCCCAGGGTTGCTTCCGCGCTAGATGCCGGAATTCTTGGGCGCGGCCCCGGGAAGCGCCCGGGAACACCAGGAACGGCCCGTAGGCCGCCAGTGCCGCCCCAACATGGCCCAAGAGATCTTGAAGAGGGCGCGTAAACGGTTCAAGAGGGCTTCGAAGTCAGTCCCAAAGGGGCCCCACAACGGCACAGGAAGCACCCAAAACAGCTCCAACAGAGAGCCGAAACAGAGCATTCACACGGACATTTCGAGCTTCGGCCTCAAGATGCCCCCCAAAGGGTCCAGGAGGGTTTCAAAATGCCAGAAAAAGCTCCAAGATGACTTCAAGAGGTTTCTCAGAGGCTCTCAAAGAGCGTCACCAAAGAGCCCCCCCCAAGCTACAAGAGGCCCCCCCCCCCAAAAAAAAAACGAGGGCCCGAAAGAAACGCGGCGATGCGAAACGGGCCGGCGGAAGGAGTGAAGCGATGATTGACGAATCTTGCAGGAAAGGCCGGCGTGGCCGCGAGCGAACTTGGGGCGGAGGCTCGGGGCTCGGACTTTGAGCCACGTCTGAGCTGAGACGGCTACGGACCCCCTCGCCCTGCGGCAGTTGGTGCAGCCGGGCGGCCGCGCGTCTGTAAACGGAAGGGCCCGTAGAGTCACGCATCCCGACGGGGAGGGCCGCACTGCCTGACCTCACGCGGGTGCTCACGCGCCGTTACGCGGGCAGCTGTGGCGCGGGTTCCGTGCTTTCTGGGATCGGAGGTTTTTCCTTGGAGGTTTGACATCGATTGCCCGAACGTAGCAGGACAGGAATCACAATCGCGTTCTGCAAGTGTGGGAGGACGGGACGGTGACAGGGAGAGGATACAAAGGGAGGGTGGGAATGGGAAGAGGAAGGGGTCGGGATGGGAGGGGGCCGGGGAATGGTCGCATTCGGAGAGGATCTGGACCAGTGCTGCCATTCGAACGCTGCACTCAATCCCACCAGCCCTTTAGATGCAGGTGGTGTTGGGAGTTTTCTCTTCCACCTCCCTTCTTCCCCTTCGAGGAGGGGTGTACCCCTCCCCTTACCTCCTCCCCCGGACCTGGACGGGGCGCTCCGCGAGCGGTCATCGGAGCGTCCAAGATGGTCAAGATTGCTCCAAGAGCGCCTCGGGGAGCCCAAGATGGTCTCCAAGACTGCTGAAGACAGCCTAAGATGCGTGAGGATGGCTCCGGAGATGCTCCAAGGGGCCCCCAGACTGCCCCAAGACGGCTCCAAGATGGCCTACCTAATAGCTGCCCGAGGAGGCCTCCAATATCGCAAAAGCTTCGAACATCTAAAGAAAACAAATGATTGTTGCTTTTTCGTGTTTTCGCTTTCGATGGCCATCCGAGGCCTCAAGATGACCCCAAGAGGGCCCAAGAGGGCTTCAAGAGCGCCCCACACTTCCCTAGACAGCTCAACTCGCCTGGGCGTCGTTTCTGGATGGGCTTGTGGGGATTTGCGAAGCGTCAAGAATGGGGGTCTCAGTGAGCTCCTGGGTCCTTCGCTGAGTTCGCCACGCTGCTTTTTCCAAATGCTCGTGCGGCCGCGATTCCCAACGGAGTTTTCGCGAGGATGTGCGCTGAAACCCAACCGTCCCCGACAGCCTGATGTCCCAAATATCGCGAAAGCCTTGGTCCCCAACAGCGTTTCCGAACAGATGTCTGAATCGTGTCCCCGTCAGTCTCTATCAATTTTGCGAGGGCCTCAATTCCCAACAACTTTTCCTAAAGCTGCCCGAAAACGCGGCCCCCAAAGGCCGGTTCCGAGACGTACGTTCATCTCCAAGTCGAAAACGTGGGTGCCCAACACCGTGTACCACAGTACGGAGACTGGTGTGCCCAAGCAAGAGGTCGATGTTGATCGAGAAGTTCGCTGCCCAACAGCGACGAAGGGACGTGGTGGAAAAGCACTGGCCCCAAACGGCTTCCACCTGCAGCCCCAATGAGGTCGTTCAGGTGCGGGCGGAGGGAGCAGTAGCAAGGGAGGAGGAAAGGAGGAAAGGAGGAAAAGGGAAAGGGGAGGGGGCAGATGGGGAGGAAGCAGCGGAAGTGATTCAGGAATAAGCCTGAGAGAGGAGCTATGTCTTAGCATCGCTGGTCGAGACAGGAAAACCTCGGTTCCCAGCAACGTTTTTCCTTTTTGCTGAAGTGCGGTGCTCTGCAGCCTGTGCATTTCGAGAACGTGGGTGCCAACAGCGTGAACGACAAGAAGCAAACCGGTATGCCCAAGAGTAAAGCCGAAGTGTATAAAGAATCTCGTTGCCCAACAGCGGCGTGGAGAATTGTGGGAAAGCATCGGCTTCCAACGGGTTTTACACGGAGTACTTGTATTGTCCCCCCGATGCGGGTGGAGGGAGCGGAAGCAAGGGGAGGGGAGAAGGAGGGAGGAGGGAAAGGGAAAGGGAAGGGGAAAGGGACGGATGGTGAGGGGGCAATGGATGGGAGTTTGGGAAGAAGCTCGAGAGAACATCGTTTGTTTCAACATCTCAGTCAAAGGTTGGGAAGCCTCGGTTCCCAACAGCGTTTGTCGTATTCGGTGAATTGCGGTTCCAACCGCGTGTGCGTTTCGAAAACCTGTGTGTTCTATTGTGCGCGCCACTGTGCGAAAGTTTTGGCTCCCAACAATAATCGCGCTGGGGTCTGAGAAAGATTCGAGGCATGCTCGGGTTGCGGCAAATCAATATTGGATCGTGGCTAAGTTTTTGTCTGGGGCGTCGGCGTGAGCCGGGGCATGTCTCATCGTGTCTGCACTGCCGGTAAGCGTCGGTCGTTCCTGGCATGGCAACGCTGAGCAGTCAACGGATAGGATGTCGCAGCCCCAGGAACGCTCGCGGAACGCGCTCCTCGGGAATGATTGAAAAACCCATGTCGCGGGCATCGTGCGCGCCTGCGCGCCGAGTGCCGAGTGTGGCTCCCGTGGAGCGCGCCGGGCGCTTGCACACAGCGCTGCCCGGCACGGCCGCCGCAGGGCGCTTCCTTGCAGCGGGCGTTGCTGACGCCAGTCGAAGTTCGCGACCGTCATGTACGCCGATTGGGCTGCGGCCAAGGTGTCAATGTTCTTGCGGATGTCCACTGGCATGGCTGGATCGATGCGCAGCCTGAAGCGGATTAAGTCCTGCATGGCCCACTCCCCCCCGTCGGCGCGGGGGCCCGACCGCGAAATCTTCAACCGGTTGACGAGGGCGGAAGCGGCGGCAGTCCACGCCGTCGCCGTCGGGGATGCCGGCACCGAGATGTCCACGTGAAAGTACGCCTGCTCCAAAATGGCCTGCGCCAGCTTCATCGTGGGTCAAAGCGGACTCCTGCGCAGCGTTCGTGGTGGCCACCACGTCCACGACGAATGTCCAAGAACGACCCTTGTAAGGATTGGAGTCCCCCTGCGGCGGGATAAGGCCGTGCGTGAGGTACTCGACGCCGCGGGGTTTATCGGGCAGGGACAGCGCCGCCCTGGCGCGCTCGGTGACCTGGGTGGGGAGGCAAAAGAATAAGAACGGAGGGGTGCCCCAAAGAGGGGTTCTTACGTTGGCGCGCGCAGGCGCACGTGCTGCATGCTACGGGGAAGGTGGGAGAAGGATATCGGGAAGCGTTGGTGGCGCATCGCCGTGCTGAGGGCGTGGCGCGGCGACGTGCGAGGCTGACCTGGTTGGAGGCGCATAGCGTCAGCGAGCGTGAAACGGACGCCGGCGTTGTGGACGGTCTTTCCTGCGATCTTCACGCCCAGCATTTCGAAAGCTACATCCGCGGTGTGGAGCGCGCCTGCACTGCGGGCCATGTTGGGAGTCTGCGGCTTCGCGGCTGGAGTCGCGGAGGGGTCGACGACGGTGGCGTTCGCCTTGCTGCGGGGCGGCGTGGCGGCGTTCAGCGAGCGCGGCCTGCCGGGCGGGGGGCAATCACCGCTGGTCGGTGCGAGCCTCGAAAGACGGAGTGGCTGCAGCGCCGAAGCATGTAAAACGGGGGGGCCCAGAAAGAATGCGGGATAACTGGAGCTCGCGGGAGAAAAGGAGAGTTCCGAAACGATTCGATATAAGGGGGTTCCTGCCAGCGCTTTCTGAAAGTTGCTAGGGCCGCGGCTGAACAGAAATAGTGCTCCTGACACGTGGAAAACCTCGGTCCCCAACAGCGCTCTCGAGAGGCAGCCCCCAACGTGGTTCTGAACAGAGTGTTCCTAGAGTACATGGGAATGGGCGGCTTGCTGCGGTTCAAGGTGGGCGACTGGTGATCCGAGCAGTCTGCTTGGAACAATCGAAGAACGTCGCGTCCCAAGAGCGGCGTCGGAATCCTTCGAAAAAGCAATGGGCCCAACGGCTCTCCCGAAGATTACGGGATCCCCAGATTCTATCTTCGGCATCCGAACGTTGCTGAACCGCGGTTCTTATCAAAGCTATGTTGTATTTTCCCTATTGCGAGAACCTCGGTTCCCAACGGCATTTTCTTGCAGCGCGGGCGCGGAAGCCAGCCAAACGGGGGCAGCAAGGTAGCAGTCGGGATACGTGGAACTCGCGGGGCAGAAGGACAGCACCGGAACGATTCGAAATATTGGGGTTCCCGCCAACGTGCCCCGAAAGTTGCCGGGGCCGCGGCTGAACAGAAACAGCGCCTCTGACGTAGTTGAGAAAACCTCGGTTCCCAGCGGCATTCTGGACAGGCAGCCCGAAACGTGGCTATTTAAAGAGTGTTCCTAGAGGGCGCGGCAATTGGCGCCTCGCTCTGGTTCAATGTGGGGGGCCGGTGATCCGAGCAGCCTGCTGGGAACAATCGACAAACGTCGCGGCCCAAGAGCAACGTCGAAAAAGCGAATGGTTCCCAACGGCCAGCCTCGAAGAGTACGGGATCCCCAGATGTCTTAGTCGGCGTCCGAACGTTGCTGAACCGCGGTTCCTGTCAGAACTATGTTGTATTTTCCATAGCGCGAGAGCCTCCGTTCCCAACAGCACTGTGGAAACTGGCCTTCAGTAGCGGTCGCAGCAGCGCGGCGCCTACGGACTGAGGAAAGGAAGCGAATGGATTAGAAGTGAAGGGTCAGGCGGGTGAGAAGATATGGGTTTGAGAAGGGGCGGGGAGAAACAGTGCCCCTGTCGTTTGCTGGACAACCTCGGTTCCAAACAGCATTCTGGACAGGCAACCCGAAACGTGGTTGTATACAGAGTGTTCCTAGAGTGCATGGCAATTGGCGGCCGACCTGGTTCAATGTGGGGGACCGGTGATCCGAGCAGTCTGCTTAGGACAATCGAAGAACGTCGCGCCCCAAGAGCAACGTCGAAATGCTGCGAAGAAGCAATTCGTTCCCAACGGTTTTTCTCGAAGAGTACGGGATGCGGAGATCTCATATTTGGCATCCGAACGTGTCTGAACCGCGGTTCTTGCCAGAACTATGATGTCTTTTCCATGATGCGAGGTCTCGGTTCCCAACAACATATCCGAAACTCGCCCGCATTGGCGTTCGCAACAGCGCGGTGCCTACGGACTGAGGAAAGGGAGCGACTGGATTAGAAGTGAAGGGCCAGGCGGCTGAGAAAATATGGGTTTGAGAAGGAGCGGGAACGGTGGTTCTCGAAGGCCTCAGCGGAGATGCAGCGTCAACGCGCAGACGCTGGCTTCTTGAGCACGCGCTTCGGCGCGCCAGAGGGATCGGGTAGCAAGGGTTCTTTCCACGCACCATTCCGAAGGAGAGCGTCGCCTTCATCGGACAGACGGTCCGACGTGCTCAGCACGCGGAGATCTCCTACGGACTGCGGAAAGGGAGCGACTGGATTAGGAGTGAAGAGCCAGGCGGCTGAGAAATTTTGGGTGAGAAGGAGCGGGAACGGTAACTCTCGAAGGCCTCAGCGGAGATGCAGCGTCAACGCGCAGACGCTGGCCTCTTGAGCACGCGCTTCGGCGCGCCAGAGGCATCGGGTAGCAAGAGTTCTTCCCACAACATTCCGAATGAGAGCGTCGCCTTCATCGGACAGACGGTCCGACGTGCTCAGCGCGCGGAGATCTCCTACGGACTGAGGAGAGGGAGCGACTGGATTAGAAGTGAAGAGCCAGGCGGCTGAGAAATTTGGGGTGAGAAGGAGCGGGAACGGTAGCTCTCGAAGGCCTCAGCGGAGATGCAGCGTCAACGCGCAGACGCTGGCTTCTTGAGCACGCGCTTCGGCGCGCCAGAGGGATCGGGTAGCAAGAGTTCTTTCCACGCAACATTCCGAATGAGAGCGTCGCCTTCATCGGACAGACGGTCCGACGTGCTCGGCACGCGGAGATCTCGACGCCGCATGACGCGGCCCAAAGCAACGCACAGGTGGCCGTGGGCAAAGGGGTCCGCTCTGGCGTCGACGGTGCACCTTTCCAAGGTGGCGCCTTGAGCGCCGTTGAAGGTAGACCCATAAGCAGGCCGCAAAGGCATTTGCTTGCGCATGACGTTGCAAGCTCCGCGGCCAAGACGCCACTGAAAAGTGATACGTGGGATCGCGAAGGACTGCGTGTCGAACGTTTGGACGACCACGTGAAACCGGTGCACCGCGGTCAAGATGACGGGCGCGTGGTTGGGGCGATCCTCACAGAATGGAGAAATCCCACCGCCTTTTCCGAATGTTTTCCTCGGTTCGAGAGAGACGCGTTCTTTTTGGCCCAGGAAAAGGGGGTAGCGCGGCAAAGGCCGCTGAAGAAGGGGGGTTTAAGCGTACACGGTCCTTATTGTTGAGATTCCGCATCAACTCGCACAGTGCGCCCACGACCAAGCGAAGGCGATGAGGAGGAACCCCGAGGTACGTCTGGGCGTTTAGGAATTCGTGGGTCATGGTGTCGTCCACGACGGAATGTGCGTCGACTTCGACGGTGTCGGCGCTTTAATGGATAACTTCCGTGAGGCCATGCTCCATGACCAGCCTATTGAGAACGAGGTTGTTGAAGTGGTCAACTTCCTCGTTCGTCGTCGCCGCAATTTTCGCTCGAACGCATCGGTGAGGGTCGTTCAGAACAGGGAATGTAAAATCAATGGCGTGGAGTTCGGATTGAACTTGCGCAATGCGCTCCAAAGGTACATGGCCCTGGACCCCGTTCCAGGTGTGAGGCGTGGGGCACGTGCCGTTGCCGATGGATTCCAACCATTTCGTGAAGTCCGCGCCCTGCGCAGTCCGGTGGGCTTTGAACAGATGCCGCACGCGGAAGCGGTTCCAAGAGGCAGACATTCTCACGCAGCTTTGTACGATCTCCGCGCGAGTGCCGTACTTGACGACGGCTGGGATTTGTCGGAAGTCACCGTAGCACACGAACACTTTCGGCTTGTAATCGCGAGGCAGCGCCGACCGCAAGTGGGCCATCAACGCCGCGACGCTATCCCAGGCGTTCTTCTTAGCCATCGGCCACTCATCCCATTGAATCAATCTGGCGGCTGCCAAGGTCCTTGCTTTGGCGGTTGTGGGGGTCACCGTGGATGTGAGGACGTCCTCGTCGACGGTAGGAATACCAAATGTAGAGTGAGCAGTCGCCCCGCGAACCAATTGCAGGGCCGCTTGGCCCGCGGTTGCCACGTTGATGACGGGGTGCCCAGCAGCTTCTGCCCAGTGCGTGAGGAAATTGGCTAGCGTGGACTTGCGCGTGCCGGCGCGCCCGTGGACGAAGTAGAAGACGTCGGAAGTGAAACAGAATTGCGACTGGATCTCGTTCGCAAGGCGTCGTGCGTCGGAGGAACCGTGAACGAGCATGGTGAGGCGGCGGACTTCAGCGTCTGAAAGCTGAGGGGCCGGTTTGGTAGGGACGTCGTCTGGCAGAATTTCTGGCAGAGGGAACGCGCTGCGGTCGTGGCCTGCTTGTTGCCATAAATGCAGCAACGACGTGGCCAGAGCAATGCGAGCAGAAATCGCCGACATCCCTCCATCGGTCCATCGAGGTAATCTTTTTGCAAACCTTTGTTGAAGCGAGCGAAGAGAGTCCGAGGCGCGGAATCTTGATCCAGCAGCAGGGCGAAAACGAACCGCAACTGGGTCACGGTGTAACGCAACTGGATGAGCTCCTGGATGGTGTCGTGGGCTTCCGTGTTATTGGAGAAACGGCCAGTAGCCAACACAGCCTGCTCAAACGTAGGGTACTTGCGGCCCAGATGCGCGCGGCAGTCGTCAAATGAATGTTTGGGGTAATGCAGGAGCATACGCCTAAGGTAGAACGCTTCTTTCTGCTGGGGGAACTTCATCTCCAGACGGCATAACGGGGGTTCTCCACGCAAGCGGTTGTAGACAAAATGCTGCTGACTGTCGGGCGCCGTGTCGCGCCAGATGCAGGTCGGGTTCTCCGTGTCAAGCTGGCCCCGCAATGTCGCCGGGCAATTCTGGGGGTGCTGGAAGCGCTCGAAGTACTCCGCGTAGATCGTTGAAGAGGGGGTCGCCCGGGCGGTAAAAGTACCGCATCAAAGCGCAAACGGTGCTCTGCAAGGCGCTCTCTTCGTTGCCTTCAGTGAAGGAGATCCAATCTTGTCCGGGCAAGTGCACGGGCAAGCAGTGAACGGCAGGTGTACGCGTATACGTGTCGCACCCGAAAATGCGCCAGAAGCACTCCGTGGCGCAGAGATACCGGCCGCGCAGCCAATCGGCGATCTCATCGTCAGAACGCTCGGCGGGGGGCATGTCGTACAGGGTGTAGTCCGGACCTTTGAACAGATATTTGTATAAATACTCGAATAAGTTCATGTGTCCAACGAATTTGACGTTGGCGTGGCCGCCCCACTTAATGAGGATCGTGGCGTTGTACTCGACGATGAGCTGGTTACAGCAGAGAGCGCGGCCTCCGTGCGCTGCGCGCTTGGAGCTGCAATTAGGGCAATGCCCGTTGCAGCTGCGGCGTCTGTGCAAAGGGTACCCGCGGCCGTCAAATTCAGTCTCTTCTCGGAGCGGCCATGGGCAGCCCTTGTTGCAAGGATCAGCAGGGTCTGCGGGGTGGCACCCGAGGTTGCATTTGTGAACCATGTGGCTGAGCACGAGGTCGCGAAGCACGCCGGGCTGCTCAGGAAGCTCGCAAGAGATGTATTCGTCAACTTCCGCCGCGGTGGTCGGTGGGTCCTTGCAGCCGATGACGACGTGGGCATGAGGTAGTCCGCGCTTCTGGTATTCGATGACACGCATGATGTATTTGGACGTGCCGCAGAATTCTTTCTGGAGGACAGACATCATGATCAAGAGCTTGGCGTGGAAGACCCTCGTGTCAACGTCGGGTCGGTCAGCGTGCGTTTGGCCTTCTCGGAGTTCCTGTTGTATCTCAGGCCGCTGGGTGGACGTGGTGAGCGCGATGAACCAAGTGGGCGGTCCCAGTCGGCGGGCTGTTTCCAGAGCGTCGACCCGTGAACGTCGAAGGTTGCGAGGAGATCCCAGAACGGCGGAGGGCAAGTAGTACTTTTGAGCCGCTCGGTCAGCGGAGCGCGGCTGCCCAGGATCATTGCGCAGTACTTCGCAAAGGTGTTGACGTTGTGCGAGAGACGTGCGTTGCAGTGCCTTGACGTGTTGCAAGCGCTCGTCCCCCATGCGGCAGTACATGTTGATGGCCCATTCGTTGAAGAGGCGCCCGCTCATGTGCATGTGGGAGAAACGTAAAGCTTGCTGCCGGCACCACCACAATTGAGTGATTTTGCCGTGGGCGGGGGTGTTCAAGTCTGGCGCCCAGCCCCGACCGCCGCGCGGGAACCAAAGAGGGTGCGATAGTGGCCCGTACATTTCGCTCAAAGGCGGGAGGTAATCGTAGTGACCAGCTTTGGTTGTCCAGAAGTAACCGATCGCGGGCATGCCGTTGCTCCCGAGCTGGCGTCCCAAATGGCAGCCACTTCCTGGATACCTTCATCCCAATCGAGCCGTAAAGGGACATCCTGAATACCGCGACGTGGAATGGCCAGTTTGGTGATCGCTTTCATGTACGGGTTATTGGGAAGGATCATACGTTCCAACTCTTTGACAATGCGGGGTTCGAGCTGGAACCGCGCTGCCGTTTGGGAGCGGAGCTGAGGGTCGACGACGATGTACCGCACGGCGCTCTCAGCGTCGAGTGTCCACGTTTTCCAGTACATGGTACCATGGATTTGCATGAAGAAAGGCTTGCGCGGGGAGAAATACGTTTCCCGTTCTGACGAGCTAGACTGTATGTCGTGGACAGTCAGTGCGAAGAGATTGTTGTAAGCACGCGAGGAGCCACTGAACGCGGGTGTCCGAAATATCTCCTGCATGGCGTGGTCTGGCCGGCGAAAGTACGTGTCGAAGTTGATGGCGTGCTTCCCCATTTGACAGCAAAACCCAACGCTTTCTGCAGTGTGCGTAGCCGTTCCACAATAGTCACAAACTCGGGAGCGAGGCCCCAAAAGTATAGCTTGGACGTCGGGCGGTGCACGGCATGTGGCGCATTTGCGGGTGTTGCGGTGGACAGCGTCGGGCATGTAGTCAGATTTCGGCTTCGCCTCTCCGCGCCCGAAACAGACGAAGGTCTTCGTGGCGGGAATCGGGCGACATGTGATACACAGTCGGGTTGTGCGGCGTACTTCGCGTTTCACATAATGAGATCGTGGCCTGTGCTCCCCGCAACCCGAGCATAAGAACGTCCGCGCTTCGGGCGGGGCGCGGCATGTGGTACATGCTCGGCTTGTGCGGTGTACGGCGTCTGTGAGGTAATCAGATTGTGGCCTGTGTTCTCCACACCTGGAGCACAGTAGGAATGGTATTGGTGGGTTGGCAGATGCGGTAGCCTGAAGAACGCACTGAGTGCAAGCTCGTACGCTAGGCGGTTTGTCCAGCTGGGTGTTGGAGAAAGCGTGCCGAGGTAGACACTCAGCGCAGGAAGCGCAAACGAACGAATCCGCTTTTCCGGGATGCATCGTTCAGTCTAAGAAAATGAGGGATGCAGCCGAAATGGTTGCGGAAGGAATCATCAAAACAGTGGTGGGAGAGCGAGGAAGACTGGTTGTCCTAGGAGGAGGACTTCGCAAGTGTTCGTGCGGCCGTGAGTCCCCGGAGAATGTTTCCCCAGGCTGTGTGATGAAACCGAAGGTTCCCGACGGCCTGATCTTCGAAATGTCACAAAAAACCCGGTTCCCAACAGCGCGTCCGGATGAGATGCTGGCGTGGCCCCGACGGTTTGTATTGAGTGTTGCGAGAAGCTGAGTCGAGGCGGGAGGAGGAGCATGAAGAGGACGAGGAGAAGGAGGAGGAGGAAGAGGAGGAGGATGAAGAGGAGGAAGAGGTAGAGGAGGAACATAATGAGGAATGGGAGGAGGAGCTCTTGGGTTCTTCGGTGGTTTGAAGGAAAAATGGCTTCGCTGCGCCATGTGATACGACATCGACGACGACGAAGAAGGCGACGAGAAAGAGAAGGGATAATGAGAGGGGGAGACCGCTGCGTGGGGATCTCGTGGTGCGCCTCTCGGGGCCCTCTCGGAGGCAGTGTTGAAGCCTCTTGGGGGTGTTTTGGAGTTCTTGGGATCTTTTTGGGGCCTCTGGGGACCCTCTTGGGGGCTCCTTGGGGCCTCGTGGGAGCCTCTTGGGGCCTCATGGGGCTCTCTCCGGGCGTCTTGGGGCCCTCTCGCGGCGGAAAATTTAGGTTTTGAGCTTCTGGGCGCCCTCTTGGGTCTCTCTTGGGGCCGTTTTGGTGCTCTTTTGATCCGTCTTGGGCGCCTCTTGGGCGGTCTCGGAGCCCTCCTGGACTGTGTTGGGGCCTTCGTGGGGGCCTCTTGGGCAGTAGTGGGGCGATCGAGGGAGCCTTTGGGGCCATTGTGGAGCGTCGGGATGCGGGAAAAGCGAGAAGGCCAAAAACTTCGAAAACCCATAGGAAAATCAACAATTATAGCCTCTCGGGGCTCTTTTGGGAGGCCTCGTGGGGGTCTCTGGGGGCGTCTTGGACGCGTCTTGGGCAGTCTTGGGCCCAGATTGGGCGTCTTGGGCCGATCTTTGGGTGTCTCGGGGTCTTGTTTGGCCGTCGTGGGTTTTTTTTGTCCGCGTCGCACTCGCAGGACAGACACGGAGCACTCTGCAGAAGCGCCCCAAAGGCTCGGGGAGGCCGACATTCGTTTGGGGGGGAGGGGGGGGCACCGTGTGCCGTTTTTCCGGGGTCCCCTGCCCTGTAAAAATAAATAATTAGGAATATCTCTATATCTATCTATCTATCTATCTATCTATCTATCTATCTATCTATCTATCTATCTATCTATCTATCTATCTATCTATCTATATATATATATATATATATAAGCGGCGTCCGAGGGCCTAGGGCACGGGGTCGCACACTTCTTCCAACCTCCCCCCCCCCACCCCCGTAACCGAATTCGGCTCCTGGGGTGGTGCCAGGGCCGTTTTGGGCATCCAGGACAGATATTTCAGCCTGAAGGTGGGTGAAGCTAGCCGCAGGCGTGCTTGAAGCGACGCCATGAGACCCCCAAGACCCCCATGATTTACCGAAGACGGCATCAGAGGCCCCCGAGACGCCTCAAGAGAGCCCCAAGAGCACCCCAAGAGGGCACCACAGAGCCAAACATTGCCCCAATCCCAGAGGAAAATATATAATGTTAACCATCTGCGTTTCATTCATTTTCGCGGTGTCCAAGACGGCCCAAGAGGCACCCCGATCGCTACAAGAGGGCGCTCAAAAGGGCCCCAAGACAGCCCAAGAGGTCTTCAGGACTGCCGAAGAGGCGCCCAAGACGGCCCAAGAGGGCCGCAAGACCCCCCCAAGAGGACCCGCGAGGGACCAAAGACGCCCATGGGAGCGCCCAAGACAGCCGAAGAGCACCCCAAGGCAGCCCACCAGGCGCCTCAAGAGAGCCCCAGACGCCCTCAAGACACCCTCGAAAGGAACTCCGAAACGACCACACCTCCAGATGACCCCCAAGCGGCCGCCAAGAAGCCTCCAAAGCGCTACCCAGATGCTTCCGGAGGCCCCTTAGAGGCCCCCAGAGACCCCCGACATGCTTCCCAAAAGGCTGCCGAGAGGCCTCCCAAGAGACCCCAACAAGCTTCTAAGTGGCCACGTCTCCACACCCGACACGATGTTCCCAGAGAGGTTTTCTGGTGATATTCATCCGGATATCGGGGACACACTCGAGACACCAATATGCGTCACAGAGATCCCCCAAAGAAGAGGAGAAGGAGGAGGAGGAGGAGGAGGAGGAGGATGACGAGAATGAGGAGAAGGAGGAGCAGGAAGAGGAGGAGGAGGAGGAGGAGGAACAGGAGAAGGAGGAGGAAGAGGAGGAGGAGGAGGAGGAGTGGCATGAGGAGGGCGAGGGGGCATTCCTGCGGGGACGGGGATGCTGAGCATTATCCGTAAGAAGAGAGGAGAAGGAAGGGCGCGAAAGACGAATGATGGCGAACCGTCGTCTACAAACGCATATCGTCGTCTACATTTACGCCCCCGCTGGAGTCGTAGGATGGTGCGTTTCCAGAGGAAGCGGAGGAGGAAGAAAGAGTAGCCGAGGTGAACACGAGATATTTCGAGAGGTTTCCAAATCCGCCCAACGATGGCAACAGCGGCGTTGAAGTCCAGAGAGTGGTGTTCTGATAGGGTTGAGGAGTCTCAGACAGACAGCTGTCCTCCAACGGGGTACTTCCAGCAGTATATATATATATATATATATATATTATTGCAGGGACGTGAAGAGTGAACTTGGATAGCTGGTTGATTGCAACATCGTTGATGGACGCTTTATTGCAACATCGTTGATGCGCTTTGGATTTGCACTGGTCCTCCTCCTCCTCCTCCTCCTCCTCCTCCTCCTCCTCCTCATCCTCCTCATCCCCCCCCGTCCTCTCTCATCCTCTTCTTCCGGCCCTGCCCTGGCCAGGTACTTCTGCGCGCCCCCCCCCCTCCTGTCGCGAGGCCGCCGAGCCGCAATTGCCCCCGCACATGCCGGAGCTGGAGGAGGTCCCTAAAACAGCGGATGAGCAGGCCCAGACGCCCCCAGTCCGGGCTTGTGGCGTTGCCATTTTCCGTGGTGTCGGCATTCCTTTTGCGATTTCGGCCTCCAGGGGTCCCCCCGGGACGTCAAGATTGGGCGAAAAAGCCGAATGCTTTTGGGGCCGCGCGTTGCCGAATATGTTCCCGAAAGGACGCCTAAACAGCGGTTGCTGGTTGCTGCACTCGATTTCCAGCGTCTGTGGTGCAGTCCGTCTATGTGGCATTTTCGATGTGCATTGTCTGAGATCAGTTCATGGGATGCGAGCTACGTGATGCAATGCATGGAGTGGAAAATGCGCGTATGGAAAACAAGTAGATCCTAGGGCCCCGCCCACCTCGGGAACATCGAGTGGTCGTTTTGCACCCCCCCAAGGGGGCCTCCGAGAGGGCCCGAAAAGGGAAGCAAGACGGCGCAAGAAACCGCCAGAACGGACGAAGAATGCCCCGAGATGGGTAAATTGCGCTCGAAGACGGCCAAGATGGCGTCAAATAGGCCCAAGAGAACTCCAAAACGCTTCAAGAGGGCACCTAAGCGGCCCCCAAGACAAAATCATAGATTTGCTTGCGAGGTTTCTGACTGATTTTCCGGCTTCCGCCTTTTCGAGCTAACAACGGGGCTCAAGACTGTTCTGGGGACTTTCGAGCTCCTCCGGGCACGGCCCGAGCGGCTCCCGACAGGGCCCCAAGACAGCCCGTGGAGGGCCCAAGAGAGCCTCCCTGTCCTCCCTCCTTCTCCTCCCGCCCCTTCCCTGCAGCCCCGCCACGGAAAGCAGCCACAAAGCGGCGCGAACGGTCCCGGCACTGGGGCTCTAGACCCCCAGATTCTCTCCGCGGCAGCTCTCGAGCCGGATCGATGCTACGAGGGCCCCAGGACCCTGTTCGCGCACGGCGAGGACGCCGGCATGCGGTGATGGGTTACGCGCAGGCACGCGTACATTAACACCCTTGGGAGGGGGAGAGAGGGAAGGAGACCGCGACGGGAGAAGGACAAGGATGATGGTTTTGTGGCAAGGCGGCCACGCGCCCACTCCTCAGCGCGAGCCCCTGCGGGGCTCGCGCTGGCACGGCGCGCAGCACGAGGCTGCGCGCCTTTCCGGCACGCTCGCTGGCCCATCGGCCACCATCAAAGCAAAACCAACAGCGCAGCCAAAAGAAGTGGCCGCTTGCCTGCAAAAGCGTGGCCTCCCGGGGCGAACGCTGGGCCGCTTCGGCGAGCTCGCCGACGCGTGGCAGCCGCCGTGCTGCCGTGTGCGAAGGCGGCGCTGCGCACCGAGTAAGAAGCAAGGCACGGAAAAGGCAAGAGGCCCAGGTTGGCGGCCGCGTGGCCGCCCATGACGCGGGCGCCCAGGACGCGGGCGCTCAGGAGGAGTCGTTGGGCTCCTCCTCGGGGCCCCGGGTGTCCAGTGCCAGCCATTTCCCGGCTCGCGGCCCCCAAGCTGGGGCCGCGTCCGGCGCCTGAGGGAGGCGAGTCCAGGGGCAGCCCGTTGCCCGGGTCACCGCCCCAGGAGGTGCGGGGGGCAGTGTCCGACGCCTGACAGACGCGGGACTAGGCGCACGGGGGAGAGGGGGTGGGGCGCTGCGTTGCACACGCAGAAGTGGCGCCAGAGGCGCAAAGAGCAAAATATAGCAAAATGCCCGAAGTGGACAAGTGCATGCCCCCTTCAGCGAATTGCGATGCCGCGCTCCACGCGGCCCAAGCCTCGGAACCCTGGCCAAGCTTGGGCTGGGAAGGGGGACCTGGCCCCACACTACCCCAGCGCTCCTAGTGGCCTAACCCCTCGCCACGCCGGGGACGTTGGCAGCTCAGCGCCGCCCGTCTGCTGAGCTCCTCCCTCGCAGGTGCCGGGAGCTCTTGCCCTCCTTCGCCTTGCCGCTCCTCTGCTTGCCTTCGCCATCGACCCCCTTGCTGCCCTTGGCAGCTGCCCTGCGGCTCGCCTGCACGCGCTTGCCACCGCGCGGTGCGTTGAACGACCCGTCGGGCTTCCTCTTGCAGCCCTTGGGTGTCGGCCGCTGGCGGGGGATGGAGCGGCTGCGCCTCCGCGGGGACCGCGCCACGCGGTCGTCCCGCTCGCGCGGGGACCAGATGCCGGGGGCCAGTCTGGGGCCACCGCTGGCTGCCCGTCCTCGCTGGCCTCCTGCTTCGCGCGCAGCGGCTTCTTGCTCTCCTCCTCGTCCTCCTCCTCGTCCTCCTCCTCCTCCTCCTCCTCCTCTGCGCCCCGCTCGAAGGGGCCGTCTGGGCCGATGTCGTCCACGGCCTCCTCCTCCTCCTCGCTGGCCTTGCTCTCCTCCTCGTCCTCTTCCTCGCCATCCTGGCTGGAGTCGCCCGGCTGGGCCCGCGCCGCCGCTTCCTCCGCCGTGAGCTTGCAGTAGTTGCACAGCGAGAGGTCGCAGCTCTTGCAGTACCACCGCAGCGTCCCGGCGTTCGCCTCGCGCCCTTTGCAGTCGGGCGGCCCCATGCTGGGTGCAGATCCAGTCCAGCCCCAGGCACCGGTATGTGCTCCAGCGCATCGGCTTCCCGCGCGACTCGCAGTCCGGGTACTCCGGCACCGTCTCCCCCTCACCGTCCGAGCTTGCACCCGCCGCGGGCGGTTCCGAAGCCCACTGCGCCACGACCTGCTAGTCGTCACTCTCGAAGAAGCGGCACCCCGTGCGCAGCGCTCCCAACGCGCGCTGCGCGTCCTCGTGGAGCTCGAGCTCGCGCTGCACCATGGGCTCCCTCTTCCACCGCGCATCGTAGACGAACGCCGCGTGGACCACCGCCCCGCAGGACGTGAACAACTCCCCGAGGCTGCCCATCCTGACCTTGCCCGGGACCCGGGGCGGCCTGATCGCTGGCTCCCCCGAGCTCGCGCTGGCACTCCTCCGACACCGGCTGCGGGCGCGGGACAGCGGCCTGGCTTCGCCCGTCGTGCCCGCGCGGCAGGCCGCCATCTCCTCCTCGGGGCGATCGCGCCTGGGTGCTCTCGCGCCTGGGCCTCCGGCGGGGGGGGAACCTCCACGCCGCCACGGCTCCTCCTGTCCCCTGGCCCCCACCTGCGCGCCTCCCGCGGCGCGCGCCTCGGAGCGCGACGGCTGGCCTCGCGGGCCTCGCGCGGCGGGGCCACCTCGGGCGCCCTGCTGGCCGGGGCCCCCGCCCTCTCCTCCGCCGCGGCCAGCCCCTGTGGCCTCGCCCGCCCTCTGCTGGGCCGGCGCTGGGCTCGCCGTCCTCGGCAAGCGGAGTGGCGCCAGGGCCCAGGGCGTTCTGGGGACCCGCCTGCGCCACTGCCCGCGCCAACTTCGCGTCGACTGGGTTGCTCGCCTCCTCCTCCTCCTCCTCCTCCTCCTCCTCCTCCTCCTCCTCCTCCTCCTCTGCGCCCCGCTCGAAGGGGCCGTCTGGGCTGATGTCGTCCACGACCTCGGGGTTGAAGCTGGCCTCCAGCTCCCACAGGCCGGGGGTTGCGCTTCAACATGCGACGGCGGGAGCCCAGATCCGCGCCCGTGAACAGCCCTACGGCTAGCGCCAGCTTCGCCGACCTCCTCTGCTCCTTGCCGTTGCCCGCGAACCACGCCGCCCGTATCGCGTGGTTCCCGTCCACGAGGTAGCAGGCCCCACAGTCCTCGGGCCCGCCGGCTGCCACACGGGCGAGCGGCTCGCCCCGCACGCGGCGCCAGCTCGCGATCCGGGTCGCCCAGCTCCACCAGGTCGTGCTTGATGTCCATGTTCTCCCCGAGCAGCTCCTGCAGCAGCACATGCGCGTAGGGGAGCAGCTCGCGCGTCTCCCCGGCCACCACCAGTACCCCCACTGCGGCCACCTGCGCGATCATCTTGTCGTGGCTGCCCAGGCTGCCTCCTGCCAGAGCCACTGGCGTCACTGCCGCGATGGCGACCATCGCCGCGGCTCCGCCCGACTGGACCGGGCTCGCCTCGGGCCGGTCGCCCGTGTCCTCGCGAGCCCGAAACGGCTGCGGCACGGCGTGCATTGGGGAAGCAGAGGATGAGGGCGACGGAGTTGGCGATAGCACCACTTGTATCCCTCCGCACCTGGACCCGACGCTCCACGACTTGTTGTCCGACTCCGGGGTGTCTGCGGGACCGACACGACTGAGGACGACCACGTGCTGCCCACTCTCCCCCGTAGTTGACGATGACGACGGAATACTTTGCGACTCGATCGGGCACGACAACGACGCTACTACGTGCGACTCGCCGTCGATGCACATGCCACAACGCCGGCCTGGCCTTGCCCAAGGCGGACGACCGGGTGCCAACGACGACCGGGCGGACGGGCACGGGAAGTCGTCGTCCTCCCTACGCTCCGCCTCCCCACGCTCCACGCTGCGTTCACCGAGGTCGGCTACGCCCCTCGCGTCGGGTGCCAGGAGAGCGCGGCTTTGAGCCATGCCCTCTGCGAAGGACTGTTGTTTCGGTTGGTCCTCCCACAGATAGCCGTGGAGGGCGCCCGTCGTCCAGCGACCGAAGCGCTCGACCGCTTCCAAGTCGCGGGCGGGCGCGGCAGAGGGCCGTCGCTCCCCCCATGCGGAGGAGGCGCGACCCCAGTTTGGCCCCCTCCTGCCCCGCGCGCCGGCGTGGCCAGCCGCAGTGGCCCCTGCACCTCGCCTCGCGTCACTGCACGGCCACTCGCGTGCCGAAAAAGGGGAGGCCCGGTTCGAGGCCGCGCTCAAACCGTTGAGGGTACTCACGGTGCAGCTCAGCCAGCGCGCTCAGCACGCACAGCGGGCGCTCCGAGCGGAAGTGGTTGCGGTGACATCCCGCGTCGCATTGGTCCGTCTTGGTGGACGCGATCGTCAGTGCGATCTCGTCGCAGCTGCCCGGCCACCCCTCCGAGGATCCGTTCCGTAGGCCCTGGATGTCGATGCCATGTACGACGCGGTCCAGGCTCCAGGACTTGTCGGGCTGCACCAAGTACTCCGACGCTCTCAGCATGAGTAAGTATCCGGTCACCAGGGCCCCCCACCAGAGGACCGCAGCCTCGGCTCGAGGCTCGGCCCCAGGGCTGAAGAAGTATTCTTTAAGCCACATCAGCATCCGCGGGGTTGCGGGCAGCTTCCGCCTCACCTTGCCACCCCAGCGTCGTAAGCCCTCCATCGTGGTCCACAGACGCCGACGGTCCGCGGTGACGCCCCCAAACCCGGCCAACGCATGGCAAACAGCTTCTGACGGATGGTGCGTCGTACAGGAACACCACGTAGCGTATCAAGTCGTCCTCATCGGCCAGCCTCTCCTCTCGCGTCTCCCCCTGCAGGTGCGGGCTGTTGTCCTTCAGCTACCTCCATAGCAGCCAGCTCCTCCATCCGGCCTGGTAGGTAGCACGGGCCCCCTCGGCTAACTTCGCCAACGTCGCCTCCGTCGCCACGCGGTCGAGGCCCCGTGCCTCGTCCACTGCCTCGAGGCCGGGGCGCGCCAGGCGGCCGACGGGCACAGCCCTGTGGCTCGAGCCTCGCGGCTGCGGAGCCGAAGTGGGCACCGCAAAGCCCCTCGCTCCCGCCGCGCACAGAACCTGCAGTCCCTGACTCCGGATCCGCCCTACTTTGGGGAAAGTCGTAGGTAGGGCTTGGAATTTCCGCCTTACTTTTCAAGCCCCGCTGATGCCAAGTTCCACCCTACTTTTCTGCTGCCGTTTCCGCCCTACTTCTGTGGATTTCCGCTCCACTTTATGTTGGGTGCAGAAATTTCCGCCCTACTTTTTCGGCTTCTTATAAGTGGATTTCCGACGCAATTTTAAGTTGGGGAAAAAGCCAAAGTAGGGCGGATTTGGAGTCAGGGGTCTCAGCAGCCAGACCATATACAATTGTTGACGCTTCGCGTATCCCCACCAACCGCTCCCCCCCTTCCCCCAGCTGCGGACCGTATCCTCGACGAGTACTTCAGACACAAGGATCTTGGGCAGTTCCCGGATTCCCCCAACCCGCAGTGGGGCAGGATTGCCTCCCTCGTCCTGGGTCCAAGCGGCAGCGCTCCTGGAGTGGATGGAGAACCGTGCGAACTGTACCATCCTGGGGCCCGCTTCGTTGCCGGCCTGCTCGCCCAAGCCTGGTACGCCGCGGATCTGAACCCAGAACTTATCGACTTGGTCCTAGGCCCCTCCATCGATCTTATGGTTTGGATCGGCAAAAAGGCAGCCGCGGAGCTGGCCAACGATATGCGACCCTTACAGCTCCCCACCTGCCTACGGAGACTGCATGGTGCAACCATAGCCGACCACCTCGGCCCCGTGATCGAACCCAGGCTCAGCCCTAATCAAGCGGCCAAGCGCGGGGGGCAGTGTGGTCCCAATATCACATCCGCCACTAACCACCTCGCCCTGGATCCGATGGCTGACACCGAACCCGGGCCATCGTGGGAGGCCCTGCTTGGCGAGCACCAAGAGGCCGTGGACCAATACATACAGTGCGCTACAAGAGACTTGGGCCCTGCTCCCAGCACTGCCGTCCTCTTCTGCGACCAGAACAAGGCCTTTGAGCGCATGTCCCTGCAATGGATGGGGCAGCTGACGAAGCGTTGGCAACTCCCCAGCTGGCTCCTACACTCTGTGGACGCCCTGGTCAGCAGCAGGAGCGTGCGTACCTGCAAAGGGAATTACAAGAGCAGGATAAGGAGACTCCTCCGATCCATCGGAATGGGAGGCACCGCCTCCCCGCTCCTCTGGTGCTTGGGTTACGACCCTCTCATCAGCGCCCTTGCCAACATCACTGGGGCGGACGACCCGACGTACGTGGACGACCTGGCCGCCCTTCTAGGCGCCACTGCCCAAACACTCCGTGCCGGCATTGCGTCGCCCTGGCTTGCAAGGACGGCAGGGCTCTTGGTTGAGGCCCACAAGTGCAAGGGAATCGAGGCGCCATCCGGAATCGACGTCAGGCAACATCTTGCCACTGCCCCCGTGGACTTCACTGATAACGGCACGACGACGGTCACGGGCCTTCCGGCGGCACTTATCCTGGAAATGATCAAGCGGACCTGTGGGCCTGACAGCGCTGCGCTGTGCACTCCAGGGAGCTGCCCCTGCAGGTGCAACTTCAAAACGGCGCTGGTTCCAGCCAGCGATCACGGTTGGTGGAGACGTGCCTTGGACCATACTCCTTTCGGCTCCTCCGCTGCGCGCCCCCGGTGGCCCTACCTCGGCGCCTGCATCGCATCTCGGGCCGCCGAATTAAGGAGAGATCCTGCCGCCCCGGGGCGCAATGACCAGAGGGCAGCTCGACGCCCTCGTCGCCGGCACTTGGGGCAAATCTCCCCCCAAGCCCCGGGACCGTGCCATGGCCTTGCACCTCGCCAATATGTCTCCCACCAAGACCGCCCTTGCTTGGAACACTTATCTCATTGCGCTCATCCCCTACCCCTCGCGCTACTCCCTTCCCGACACCGTTCATGAGAGGACGCTCCGGGCCCACCTTAGGGTCGCTCTCGGCCTTGCATCCGCTTCCTGGATTCCCGACAACGTTCTCACGGGCCTGGGCATCCGCTTCCAGGTTCCCGGCTGCCCCAAGTGCCCGGTCGCCACCTCGCGTGCCATCGCGGCCAGGGCGCGCGCCCTGGACGACCTGTGGGGCCCGCCACAGTCGCGGCACAAGGCGGGGAGAAGGTGGAACAAACTCGTGAAATGGGCTCGGGAATTTTCCCCGCGGCATGAACCCCACAGACCCGGCTCCAAGGTACTGGCCGACTCCAGGGCTGCTGACTTAATCAATCGTGCGTTGAGAGAGCCCCCCCGACTGCGGGCTCGCTACTTTGGGCGTGTGGTCTATGTCGCGGCCTGGACGCAGCTTCGCGGGCACGTCGTCAACGGGTGGTTCACCACAACCAGCGACGAGCGCAAGTGGGCACAGACTGACGGTGCGGAATGGTCGCTCCTGGGACACTGTGCATCCTTTACAGAGGCGCACCACGTCCTCCGACTCCTGGCCAACGGGCTACCCGGGTCTGCGCGCCGGCGAAGCGTGGCAGATCTCCCACCAATGCAGCTGCGGCAGGCCGGCCAAGAGTTTGGCTCACGGCCGGCCAACGAGATGACGGACAGGCCTGGTGTGACTCCTGCCTCGGGCCTTGGAGTGGTGAGGCCGCCCTCTGGCCTCTCCTGAACGACGACGCCCTCCCCGAAGATCTACGCCCACTCGCTGCAGAGCGAAGAAGGCACCCCGCCAGCATTAGCGTCCTCATGCGGCAAGGACTTTACGGAGCCTGCCCTCTCTGTGGCCTTGGGGAAGCCACCACCGAGCACGTATGGTGCTGGTGCCCCGCGGCTGCCCTTGCTTGGGAAAAAGCTAGAGGCCCGGACCACCCCAGGGACCTTGCTACGGCGATGTGCACTAGGGGGCAACACCAGAGGCTAGTTTGCCGCCTATTACACCAGATCTCCTTCAGGTACTGTGTGAACCTAGACTGCACTCCTCTTGGCGCCGACGAAGCCGCCAGGCTCATCATCCAGGGCATCGCTGCGCCCGACTCCGATCTCCAGGAAGACGACGAAGAGGGCGATGACCTGCACGAAGGGCAGCCTCCACTCGCCCCGGCAGATGAAACCGAGGTCTGGGCCCCTATGCTCGACCCCTGTCAGCTTTGCAATCTCCGCAAGGGCCACACCTACTGCGCATGCGCGGGGCCGCCAGTCCACATCTCGGCAGACAAGCACCGCGCGCCGGAGGGGAAATCCGACGCCTCCCTATCACAACGAGAGCCACACGTAGTGGGGATAGGCTCGCCGTTCTCCAAACTTGCGACCCCGGGGCGCCCCCCTGGGGTGGGCTGGTTCCCACGCCCCAGGACAGACAGGGACCCCATCGCCCTCTGGACCAAAGCTTATTGCAGACTCTGTGACCAGCACACCCTTGTGCTCAGAGCCGGCAGGGATATGGACGCGGGCGAGGATATCACTGTCGGGGACTCCCCGCTCCCCGCCGCCGACTCTGCCCAATGGCCCTGCGAGCTCACGTTCGATGGGGGAGCGCGCCGAATAGGAGAGGGGGACAAAGTCTCCGGCGCGGCTGCCGTCCTTTGGAGACGACCCGCGCCGCGGCTACCCGCGCGTCGTGGCTGTCGCTGTTGTTGCCCTCCCAAGCTGTGACAACGCACAGACGGCTGAGGCCTCAGGGTGCAGAGCTGGCCTCGCCCTGCTCCCCCACGTCGAAGGCTCGCTTCGCGGTGTCAGAGTGGTCGGCGACAACCTAGCTGCCATCCGATACGGGGCCGGCACCGGGCGCTATCGACGGCTCCATCTGGCACAACAAATGGATTTTGCCCTCAGGCAAGCCAGCGAGTCCGGCTGGACCTTTACATGGCAGGCGGCACGACGCCGCCTCAACAAAGCGGCCGACCGCCTCGCGACTCTAGGGGTCTTTTGGGCCGACGCCCTCAGGCACGCTGGTGACCATGCGGTCACCACCTGGGTCGTTTGGGAAGGTGCCCATCGCCCCCTCCTCCCCTCTTCCCCGCCGCGGGAGTCAACCTCTGCGACTTGGACCAAGTTGCCTTGTTCGTTGACGCGCTCGAAAATCCTCCCCCCCCTCACCTCCCCTGATCGCTCCCGCCCCGACACCCTAAGGTCCCGACAGTCTGCAGCCTTCAGCTGCCGCACCGACAGCCCGCAGCCTTCAGCTGCCGCCCTGGGACCGACGCGACGCCCTGGGATCATGCCTAAGAACAACCAAGGCCCCATCCGTCGGTGGCCCTCCTGTCTGCCGCACAGTGAGGATGGGCCGCCATTCCGGTTGGGCGCACGCGTCTTCCTTGCCCGGTTCTGTCCCTGGATGCGTCGGGTCTACTTCAACGGCGGTTGGCGCCGCTGGCGCGAAATCTGCCAGGAGCCCGTGGACGACACACAGCACATCCTAAGTGACAAGCACTACCAGATGTCAGAAGCGCGTTACGAAGACGGTTGGCCCGACCCACACACCTTTGTCACTCCTGGGAATTTGTGGAGCAGTTGCACTGGTACTTCCTGGGGCTCAAGTCACCGTGTGTTTATTGAGCGGAGGCCCTGGCCTGGCTGGAGGCCCGTCAAACCCTCGGTTTCCCAAGACGGTATACGCTCACTCCCGGGTCTCGCGATCCCAGAAGACGCGCTGCACGTGCCCACCACTTGCCCTCTCTGGGACGACGCGCCAACGTACAACTGCCCTGGAGGTACCAGGACCGACCCAGAGCAGGTGAGGACGCACCTGATGGGCACACGTGAGGCTACAAGGACGGGCCTCAGACAGCCCGACCTCGGCGGCGAGACCAGGGCGCGAGCGAAATCGACCATCGGACCGCCGCCTGCTGCGCCTGGGCAACCTACTGACGCCTCGGTCGGACCTTTACCCCCGCCCCCGCCGCCCCACCCTCCGCCCGCCTGGGATCCGCCCAACCAGCAGCGAAGGGTGATGCTTTCCAAGGATGTCGTTGTATCACCAACAAGCCCCTCGGAGCAGCAGCTGGATGACTCGTTGGCTCTGCAGGCGGCTACCGACGTAGTCAGTCTCTACTCTGCACCACTGGACTCCCCGCTTTCTAGGGTCCACCCCAAGGCGGCGCTTGGGGACCTGCCCGGGGCCGTTCGACTCCCCTCACAGTGGCCCTACTCTCTCCAGGATCGTGGACAGACGCTACGGAGGATCGCCTGGGTGGAAAGCCAGGCCTCTGTCGAGACGGTGGACAACGGAAAAGACTCCACGCGCGAAGACCTGGCCAGGAAAGGTAACTGCGCGCTCGGCGTCCGCATCACTAGGATCGACGCTAACTCGGACCTGGGCGACCTAGACACCTTTCGGCTACGCAACGCGATGGATCTCCCAGAAGGCAAGGAGCTCTACTTGCTGGAGTGGCCCTCCAAGTACAAAGTTGCATCCAGGACCCAGGAGGGAGACAAGGAGGGCAAAGAACTGTACATTTCCGTCACGGGCCCCACAGTCGACAAGATCGCAGACGTCACGGTCTGGTGGCCCCCCTCCCTGGGAGGTGCCATCCGCCCAAGAGACGCCCAAGCGCTCGGCCTCAGCACGTCTACCAGGTACCCCTCCGACAGGTGCATAGTGCTGTGCAACAGTGGGAAGTGGGGACCATTCCACGAAGACGGGAAGACGGGGGTGGAGGTTCCGGTGATCTCGCCCTTTTCCCCCCCGCCTGGGGATTTCAGATCGTATCCCAGTCCGGTGGCTACGGTGCAGGCGGTTTCGCCCCCCAGGGCCATGGCGGCGGATGCGGCGAGTTCTTCGGCGGTGCAGGGTACCACTACGAGCACTACCATTCCACCGGCGCCCAAGAAGAGGCGTCGCAAACACATGTTGAGCGACTACAAGCGCATCCTCGAGCGCATGACGGAGGACATGCCCACTGGTCAGGAGCCGGACAGGACGGAAATCGCAGCTTTGGCGATGGGGTGGTGGCCTCCTTCGCCGCCTGCTCCGGTCACGCCGCCGTCACCTCCGACTCCGCCAGCAGGAACGAGGATCCCACGGACGCCACCTCGGAGGTGAAGACCTTCTACATCGGCGACGGGTCCTTTCCCGATGCAGGTAGTGAAGGTGCAGCCCCCGACATGTCAGCCCTTAGTGGCGGTGTCACGCTTGACGGCTCTGGCACGTCAGCCGTCAGTGGCGGTGCCTCGGAGTCGCCTTTCGGTGTAGGCACGTCAGCCCAGAGTGGCGGTGTCCTGGACATGTCAGCCCTTAGTGGCGGTGTCCATCACGAGTGGGATGATATTTCTTCGTCTTCTTCTGTACCCTCGCTGGCTGCTGGCGCTGCGGAGGTGGCCCCGAAGAGGAAGAAGAAGAATCGGCGCAAGAAGAATAAGAAGAAGGTGAGTTCGCATGTGACCGAGCCCGGTCCGGAGCAGCTGCAGGTTTCTGGCGCTCCTCCGGACGCGATGCCTTCCATTTTTGAGGCCTCCCGTGAGGACCTCGCCACGGACATCCAGTCTGGAGTTTTTTCACAAGATGCGAAAGAGTTGGACGACACTGACGTTGCCTTGCTGGGCCGCTTCGCTGACGGCGAAGCTGTGCTCTCGGAGTTGCAGCAGCAGCCGTCGCTGAGGGCACCGGCGTTGGAGGTCGCCTCTCGGCTGATGGCAGCAGGTGCGAATTCGAATGTTGCTTTCCTGCCAATTGTGCAGGGCCTTGCGACGCAGCAGACATGATGTCCACTCTGGGGTTTTTATCTTAGCAAATGCCAGACTTTGTGATACCCTGGCTTTTATGCACTTTCATATTTTCCTGCTTGCCAATCTCTACGGAAGCTTGTCACAGCAGCTGCCTACAGGAAAAAAATTCACGAAGACGGGACCAAGGCGAAGCGGCCCCCAAACGAAGACGCCCCCTGGTATCGAGTAGACGAAGCCCCTTCCGACATCCAGTTCTGGCGCCAGTGCTGGGCTCTTGACCAGATCTACCACCTCCGACAGAACGCCGCGGACCTGTTCGCCTACCAGTTGTCTCCTCTGACTTTTCTCCTTGCTTTCTTGCGCGACCCACGCGCCGACCGACTGGCGGCCAACGACCTGAGGCGCACCTGCTCTGTGGGCCTAAGCCTGAGGGCCAGGGCTGCCGTCACCCTGGGCTTCGACGTTCCCGACGCCGACCACGCGCAGGCTGTCCGATGCGGCCTTCTACCGCAGGCACCCCCGCTTCCCCTGGGTTTGAAGGCTTTCTCCGACGACGAGATCTCGGACGCGACAGGTTCGGTCTTCCACAGGGTGCGCCCCACTCCCAGCCTGGATACTCTCTGAGGCAGGGTGGACAAATACAAGCCGAACAGTGACGCGACCAAGGCCCTTCAGGCCACCTTACATCACCACGCCGTACTGGTGCACGGACCCCCTGGGACAGGCAAGACCACCTTCTCTGTTGCTTGCCTGGACATGTGGGGATGCTGCCTACGCCCGGGGCAAGCAGTTGCGTTGGCCGCCAGGTCTAACACAGCGGTTGACCAACCAGCCCTGGCGATGACCGAAGCACATCAGCAGCATCGCCTCGATCCCGACACGGGGTTTCCTGGCAAGTTCGTGCGCCTGGCGAGGAAGGAGCGTGTCAACGAGGCACTCGTCGACCTGACACCAGAGGGCCACTACAAGAACGCCCACGGGGAGTTCCCTTTCCAGGACGGCGACACGAGCCAGGACTTCAGGCCCTACAAGACGAGCTTACTACGAGACGCCATGGTAATCATGTCCACACACGAGGCGGCCGAGGCCCTTGGCCAGAAGGACAGCCCCCACATCGTCCTCCTGGTTGTCGACGAGGCTGGGCAGGCCACGGAGCTTCACGCGCTCATGTCTATGGTAAACCTGATCAACAGCGGCGGAGCCCTGGTCCTGGTGGGCGATCCGAACCAGCTCTGCCCCCTACGGTGCTCTCCAAGCTTGCGAACGACCTGGGACTCTGTGTTAGCATTTTCGACAGGATGTTCCACGCACTCCGCGGCCAAGAGTCGGCCGTGGTCCACCTTTCGATCTGCTACCGCATGCATCCGCAGCTACTTGCCTTTCCGAACGCAGCCTACTACGGCAAGGGCATGACGTCCGGCATCATGGACCCGCTCAGGGACAGGCCAATCGTTGAAGGCATCCCATGGAGAGACATCACACCTTGGGAACCCGGGCGACTGACACAGCTGGCCTCCCTCACCGGTTCCGACGAGAACGACCTCCGCACGACCCTTGAGCAGCTGGACCCTCCGCAAAACGGAGACAAGCACCGTTTCCTGCTGGTCGACACACCCTTCTGGGAAGTGACGTCTTACCTCCAACCAGGCCACGCCAACCTTCCCGAGGCAGCACAGACCGTGGACATCGTACGGGCACTTCTGCCCGAGCTCGAAAAAGGCACCTCTGTCAGAATCGCGGTTGGCTACCAGCTCCAGACGGCTATCCTCATGGATGGCTGGCCGCAGAGTCCCCGCCATCTCTCCGGCGCCCTGCGGAACTCCAAAGGTGGCAAGAAGGGGAAGTCAGGCAAAGGGAAAGGCGGCGCTGCTCGCGACGGGCAAGACACCCTCGGCCCCGGACCCCCCCCCTCAAGGTCACACGGTGGACGTTCTCCGGTGGGAAACCGTCTTTCGGGAGGACCACAACGCCCATACAGCCATCGGCACCGCTTTCCCTGGACTCAGGCAGGTTTCGGGCGAGCACATGAAGAGTGGGGCGCTCGAGCTCACCACCATAGACTCCAGCCAGGGTGGGGAGGCAGACATCGTAATTGTACTAACAACGAGGAGCAACGGGAGCCACAATTGGGGCTTTGTCGACGACGCCAAACGCCTGAACGTGGCGATCACCAGGGCCAAGCGGAACATCCTGATGTTGGGAGATGGGCGCATGTTCGCCAATGCCACCTGGTCCCAGCTGCGTGTGCTCTCTGAATACGGGCGCCTGACCCGCCTCTGGATTCGTTTCGGTGGCAGCGCCCCCGCTGGCCACAGGAGTTCCCTGGTCATCGACGAGAGCTTCGACCTGCTGCCCGCCCTCGCCACCTGGGTACCCTCACCTGTTGCCTGGAGCTGCGACGCAAAGGGGGAGAGCGGGCGAAATGAGTTGGATGCGGCCAAAAAGAAGGCACGTGACGCCCAGGCGAGCGGTTTCGCCGAGCGATACAACACTCCCCATGGATGAGGACTTCGACTGGGACTCCCTGGGTAAGCTCATCTCGGCCGGCCTCAACGACATCCTCTCGACGCCTGCCTTCCACGTGCTCATCTATCTGGTGGCAGGGCTGCACCCTCACGAGTTCTCACTGGCGGAGACACCGCGACAACCGGGCAAACTCGACCGCAAGGCTGGGTCGCACCTGGGTTTCCTGTTTGACATGTCCCTGGGTCTAGACGCAACCAATCTAGTTTACAACATGCTCTGGGCTGCAATGGTGTGGACCCTCGGCCTGGGCACCCCCTGGCATGACGCGAGCTACGCAATCCACGACGACTCCCTTCCACCAGTGCAACACGTCAAAGGGAGGCGGGTAACACTCTGCGGGCGGCGCCAGTGTACCCCCAAGGGACTCTTCCGGCAGGTTCCCTGGGCGTGGAGCACTGCTACCAAGGACTGCTGCAGGCACAGGAAGCACCCTGGAATGGTCGGGCTACAGGACATCCTCCGTGGCGCTTCCGACGGCCCCGAGCGGGACCAGATCCGTAAGGAGATTATAGACACCGACGGCCTCCCCATGGAATCCTGCAAGGCCTGGTCGCTCTTGGTCGTCATGATGCTAATGCTCCGCGAGCCGCGCGTGTTCCTGTGGCCCTTCTCTCACGCAGAGCAGACCGGGGACGTTATCGAAGCCATCCTGGGTTTCTGTGTCCCCTGGCAAGAGGCGCACCGAGGGTTCCGGCACGACTTTGCACGAACCCGGGGGCTTACGCTAGACGACCTAGCCGACCTCCACGGCCGCATCGAGGCAATCCTGCCCCACATCTCCAAGCTCGTGGCGGCGGCGCACCACCACCCGGATGCGCGGGCAGCCGGCTGCCCACAGACCTGGAGTGAAATGGACAGGCTGGACTTTCAGCTGAAAGCGCCGATGCTCGTCCTCGAGAAAATCGTCCCAGCCGCCTCTCTGGCTTCCCTGGGTGCGCACCGCTGCTCGGTGTGCGCGCTACACGTCGCGCTGGCGGGAACCGACGCCTCCCTGGGTGACGATGATCGGCTTGCGGGGCTCGCATACATCGGCGGCGGATTCGCTTTATCCAACACCGACCTCAACGCCCCCTTGCCGTCCACCCCCGCCCCAGGCACCAAGCAGGACCCTCCACGCATTCCCGACGACAGGCTGGCACCCGAGCAGAAAAACGGCAGGTTCAGGTGCGACAGCTGCGGGAGGGACCAGCTACACTCCACCGATGGCACGTGGATCTCCGACGACACAAGGTGCAAACATGGGGTGGCACTGCAAGACTTGCTGGATCCGATACCTGGAGGAGCAGGGCATTCCAGCACCGACAGGCGCGACAATTGCCGACAAGGTCAAGGAGCACGAGCAGCAGAGGACGGGGGCCGCTAGCAACGACAAGGCGGACGCTCTCCCCTCCCTGGGTCACCTCCCACTTGGCTTTGGATGCAGCCCCCAGGCGGATACGAGATCGCTATCGGACCTCATCATCACGCCAACGGGCATGCAGATCCCTGAGCGTGCCAACACCACCATTCCCATCCTACGGATCCGAGACGAACGGTTCGGCCTCAAAGCTGCCCAGAGCCAAATCTACTCAGCCCGGTGCGACACATGCCCCCCGGGGGCTCCGCTCCTCGTCTGGAACACAGGAGCCCCGCCCCTGGGCTGTTTCATATGGAAGCCTGCGGAGGGGGTAGGGGTTCCCGAGCAGGCCGGGCTGCCTCCCATCGACAGGCGAGCCATAGCCTGGTGGGAGCGCAGATGGAACGCCACCTGGTGCTGTCGACGCTGCCTGGCCCCGGTATGGAATATCGGTCCTGCTACCCTGGACCACATCCTGGATCGGGATTTTAGAGCGCTGTACCCAGCCGAGGCCCCTGTCTTCCCGACGCTCAACAGCCAGATCGGAGCTGAGGTACCAGTGGACATATTCAAGTCTCTCCCATGGCTTGGTGCGGACGCCAAGGCCCAGGATCGCTTCACCAAGGCCGGAGCGACAAACTTCCCTGGGTCTAGCGCCGCGGGTGGTGCTGCCTCCGCGGCCGAGCGAGCCCCCAGGCCCCTAGCACAGCTCATGGAGCTCCTGGCAGAGCTGCCAGTCCCGCAGGGCCCGCTCCTGGACAGCAGGGACGTCAGCAACCCCACGCTGAGCCCAAACGATCCCAGGAGTGGACCGGGCAGCGGAGGCCTGTCCGCACAGCGACTCCTGGTGACCTACCTCCGTGACTTCCACCCTGGGCTGGACTACACCTGGAGACAGTTCTGTCTCACTAACCGCGACAGCAGCATCCCAGAGCCTAGGAGTGACGAAGCCTCCTGGCCGGGCGGACTTCTGATTGATTTCCTCAGGACGGCGTGCGGCGAATTCATCCCTGAGGATTGTGCCCCGCTCAACCAGCGCTGGGAGGGTAAACGGCTGGCCGCGGCGCGAGCCGTCGCCCACCTCACCAACGGCGAGAAGCACAAGGAATCCTGGGAGAGGCACGCCTCGATCCTGGCCCCGGCGAGTGGTCTCAGTCCCATCAGACACGAAATTGGCACACTGACGAGTTTCCTACTCAGCCTCAGCGCCGATGCCCTCGCCTCGACGACCATCACTTCCTTGGCGAGTCACACGTGCAGACCATGAGTGAGGACAGACCTGGTTCCCTTACGGCGGCCGACGCAGACAAGTCCCTGGGTACGAGAGACGACGACTCGCGTCTGGGTCTCCCGGACCCGCCCGACCACACTGTCAAGGACGAGAGCGGTGAAGACGTGATCCCTCCTACGGAGAAAGTGGAGTCACCCGACTTTGGAGAACCCCGCGAGTCTCCTCCTCCTGTATCCTGCTCGGACTCTGCCACGGAGGTCGACGACAACGGCCCAGGCGACAAGGCGCCTCAGCAGAGCCCAGCGGCAGACAGCTCGGAACCCAGCTCCGACCGTGACCCGATTGCTACCGGGGGTGGCCCGGTTAGCGCCGGCCAAAATGCCAGTGAAGCCAGGGGATCTGATTATGATGACAACGCCCGCGACAGGGGTGACGCGCGGAGCCGTCGTCCCCCACTACGCAACCCACAGGCCCCTGGACACAGACCTACCTACCCTCGTTCAACGGAGCGCCACACGCTCAACCTGTTGACCGACTCACACGGGGGCCCCATGTACAAGGTCTGGCTTGGCACAGTGGGCTTGGAGCGTCGAGATGAGCCACCCGCCAAACGCCTCGCCAGGTACCAGTCGGAGTTGGGCGCAGTATTCTGCGCGCTGTGGACTGCCTACACGCAGCGCATTTTGCTCCCTGGATCCAGGGGGCCCAAATCAGACCCGAGGCTGCAAACGGAAGCGACCATCAACAAGTTTTTGGACGACTGGAAGGGCTGCGGGCACAACGCCTACTTGATGGACACGAGGTACAACTACCGCATTGATTGGGCCAAGCTGCGGGCCGAGTACCTGCGTCACACCCGATCCGACGGCAAGGGCAAAGGCAACCTCCAGCAGAGCAGCTGGCGAGACCGTGCGGCAAGCTCCTGGGGCACCTGGGGCACCTGGCAGAGCGACTGGAGTGACGCCTGGCACGACGACCGTTGGCAGACGGGAGGCAAGCGTGGTGGAGGCAGACCTGACGAGCGAGGCGAAAAGAGGCACCGATGGGGATAATGAGCTCCCTTTCCCATCCATCCAGCACCTAGACAGCCAGAAATGTCAATCTTACTACACACTATGTGCGGCCTTCAGCTGCCTTCCGTTCTCTCTCAACCGTGTGGCAGCCTCGCTGCCTCCCTCCCTGGTTCACACACTTCCTGCCTTTGGACCCAAGTGTGTCGACCAGCAATACCATCTGCTTCGCTGCGCGGGGGAGCGTAGCGCGCAGACCCTAGTTGGCCCCTGGCCACGCTGTAGTGGTGCTCACCAGTGGCCCGAACGGTCCTGTGCTCGGCTAAGCTGCTTCAGGACCGACCGAGGCCCACTCCCGAGACGTGCTTTAAACCCTGGGTCTCTCAATCAGACAACGGCCTTCAGCCGCCCCTTGGACTACAGACCCAGCTTGCGGCATCTTGCCGCCCCTCCTGGCACGCGCACTTCCTGCCTTTGGATCCAAGTGTGTGTGCCAGCAATGCCGTCCACATTGCAATCTCGGGATGCGTGTGGCCATAGTGGCCCCTGACCCCACTGTAGCTGTTTTCACCTGCCAGGCCCTGCCTGGCGCGCAGCTCTGTGGCTGACGACCCGGTGGTTTTCGCCCCGTCCCCAGTTCTGCGCCTCTACTCCCTGGGCTCTTCAAGTTACTACGGCCTTCAGCCGTGATCTCTACCTCTCCTGGGAGCGACGCGGGACTCGGAGGTCAGGCTGCCATCGTCGTGGGTCGCCCCGCCATGCTGGCGGAATGCCCACCTGGTCCCTTTGCGCCCTACACCGACTGGGCCGATGACGTGACCCCGATCAGCGCCGCCTTCCACCGCTGCGTTGCGTTACCACCCTGTGGACTGCGCTGCACGGTCTCGGCGTATGACGGGCACTCGGTCCTTCTTCGTTGCTCCCACGCGCATTTAGTTGTGCGATCCTCCCTGGGACTCTGTGACCGTGAAGGACTTGCTGTCTTGGGTATACGACAGTTGCTGTCCTTCGAGCGCTTTCCTCGACCTGGCGGCGTGGGTCGCTTGGCGCTGCTGTCACTTAGTCGCCTGGTGCACGCTTCCCTCCGATTGGCCGTGTGTCCCTACGGTGGGTACCCGTGTACTCCTGCACTGCGGCATACCAGACCGCTGGTCTGCTGCCTGCAGGCGCATCTTCAGCAGTACGGCGTTTGCCTTTGCCTGTTCGGCCTCAGGCACACCCGATCTGCCGCGGATGCGTTTTTTGAAGCTGCGACGGTTCGCTGGCGCTGTCAGAATCCCCCTCCTTGCTGGACGACGTCAGCCAGTTTCGGTCTGCTCATACCCGTCAGATTCCCTTGACTGACTTTCTCGCACGGAGTTTGGTTCCCACCACTACGCGGTTGTCGCCTGGCACGACCACGGCTGGGAACGTACGGCGCGCCATTTTGGCCGCGCCCGGCTTGCTCCTGGGTGACTGTCCTCTCAGACTCCTTGGGTTACAGCTTGCACGACCGCCTCGGGTGGCTGACCCTACAGACTCCCTGGGCTGCAGTTTGCACGACCGCCTGACCTCTCAGACGCCCTGGGTTGCTGCCCCCCCCCGCCGCCTGATCCGCGGCCCCTGCGCGCGCCCGGGAATTTAGTCGCGGCCGCAACCCGACCGTGACTGCTCGCCGCCAGCGCTTCCGCCTGCGGCTGTAAAAAAAATCCCCACCAGCCCATCCAGAAACGCTGCCCAGGGGAGTTGAGGTGATCAGGGAAGTCGGAGAGCATGCAGAATAACAAAGGGCGGGAGAAGCTGTCACGTACCCCAAGAGGGGGAGGATGGAGAAGGAATCCTCGTCGGAGGGGGAGGGGGAGGAAGAGGAGGAGGAGGAGGAGGAGGAGAATGAGGAGGAGGATGTGGAGTAGGGAGAGGACGAGGAGGACGAGAAGGAGGAGAAGGAACAGAGGGAGGAGAAGGACGAAAAGGAGGAGAAGGAGGAGGAGGAGGAAGAGGGGGATGATAAATTGAAGAGGACGGCGAACCGAAGAGCCAGAAGCGTCTTAAATGCATTTCGGAGATATTCTTGAGGCTTCTTGGGGGTCTCTTGGGAGCCTCTTGGAGGCCTCTTGGGCGCCTCTTGGGGCCGTCAGGGCGCCTCTTGGGGCGCTCTTGGGGCGTTCTTCGGGGCTGTAGGGGCGCTCTTGGGGCCATCTTGGAGGAGATCGATCAACGAAGGGGGGTCAGCCGCCAATACAGGACGACCCAGCGGCGACCCTACAGTACCATGCCGGACCAGACGACATCCCAACGATCTGTGAAACGACCTTTTCTCCAATGCGCCCCACGCGACCCCCGACCCGACGCCCCCGAGCCGATCGACCCGACTTCCGAGGACCCGACACAGCGCGCAACGATCACTGACCAACAGACCGACCGCTCCAGCACTGACCCAGAATGCCACAGGGCCCCGGCGCGCCCCGCCACTTTCCCAACCCTCCCCAACGCGCCCCACCATCTTGCCGCCCCCGCCGCCGCCAACGCTGGGCCGAGGACTCCAACGAGCCCCGCCGCCTCCCCAACCCTCCCCAACCCGCGCCCCGCCACTGCTCCAACCCCTGCGCACTCAACGCAGACAAACTCTACGAAAAGACAGAGTCCAAAACGCCCCCCCCGATCTCCCTCCTACGCCTCCCCCTCCGACACTTCCACCAGCCGATTTCCCATGCGCAGGAGGCTACCGAGGCGCTTATTGGAACTCCCAGGCCCTCTTCGCAACCGACCCCAACGCTCAGCAGGACAAGCAGCGACATGCATGGAACCTGTTACAAAAACACGTCTTCATTGGACTGGGCGAAACTCACAGCACACTGGGCCATGTGACGGCAGCCGCGCTACCACCACATGCTCGTGCCTTCTGGTCGCACCATCACACTCGACGGACTGCGGGCATTGGCCTCTTCCTGACGGATTACTTCCTCCGCTCGTTCAGCCCGGCACGGGACGAGGACTGGGCTGAAATTTCTCGAGGCCGCCTGGCGACCTTATCGTTGCGGGGACCCAACGGCGCGCTGGACATCGTCGCGGCGCACTTCCCCGCCGGCCACGACGAAGCAGAGGCTCGACGACAGCGCATCCAGGACCTCGCGAACCAGATCGCCGACGCGGACTCGACGCTCACACTCCTCGTGGGAGATTGGAACTTCGTGGCGGAGGCGGAGGACCGCTGGTGCAAGCAATCGGGACAATGGACTGGCGCCGCTGACCACAGAGCGGCGGGAGATTGGGATAGCCACCTGGCATGCCGGCACGGCTTCCACGAGCTGCGCCAACCACTTCCTACATGCGAGTCCGGACGTGCCCTTTCACGCATCGACCGCGTCTACTCCAACCACCGTTGTTCCGACCAGCTGGACCGACATTACTCCGCAACCGCTCTCCCGCACACGCCCCTCTCGCAACATAGACCCGTATCATGTTCCCGTCTGGTCAAGCAGCAAGCCCACGGAACAGTAGGCCACTTCCCCACTGGGCCCCTCCGCCATCCCGATTGGCGCCGCCGCCTGGCCCTTGCATACACGGAGACATTGCGGGATGACCGCGACCGACAGAACCCCCTCCGCAGGCTTAGGACATTGAAGCAGTGCATGACACGAGTAGCTACGAAGATGCACCAAGAAGGACTCGACGCCCACTCCGACGACCCGCGCGATCACCTAGGCTGGACAGTGGCATACATACGAGCAGCGGAACGTATAGCCGTACCAGCGATGCAGCGGTGCTTGAATGCTGACCCCCACCTCGTTACGATATCCCCTGGCGCCGACCCGAAAGCTCGTCTCTCGCCGCGGCTACAAGCAGTCCGACAGCATGCGATGGACCTTGCCCACAACGCCGTCGCGACAGACCTTCTAGCCTTACAACGACAGGAGGCCGATATCAACTCCGGGGATTACCAGCAGCAGAAATCCCACATCCTCACGAAGCTCCGCCGCCTGCAGCCAGGATGCAACACCGCCATCGGCGCAATCCAAACTCCAGACGGCAATCTAGCACACACGCCCCACGACATCGCGCAGGAGCTTGGGAAACATTGGAGCCGAATCTTCACGCGACAACCGGTCAACCCTCACATTTTAGAGCGCTGGATTGCGTCCCTCCCGGCCTTCCTGTCGACCCCCGCCCCGGCACCGACGGGAGCCGACGCCCAGACCCGGTCTGCCACTGCAAACCTGCAACGCTCGCCCACCCCTTGACATATCTCCAGACAAGTGGGCATTAAGAGGGGAAGACGTGGAGTCCGCGATAAAACACTCGGGCAACAGCATGCCAGGCCCCGACGGGATCCCGTACGTCGCTTGGCGGCGAAGCGGCCAGCTCGCCATCAGAGCCCTTTGGGAAGCCGCCGACGCTCTCCAGAGCACCTCGGGGGAGACATGCCTCCACGAGCTGAGCGATGACGACCCCGCTGGCCATGACTTCAATTTGGGGACCCTCGTCTGTTTGGGGAAGAAGAAGCTGATGTGTGACACAACCCACGGTGACGTTTGCACGGCTGACAGCACGCGCCCGTTATCCATCGCGAATACAGACAATAGGATCATCTCGAACGCTGCACGGAGGCGCTGGGAATTTATTATCAATGCATGGGTCGGCCCTTCGCAACAAGGCTTCTTACGGCACCGATCTCTATTGAACAACGTTCTCGACGTCGATTTTGCCAGCATGGCCACCGCGCTCCAAAGAGAGTCTGGCGCCATCATCCTCTTCGACTTTGCGTCCGCGTTCCCGTCGCTCTCGCAGGAATACCTGCACGACACGCTGCGTCATCTGGATATACCGGCGTCGGCCCGGAGCTTTGTGAAGCACTTGTACGACAATAGCAGGTGCCACATTTTGAGTCAAGGAGAAACACTGCCAGGATTTCCCTTGACAGTAGGCGTCCGGCAGGGATGTCCCTTGTCCCCTTCTACTGTACGCCATCTGCGCGGAGCTGTTGTTGGGCAAGATTCAAGCGATTTGCCCAGGCATCCTGGTTCGTGCGTATGCGGATGACACCGCCGTTGTTTCGACAAACCTCTGGGAGGACGCGCCCCGACTGGCGACCCTGTTCGACGAGTTCGCAGCAATATCTGGACTACGATTCAATTTGCAGAAGACGGTCGTTATACCACTATTCGCGTCCCCGCTACCGACGGTGCGGTCGCGCCTCGACGCGTCGATCCCGGGTTGGTCTACCACCCAACGGGCGCTTGCAGGGAAATACTTGAGCTTCTATGTGGGACCGGACAGCCGGGACTTGCTCTGGAAGGACCCAGAGGCGAAATTTCGGCAGCGTGCCTCGCTGTGGGCGAACCACCCGCTTGGACTGCACTGCTCAGCACTAGCTTACAACACGTTTGCGATATCGGTATTGGGCTTCGTGGCGCAACTCAGCGAGCCGACGGAGGGCGCCTTCAACGTGGAGTTACAATGTCTGCGACGGGCCGCACCTGGCCCAGGGAATTGGGGAACTCCAGGGGACCTTTGGTGGCTTCAGCATTCCTACCATTTCCCCAGCGCTTTCCGACGTCTTCGATTTGCCGCTCAAGCAGCACTATTACGAGTACGATTGTGGGACACGGCCGGCGGCGACCACCCCGCAGACCCGGGCACCCCTCTGGACTTCCACCTCCCCAGCGACCGCGCGCGCCCCCTACCCTTGCCGACCCGTCACCCCACGCCCCCAACAACGCCAATTTCAGCTGCACTTTCAACCGACGCACCCGGTTCCTCAGATCACTACTGGGGACTTCCGACCGCTTGCAAGAGCGAGCCATTTGGGATCGATGGTTTCAGCACTCCTACCACCTCCGATTGGACAACAACTTTTCGGACATGACGGCAACTTTGGGGACGCCCGACGAGTTGCACCGCTCCGTGGCACCGACCCGCCCCGCCCCCTACGCCGAGAAGGATTGGAGCCACATTCGCGCCCGTTTCCAAGCCACCGTGTCTGCTCGATTATTGCAGGCGCACGCGCCGCCGGCCGAGTTTCGCGTCAGGCACAAATGCAGACGCTGGGGCCTCAACCTACCCGACCACGCCCACATCACTACCTTATTTCCAGTCCGGCAGCGCACTGAGAACTGGCACGGCCGGGCAGGTCTTCATCATCTTCGACAGCTTCGCACGCTGGTGACCCCGAGGGTGCAATCGGCGGTTTTCAGCACAATGTGGAACCGTTGGACCACAGCTCGTCGTTTTCAAGGTGCTGGCACCTGCGTCCTGCGCAGAGTAACCCACACCCAGGACTCGATCGAGCACTACGCCAAATGCCTTGTGGTGAAACGACTTGCTGCACAGTTTCTTCACCTCGACCCGCGACAGTTCGTGAACCTCCATTCTTTCCCGCTGGTGAAACCGTTGGTCAATGCCAAGGAGACCCCCACGACGATCGCCCTGTTGGTTTATGCGACGTACAGGTGCACCAATTTCCAACGATATGCCCAAACGCCCTTACCGACAGCTCGTGAAGGCGTTCGGGGCCACGGCCCCTCCACCCGCGTCCTGGCCCGACGTTGGGTTCCGAACGCCACCCATCCACTACCCCCGGTGCCGTGATACCACCGGCGCCTCCAGTACCAACAACCGACCCGCACCAGTCCCACAGCAACCGACCCACGCAACAAATTCGAACCGGCACCCCCCATCCCACCGCAGCCGACCCACGTCCACCCTACGCCGACTCACAGCAACCGACCCACCGCAGCCCCACGGCAACGGACCCACGCAACATACCCGTGCCACTGCCGTCCCGCAGCCAACCCAACACAACAGACCCGCAGCAGGACACACCCCGATTCTTGACCCAGCTCCGACCCCAGTGCCCTCACCAGTTCCGACTCCGATATCGGCGCCCGACGGCGCCCGACGGCCGCCCGACGGCGCCCGACGGCTCCCGACGCCACTCCGACGACGCCGCCGCCGTTACGGCAGGTGCCCGGCTGGCGCCCGACGGCCGCCCGACGGCGCCCGACGCCATTCCACCGACGCCGCCGCCGTTACGACAGGTGCCCGACTGGCGCCCGACGACCGCCCGACGGCGCCCGACGCCGATCCGACGCCGCCGCCGCCGTTACGACAGGTGCCCGGATGGCGCCCGTCGGCCGCCCGACGGCGCCCGACGCCGTTCCGACGATGCCGCAGCCGTTGCGACAGGTATCCGACTGGCGCCCGACGACCGCCCGACGGCGCCCGACGCCGTTCCGACGACGCCGCCGCCGTTACGACAGGTGCCCGGCTGACGCCCGAGGGCCGCCCGACGGCGCCCGACGCTCGTCCGACGGCGCCACCGCCGTTACGACAGGTATCCGACTGGCGCCCGACGACCGCCCGACGGCGCCCGACGCCGTTCCGACGACGCCGCCGCGTTACGACAGGTGCCCGGCTGACGCCCGACGGCGCCCGACGCTCGTCCGACGGCGCCACCGCCGTGACGACTGGTGCCCGGCTGGCGCCCGACGACCGCCCGACGGCGCCCGACGCCGTTCCGACGACGCCGCCGCAGTTACGACAGGTGCCCGGCTGGCGCCCGAGGGCCACTCGACGGCGCCCGACGGCGCTCGACGCTCGTCCGACGACGCCGCCGCCGTTGCGACAGATGCCCGGCTGGCGCCCGACGGCAGCCCGACGGCGCCCGACGGCGTCCGACGCCGTGCTGACAACGCCGCCGCCGTTACGACAGGTGTCCGGCTGGCGCCCGACGGCGCCCGACGCCGTTCCGACGACGCCACCGCCGTTGCGACAGGTACCCGGCTGGCGCCCGACGACAGCCCGACGGCGCCCGACGGCGCCCGACGCCGTTCTGACAACAGGTGCCCGGCTGGCACCCGACGGCAGCCCGACGGCGCCCGACGGCATCCGACGCTGCTCCGACGCCGCTCCGACGACGCGGCCACCGCCGTTATGACAGGTGCCCATGGCCTTGCCGACGCAGGTGGCCATGGCAAACCTCGACCCACAATCGACCCACATGGCACTACTTCCTGCACCAATGGTACACTCCAGATGGGGCGGAAATTCGGGCAGTTGTTCACGACCGTAACCCCCATTAGCCGTCACTCGCGGCCAACCGAAAACAATGGACTCGCAGCAGAAGGCCAACAACGGACCCACGCATGCGCCCGCCCCCCAGGCCACGACGGCACCCAAGGCCTCAGCGACCCTCAACTTGCCTTCCTATGAAGGGGAGAACGTGAGGAATCAACCGACACCAACCCCGGCGCCAACGGCGCCAGCTACTGGCCCCGACTCCAGCGCCCGCCCCAATTACGACTCCGACTTCGACGCGGGGCAGTTAACGCGACAAAGGGCGGACAAATCCTGCCCCCCCCTCACCACATCAAGCACCGACCCCGTCCCCGGGAGGTCTGGACCAAACGGCTACCAGCTCCCGTTCCCACCAGCATATCGACTCCCGCATCGACCAGCTCACCGACCCCGTCCCCGGGAGGTCTGGACCAAGCGGTTCCCGACTCCCGCTCCGAGCAGCACATCGACTCACACATCGACCAGCTCACCGACCCCGTCCCCGGGTGGCTGGATCAAGCGGTTCCCGACTCCCGCTCCGAGCAGCACATCGACTCCCGCATCGACCAGCTCACCGACCCCGTCCCCAGGAGGTCTGGACCAAGCGGTTCCCGACCCCCGCTCCGAGCAGCACATCGACCCCCGCATCGACCAGCTCACCGACCCCGTCCCCGGGAGGTGTTAAGGCCCAGTCAAGCGACCACCCCTCCCTCTTTAAGTTTCGTTCAGTGCGTCGCCCGAGCGTCGCCCGTGCGCCGGCCCTGGTTTGCGTCTCTGTCCCGAATCCCGGCCCCCCAGAGTGCGCAGGCGACATATGGCACGACTTCGGAATTTCTCTGGCGATATATAGGTTTCCGACGCCGGTGCACCAGCAGCCATTTTGGCGGTCGCGGCGCACTCTAGTTCGACGGTCCACCAACGCGTTCTGTTTCCAATTCGGCGCAAGAGGATTTGCTGGTGCGCATTTTCGGGGGCTCCAGCCGTTGCTGAGGACGAAGACCACGGTGGGGGTGACGTCGCGTCGCGTGACGCGGCGCAACTTCGCCCCGTCGCATCGCGCCCCGCACCCCCATGTCGTTTCGCGCCAATCCTCCTGTCCCCCCCCTCTTCCTTCCTCTTCCCATCGTCCAACGCGCTGCGCGTTTTGTCCCGTTTGCGAAATTTGTATCCAGTTCTTTTGTGTCAGGCTGCCGTCCTGTCCCCCTCCCTACTCCCCCCCCGTTGTCCTTCCACGCTCCTGGAATTTCCTTCTCGCCCTCCTCGCTCCCGCCGCCCCCCTTCGATTGCCTTCCATCGCTCCCGCCGCCGATGCGCCGCCCCCGCGCGCCCCCCCCTCGCCCGTCCGTTCCCTTTTCCGCCCGCCTGTCCCTCGCCTCACTTCTGTCATCTTTTCCCCCCCAATGCATCGGCGGGCGAGACGTCGCCAAATTGCTGCAGCGACCAACCGATGTTCAAATTCTGACGGGGCGTGCGCTTGAAATGGATTAGTCCGTACGCGCTGCATCCCATGTCGTGCATTGGTCTCCTCGCGTTCGTAGTTCTCACGTGCGTGTCTCGCTATTTCTACGGTTGCCGCGCGTGTCCCTTGATTGTTTCGCCAGCCGGCCGTGCAGTTCACGTGCCGTCAGAAGTCTACGGCGCCCTTCGAACGATTCGCGCGCGACCTGCGCGCGCCGCGCGAACGACCCGAGCGACGCTCGCGCGACCCACGCGCGACGCACGCGCGACGCGCGCGCGACGCACCCCGACCCGCGCGCGACGCACCCCTGCCAGCGCGCGACGCACGAGCGACCCGCGCGACGCACGCGCCACGCGCGCGAAGCAAGCGCGACGCACGCGAGACGCACGCGCGACGCACGCGCGACGCATGCGCGACGCAGTCGCGACTTTGCCCGCCCCTAGCATTTCTCCGAACAGCAATGCGCAACGGCCGTCGGCCCGCCGTGCTTGCGCTGTTCACAAGTGGCGGCGGCTGCGTCCTCCATTGCGCCAGGAAGGGCGGTGCTTGCCCTTGTTCCTTCCCTTTTCCTTCCTCGTCGCCCCTCCTCTTTCGTCATTCCTCCTCCTTCGTCCTCCTTCCTGCCTCGTTTCCCTCTCTCCTCCCCTTCTCCTCCTCCTTTCTACTGGCCTCCCTCTGTCTGTCCCTCCCCCCTCCTCCCTCGTCTTTCTTTTTTTCCCTTGCCGCCCCGCGTCCCTGTTCATTTTCTGCGCCCCCTTCGGCCCCCCTTCCACGGCCGCGGCGCGTCGCCGCGAGCGGCGCCCCCGCCTTCCGCGAACGGCCCCGCCGCTGGCGGTGGAAGAGGACAACGACGAGGAGAAAAGGAGAAGGGGGCAGGGGCGCGAGGCGGGCGCGGCGGCAAGGGCGGCCCGGCAGGGAAACGGGGGGGAGAGGGGGGAGGGCGGAGTGGGCGGGTGCTTCTGTAATGGTCATGTCGGTGATCATGGTCGTGGTCGCGTTCGTCGCCTTGGTCGCGCTGGCGGTGGTCGTGCCGCTGGTGGTGGGCGGGCTGGTGGTGGTCACGTCGGTGATCGTGCTGGTGTCGGTCGTTGTGGTGGTCGCGAGAAGTGCGGTGGTCGTGGTGGTGGTGATGGCGGTAAATGGTGTTGGTCGCAATCGTCGCGGTGGGTGTGGTTGCGGTCGCATCCGTTTGTGGTGATCGTAGCGGTGGTAGTTTTGGCGCTGGCGGCGGTCGCGGCGGCTGTGGCGGCGGCTGCGGGGACCTGCTGGCCTAGCGCCGGGGTGCGTTCAGCAGCATCGCTGCATTTGTAATGTTAGAGGGACTTGCTGATCTGCCGAGGTAGCCCAGCGGCCGCCTTCTTCTCGCCGAGAGGGCCGCAGCGCGGGCGACTTTCTTTTTCCCGAAGGCGACTGGCCTTTTCAGCGGCCGTGGAGCGGGCGACGCGCGTGCGATCCGCCCCGCGGGTGTCCGCCGCGCTGGCGACGCACTCACAAAATTGCCCCCTTGCGAGGGCGACGTGCACGTTCGAGAGGACGGCCGGCCTTTTCGGCGGCCGACGCACGGGCGGCGCACGGGCCTCGCATGCGCGACGCAACTCTTGTCGCGAAGGGGGGGGGGGGTCAGCACGCCGGTCGTCTTACTGGGCCTTAACACCGGGAGGTCTGGACCAAGCGGTTCCCGACTCCCGCTCCGAGCAGCACGTCGACTCACGCATCGACCAGCTCACCGCCCCCGTCCCTGGGAGGTCTGGACCAAGCGATTCCCGACTCCCGTCCCGAGCAGCACATCGACTCCCGCATCGACCAGCTCATCGACCCCCGAATCACAGGGTGTGATAGGGAGGAGCTTCTTGCATGGACAAGGAATACCACGCGCAGCAGTACCACGCGCAGCAGTACCGGCGTCACCAGCAGCGTCACTGTGACCACCGCAGCTGGGACCAGCGCCGCGCATAGCAACTGCGCTACTAGCAATCCCACTGTGGCCAGCACGGCCCGGAGTCGCAGCACCAGCACAACCAGCAGCACCCTTCACACCAGCATTAGTGGATCTAGCAGCAAAACCTCACCTTCGATCCCGTCGGCGACAGCCGCGCCCATTTCCTTGGCGGACATCGTGCTTAGATGCGTGCACCGCCTGGCTTTCTGGCTGCCACCACCCCTTCTGCAGTCGCACGCCCCCGCGCCCGCGCCTGCGCCAGCACCGACGCCATCGCCGACGCCAGCGCCACCGTCAGCGCCTACGCCTGACCCAGCGCCAGCGTCTGCACCGGTACCGACGCCCGCATCGACGCCCCCATCGACACCAACATCAGTGTCGCCTCCTTGCCAGCGCCGACGGCAGCACCGACGCCAGCATCAACACCTGCGCCAACGCCAGCATGCTGAACTGTGATCCACGAATGTTCTGTTATTTCCGCACGCAGCACCCTCTATCCCACTTCGAGGAATAAACGGCTGTAAAGACGGAGCTAACCGACTCATGCTTTACATCATTTAGCGCATCGCATGGGATTGATGCGCACCGCCTGCCCCAACACCGTCGCCAACGCTGGGACCAGTGCCAGCGCCTACGTAAGCACCGACGCCAACGCCGGCACCAACGCAACCGTCGACGCCTGCAACAGCGCCGATACCAGCACTACGGTTGCAGCAGCCACGCCAGCGCCTACACCTCACCAGCGCCAGCGCCGACACCAGCACCGACGTCAGCTCTGAGGCGAGCACGAACGCCAGCGCCTGCCCTGGCACCAACGCCAGCGCCTACGCCCGCACCAATGCCAGCACCGCCGCCAGCACGAACGCCGACGCGTGCGCCTGCGCCGACGTCCACACCGACACCAGCATCAACTTCGGCGCCTCGCCTAAATCTGCGCCGGCGCCAGCGCCGATGTGCCAACGCTGGCGCCTCCTTTGGCAACGACGTCAGCGCCTACAGCAGCTCCCACACCTGCACCAACGCCAGCTCAGCTCTAACACCGGCGTTCCCGCCAGCGCCGACACCAGCACCGTCGCCAGCATCAACGCCTGCGCCTACGCCGGCATCAACGCCAGTTCCGACACGCTAGCTTGTACGCCTGCGCCTAAGCCGGCACCAGCGCCATCGTCTACACCAGCGCCGTCGCCAGCTCTGCCGCTGGCGCCAACACTTGCACCTGCTACAGCACAATCGCGGATTCCATGAGCTGCACGACGAGTACCACGTGCAACACGACGAGGCCCACGAGCTGCGCGGCAGAGACCACGAGCAGCACTGGAATATATCGACAGGCTGGCACCCCCCAAATAGGGCGACACGCCGGCGTCCACCCTTGGGGTGCGAGAAAACTCGCGCACAGTTTCGACTCCGGCCGAGTCCAGGGCAGACGCCCTCCCACAATCCATCGGTCACTCGGCCAGGACAGCTACAGGCCTGCCAGCCTCAACTGACAGAGAGGATTCCGTGAGCTGCACGACGAGTGCCACGAGCAGCACGACGGAGACCACGCCCACGTCGACCGATACGAGCTACAGCACGACGGGCACCACGAGCTGCACGACAGATGCCATCCGCAGCACGACAGGTGCCAGGAGCAGCACGACGGATACCACGAGCTGCACGACGAGTACCACGCGCAGCACGACGGATCCACCTCCACCTATCGACCTCCCGCGTCCACAAACTCGGCACTTTCACCCCCAGGAGCTAGCACCCAACTCCAATTACACCTCCACCGGGTGACCTCCAACCTCCACCAGTTCCGCGCTCTGACCCCTCACATCCAGCATCCGACATCAACGTTCACACCATCGCCCCCACCTATCGGCTTTCAACCTCCACCAAACCAGCACAAACACCTGCAACGCCCAGCATCAAACATTCCACATACACATTCACCTATCGACCTCCGACGAACACCAACGCAGCATTCCGACCTACAGCATCAATTCTCCTGGCTTTGCATGGGCGGGTTCCCACGCCCCTCCCAGGCCAGCCCAAAGGTGACAGCTCCACTATGGACCACCCTCCCCCTCCACTCCGACGACAGCCCCTGCGCCAACGCCTCCGCTCCGACTACAGCCCCTGCACCAATCTCAACACTGGCACCTACGCCGACACCAATACCAAAGCCCACCCCAGCACCGACGCCACTTAACGACATTCGACGCTTGCTCTCCATCTCCGGCTTCACCTCCGCCCGCCCCATTCCACCATGCGGGCCGTGCATGCGCACCTCCATCTCAGCTCCGACTCCTGCCCCGACGCCTGCGCCGCTTCCAACTCTACCTTCGCGCGCGGGCTTTATGTCCGGTTTGAGCCCTCAACGGCCGCCGACTCCAGCACGCCGCCGACTCCAGCTCACCAGCGACTGAATTCGATGCACGACCTGCGCGCAGGGAGTTGAGCTGCTGGGCCCGCGACGCACCGGTAACACTACCCGTGCCCGTCACTCTACAGCCTCCGCCCTGGCACGGGGACGGCTACCTGAAATACCTGACGTGGCTCCAACGGTCATCATGAGTCGCAGCGCCAAGATGGACGGGGAGGTCTTGACATTGGTGCCGCGGTGCGACACCATGGTGGCGGTGGGGTGAGCCACTCTTCCGCGCGCTCCCTCCTTGGCGAGGCCTCCTCCTGGTTTCTCCTTCCTCCTCTTGTGGAGTCCGATATCTGCTGCTCTGCGCAGGGGGGGCACGAATTGTCCGCTCCAGCCGGCGCCTGCGGCAGGCTGGGTTCTCACTTCGTTTCTTTGCGTGCTTGTCAACGCGCTGGGCGATCTAGGCGCTTGCACTGGGAACTGCATTGCACGCATCCTCAGCGGCGCGCTTCTTGGGGAACCGCGGGCGTCAGGCTTGCTTAGCGCTGTCGTGTGTAGGTGAAGGTTGCAGTGGCAGTGCGAATCCTTTCGCTGTGCTGGCTGAGGCGCGGTTGCACATGATGGCGCTGTGTTCCATGGAAAAAATGTTCTCTTCTGCGCCGCTGTGCGATGCCTCTTTTTGCGCTGCAATGCTTTGTGACGCAACTCTTCACTACGCAACGCCACGCCATGCTATGCCACACTACGCTCTGCCGTGCTCTTCTACGCCCTGCTACGCCGTGCTCTACGATGCATCGCGCACCCTCGGGATTATTGCCCTGCTCGATAGCCGACTGCGCGAATAGAGAGGAGATCTGCGCCATGGCAAGGGATGGGAGGGACGGATAGGACGTCAGAGATGACGCGAGCGCGCCAAGCTCGCCCTCACCCCCCCCCTCCTACCGCCCCTCTTCCGCGCTCTCCCTCTTTGGGGCTGCTGGGCGCCTCGAGAGGTTCCCCGGGGACTTCCAGAGAACCCCAGGGGACCTCCAGCGACATCCGGGCGAGGGGCCGAATGGGGGTTCGCGGCATCGTTCGCGGGCATCGTCCGTGGGCCAGCGGGCCCCCCCGGCGCACCTCGGGCTGCGTCTGGCGCTGTCGGGGCTCCGCGGGAGGGGAGGCGGGGGATGTTTATGGGTGGTGGGATAAGGGTAGGGGTGGGTGGGGGGGGAAGTTAGGCTAGGCGCGCTCGCGCCATATCTGACATCCCATCCGTGGCTCTCGCCTTAGCGCCGCGCGAATTCGTTTCAAAAGCGCGCGAGAGTTTTTAATGGAGGGCGGGTGGTAATCAACATGTGGTTCTCGCCGTAGCGCCGCGCGCATATGTGTTAAAAGTGCACAACAGTTCCGGCGCGGTTAGGATTGCCAGGGCGCAACAGTCGCGTTGAGTCACTCGCGGGACCGTCTTGCGAGTGGTGCGTTCAAGTCCGTCCCAAGAGTGATCTTCTGGCACGATTCAGGGTCGGCGCAACGCAACGCTAAAGTTGGTTCGTGGCGCTAAAATCCAAGGATTGGTGTTTTGGTAGGGTTAAGGGGTCTCAGACAGACAGCTGTTTTCCAACGGGGTACTTCCAGCAGTAAATAGAAATTCTTGTAGGGACGTGAAGAGTGAACTTGGATAGGGGGTTGATTGCAGCATCGTTGGTGGACGCTTTATTGCAACATCGGTGATGCGCCTTGGATTTGCACTGGTCCTCCTCCTCACCCCCCCCCCCGTCCTCTCTCATCCTGCTCTTCCGGCCCTGCCGTGGCCAGGTAACTCTGTGCGCCCCCCCTCCGGTCGCGAGGCCGCAGAGCCGCAAATGCCCCCGAGCGTGCCGGAGATGGAGGAGGTCCCTGTGCCAGCGGAGGTGCAGGCCCAGACGCCCCCAGCCCAGGCTTGTGGCGTTGCGATTTTCCGTGGTGTCGGCATTCCTTCGCGATTTCGGCCTCCAGGGGTCCGTTTTTGGGCCCCCGGGGCCGTCAAGAAACGCGCTTGGGCGAAAAAGCCGAATGCTTTTGGGGCCGCGCGTTGCCGAATACGTTCCCGAAAACGACGCCTAAATAACGGTTGCTGCACTCGATGTCCAGCGTCTGTGGTGCAGTCCATCTATGTGGCACTTTCGATGTGCATTGTCTGAGGTCCATGGGATGCGAGCTACGTGATGCAATCCATGGAGTGGAACATGCGCGTATGTAAAGCATATTTATATACATACAGGATGATAGTATGTATGTTTGTGTGCATGCAGCATTTCTTTCTTTCTGTCTGTCTGTCTGTCTGTCTGTCTGTATGGATGGATGGATGGATGGATGGATGGATGGATGGATGGATGGTATGTATGTATGTATGTATGTATGTATGTATGTATGCATGCATGCATGCATGTATGTATGTATGTATGTATGTATGTATGTATGTATGTATGTATGTATGTATGTATGCATGCATGCATGCATGCATGTATGTATGTATGTATGTATGTATGTGTATGTATGTATGTATGTATGTATGTATGTATGCATGTGTGTGTATGTATGTATGTATGTATGTATGTATGTATGCATGTATGCATGTATGCATGCATGCATGCATGCATGCATGCATGTATATACACAAGACTGCAGTGGCGCTTCGCGCCATGCTCCTTGGTCCTTGAAGTTTGGTACGCAGGCGGAATAGCATGAAGGTCAAACCGACAATTCAGCGATAACTCCTTGTTGCCTTTTCTGGCATCGCCGCTATGATAATGTTATTCGTCATCCTTCCTCCATGCTTCTTTTTTTCATTTTCGCCATACCCTGCGCATTCTCCCCATCCTCCTCAGCTCTTTTTTGCGGAGGCTCCTCCTGGGAGAGCCTCTGGGGGCCTCACAAAAGTTGTTTCAGGCTTTCTTACGGCCTTCTGGAGGCCTCCTGGGCGTATTCTGGGGGCCTCTGGGGGCTTCCTCGGGCCACCCTGCCTCCAACCGCGGTCTCCCTGAACGACCGGGTCACGATTTGGAATGCTTCGGAGGGTGTCTTGGGGCCATCTTGGGCTGCCACGGGGCTCTCTGAGGGCCATCTTGGACCCGTGTTGTGCCGTTGGGGCTCTCTTGGACTGCCTGGAAGCCTTTTCGGATGGTTGCGGGGCGATTTGGGAGCCTCCCAGGCGGCTTCGGACGCCCAGAAGACCGCCGTGTTGGAGCGTCGGGAAACCGAAAAAAGAGACCCCCCTGATCGCCCTAGGTGTGCTGGGAAGGCTTGGCAAAACGCCCTGCGAGGCCCGGGGGGCCGCTTCGAGGCCCCTCCGGAAGGTCCCAAAGCCCCAGATCCCGGGAGTCCAGTTTTTTTTTGGGGGGGAGGTGAGGGCTTTTCCCCCGTCCGAGCTTGTAAAATATAAGAAGAGGAATATATATTTATATATATATACAAGACTGCATTGGCGCTGCGCGCCATGCACCTTGGTCCTTTGGCATTCGCACGCTAGCGGAGTGCGAGCGTGCGTACATGCGCACACACATGCGTCTATGAATGCATAGTACATATGTACATTATAGATGCGTTTGTATGGATATGTACATGTATATGCAAATGGTCAGTGTAACTATGTGTGCGGCCTGAGCAGTTGCGCATATCAACGCGCCACTAAAACGCGCGAGGGTCTCAGGCAAACGTGGTCAGACTACCATGGGACAGTGCGTCGCCGAGGTCAGTGTTGCGAGGACGTCCCGGGTGAAAATGGCCTGAACACCTCCGCTCATGGGAGGGCATATCCGAAGTCAGCCAGGCGAGGAAGTTTCAAGCGAGGAGTGGTCTGAACACCTCTGCTCAGGGCATCCCTGAACTTAGACTTGCGAGAAGTCGCACGCGAAAGTGGCCGAACCACCATGGTGCAAGGCACCTCCGAAGTGAGACGTGCGAGAGTGTCTCAGGCGACAGTGGCTGGAACACATCAACTGAGAGTGTCTCGGGCCCCAGAGGTGCGATGATGTCTCAAGCGAAAACGGCGGCACCGATGCGAAGCAAGGCGCTTCCGAGGTCGGAGTTGCGAGTATATCTTTGGCGAAGCGGATCAGACTACTTTCCGTTATCTCCTCTTCCTCCTTTCCCTTTTCCTTTCTTCCTCCTTCTTTTCCTCCCCTTCCCCCCCCTCCTCCTGCACCGGGGCACCTGCATCGCGCTGGGGCGCGCTCTGTAGCGGGGTTGCTGGGGAACGCCGCAGCGTTCAGCAGTATAACATGGCGAAGTAGTTGTCGGAGCAGCGTTCTTGACCAAAGAAAGCGGACAATTCAATCGCACATCATACTGTAGCCGGCGTCGGAAGGGAGTTCACCAAAGAACTACTTGCGCTTCCGTCGCTTCTTGGCTGCCGGCATGTACCTATCATCATCTTTATGCGGCGCATCGGTTTGGTGTTCCAAGCACAGGCCGCATGAAAGGTCTGATAACGACATAGGAGGCCATTGTGCTTTGGGGCAGAGAGCCGCGAGCATGGCGCCCACGTACTCACAACCTGCATTTGCTTTGTCGAATGTAGCCAAATCGAACTCATTGGCCACTTCTGCGGTGCTTGGCAACATGCGCACGAGAACTTCCCAATCTTGCCGCTGCCGCGCAACCAGTTGACCAGAAATGTGGCGCGCTGCGTCACTCAGGAATCGCAATGTTTTTTCCACGGCGATACCCATCGTAGCCCAACAATGGCAGAGTGGCCGACAAAGAGGTGTCCAGACGATGTGGTCTCCAATCGGCCCACTGCAATGACGCTACATGTTCAGCGAAACTCTTCAACTCTGAATGCCCTTCAAGGACTTCCAGTGCTTTCTGAACGCCCCCTGTCGGGCGCCTCGTGTCCCACAAAGTTTCGCCAATCGCGCACTTCCGTTTGACCTCTAACAGCGTTTTTTCGCACCGCAGCCTTAGTTCACACAGCTGGGGCATTTTTCGTCGCAGTCTGAAGCGGCTTTTTGCGCGAGATCAAATGAAGGTACAAAATCCACAAAATCCATTGCACTGTGTCCATGCCCTTGCGCAGCATACCATCCACAACTTCAAACAATTGACGACAGTCAGCACGATGGCGAATTCGGTATGTCACTGGCCCCTCAGGCCGTAAATGATCAACAACCGCATGCATAAGCGCGCGTTGTACTGGCGGATGCAGGCCAGACTGCAGCGCGGACTGTGTTGCACGAGTTCCAGGGTCCATTTTGTTGATGCCAGCATCCTTTTGTTTTTGCAATTGAAGCTTCAATTTGTCCAAGCGCTTGATTGCAGCATCTTTGCTGGGGCGTTCACTGGTACAATACTCACGCAACTGATTTGCCCATTCTCGGGCATATGCGGGGCCATACATAGCTTCAGAGATGGGCAGCTCTGGACGCTTGTCAGCGTGAGAAGAGCCAACAAACACGCCAATAAGCACGATCCTTTTTCCGCACCAAATGACACATGAAAATTCGCCGGCCCAACGGGCCAGAGGCGTGGGAAGATTTCCGGCACCTATTCAAGACAATTTCTCGTTCGCGCGCGCTGGGCGGCTCTCGGGGTTCCTGGGCGACAATTACCCCGGGCAGGTCCCAGGGTTGCTTTCGTGCTAGATGCCGGAATTCTTGGGCGCGGCCCCGGGGAGCGCCCGTGAACGCCAGGAACGGCCCGTAGGCCGCCAGTGCCGCCCCAACATGGCCCAAGAGGTCTTGAAGAGGGCGCGTAAACGGTTCAAGAGGGCTTCGAAGTCAGTCCCAAGGGGCCCCACAACGGCACAGGAAGCACCCAAAACAGCTCAAACAGATAGCCGAAACAGAGCATTCACACGGACATTTCGAGCTTCGGCCTCAAGATGCCCCCCAAAGGGTCCAGGAGGGTTTCAAAATGCCAGAAAAAGCTCCAAGATGCCCTCAAGAGGTTTCACAGAGGCTCTCAAAGAGTGTCACCAAAGAGCCCCCCCCAAGCTCCAAGAGGCCCCCCCCCCCCAAAAAAAAAACGAGGACCCGAAAGAAACGCGGCGATGCGAAACGGGCCGGCGGAAGGAGCGAAGCGATGATTGACGAATCTTGCAGGAAAGGCCGGCGTGGCCGCGAGCGATTTTGGGGCGGGGGCTCGGGGCTCGGATTTTGAGCCGCGTCTCAGCTGAGACGGCTGCGGACCCCCTCGCCCTGTGGCAGTTGGCGCAGCCGGGCGGCCGCGCGTCTGTAAACGGAAGGGCCCGTAGAGTCGCGTATCCCGATGGGGGGGGCCGCACTGCCTGACCTCACGCGGGTGCTCGCACGCCGTTACGCGGGCAGCTGTGGCGCGGGTTCCGTGCTTTCTGGGATCGGAGATTTTTCCTTGGAGGTTTGACATCGATTGCCCGAACGTAGCAGGACAGGAATCACAATCGCGTTCTGCAAGTGTGGGAGGACGGGGCGGTGACAGGGAGAAAGGATTCAAAGGGAGGGTGGGAATGGGAAGATGACGGGGTCGGGGTGGGAGGGGGCCGGGGAATGGTCGCATTCGGAGAGGATCTGGACCAGTGCTGCCATTCGAACGCTGCACTCAATCCCACCAGCCCTTTAGATGCAGGTGGTGTTGGGAGTTTTCTCTTCCACCTCCCTTCTTCCCCTTCGAGGAGGGGTGTGCCCCTCCCCTTACCTCCCCCCCCGGACCTGGACGGGGCGCTCCGCGAGCGGTCATCAGAGCGTCCAAGATGGTCAAGATTGCTCCAAGAGCGCCTCGGGGAGCCCAAGATGGTCTCCAAGACGGCTGAAGACAGCCTAAGATGCGTGAGGATGGCTCCAGAGATGCTCCAAGGGGCCCCCAGACTGCCCCAAGACGGCTCCAAGATGGCCTACCTAATAGCTGCCCGAGGAGGCCTCCAATATCGCAAAAGCTTCGAACATCTAAAGAAAACAAATGATTGTTACTTTTTCGTGTTTTCGCTTTCGATGGCCATCCGAGGCCTCAAGATGACCCCAAGAGGGCCCAAGAGGGCTTCAAGAGCGCCCCACACTTCCCTAGACAGCTCAACTCGCCTGGGCGTCGTTTCTGGATGGGCTTGTGGGGATTTGCGAAGCGTCAAGAATGGGGGTCTCAGTGAGCTCCTGGGTCCTGCGCTGAGTTCGCCACGCTGCTTTTTCCAAATGCTCGTGCGGCCGCGATTCCCAACGGAGTTTTCGCAGGGATGTGCGCTGAAACCCAACCGTCCCCGACAGCCTGATGTCCCAAATATCGCGAAAGCCTTGGTCCCCAACGGCGTTTCCGAACAGATGTCTGAATCGTGTCCCCGTCAGTCTCTATCAATTTTGCGAGGGCCTCAATTCCCAACAATTTTTCCTAAAGCTGCCCGAAAACGCGGCCCCCAAAGGCCGGTTCCGAGACGTGCGTTCATCTCCAAGTCGAAAACGTGGGTGCCCAACACCGTGTACCACAGCACGGGGGCTGGTGTGCCCAAGCAAGAGGTCGATGTTGATCGAGAAGTTCGCTGCCCAACAGCGACGAAGGGACGCGGTGGAAAAGCACTGGCCCCAAACGGCTTCCACCTGCAGCCCCAATGAGGTCGTTCAGGTGCGGGCGGAGGGAGCAGTAGCAAGGGGGGAGAAAAGGAGGAAAGGAGGAAAAGGGAAAGGGGAGGGGGCAGATGGGGAGGAAGCAGCGGAAGCGATTCAGGAATAAGCCTGAGAGAGGAGCTATGTCTTAGCATCGCTGGTCGAGACAGGAAAACCTCGGTTCCCAGCAACGTTTTTCCTTTTTGCTGAAGTGCGGTTCTCTGCAGCCTGTGCATTTCGAGAACGTGGGTGCCAACAGCGTGAACCACAATAAGCAAACCGGTATGCCCAAGAGTAAAGAAGCCGAAGTGTATAAATAATCTCGTTGCCCAACAGCGGCGTGGAGAATTGTGGGAAAGCATCGGCTTCCAACGGGTTTTACACGGAGTACTTGCATTGCCCCCCCGATGCGGGTGGAGGGAGCGGAAGCAAGGGGAGGGGAGAAGGAGGGAGGAGGGAAGGGGAAAGGGAAGGGGAAAGGGACGGATGGTGAGGGGGCAATGCATGGGAGTTTGGGAAGAAGCTCGAGAGAACATCGTTTGTTTCAACATCTCAGTCAAAGGTTGGGAAGCCTCGGTTCCCAACAGCGTTTGTCGCATTCGGTGAATTGCGGTTCCAACCGCGTGTGCGTTTCGAAAACCTGCGCGCTCTACTGTGCGCGCCACTGTGCGAAAGTTTTGGCCCCCAACAGTAATCGCGCTGGGTTCTGAGAAAGATTCGAGGCATGCTCGGGTTGCGGCAAATCGATATTGGATCGCGGCTAAGTTTTTGTCTGGGGCGTCGGCGTGAGCCGGGGCATGTCTCATCGTGTCTGCACTGCCGGTAAGCGTCGGTCGTTCCTGGCATGGCAACGCTGAGCAGTCAACGGATAGGATGTCGCAGCCCCAGGAACGCTCGCGGAACGCGCTCCTCGGGAATGATTGAAAAACCCATGTCGCGGGCATCGTGCGCGCCTGCGCGCCGAGTGCCGAGTGCGGCTCACGTGGAGCGCGCCGGGCGCTTGCACACAGCGCTGCCCGGCACGGCCGCCGCAGGGCGCTTCCTTGCAGCGGGCGTTGCTGACGACGAGGGCGGCGTCGGTGATGACGAAGACGGCGTCTGCCAGTCGAAGTTCGCGACCGTCATGTACGCCGATTGGGCTGCGGCCAAGGTGTCAATGTTCTTGCGGACGTCCACTGGCATGGCTGGATCGATGCGCAGCCTGAAGCGGATTAAGTCCTGCATGGCCCACTCCCCCCCGTCGGCGCGGGGGCCCGACCGCGAAATCTTCAGCCGGTTGACGAGGGCGGAAGCGGCGGCAGTCCACGCCGTCGCCGTCGGGGATGCCGGCGCCGAGATGTCCACGTGAAAGTACGCCTGCTCCAAAATGGCCTGCGCCAGTTTCATCGCGTGGGTCAAAGCGGACTCCTGCGCAGCGTTCGTGGTGGCCACCACGTCCACGACGAATGTCCAAGAACGACCCTTGTAAGGATTGGAGTCCCCCTGCGGCGGGATAAGGCCGTGCGTGAGGTACTCGACGCCGCGGGGTTTATCGGGCAGGGACAGCGCCGCCCTGGCGCGCTCGGTGACCTGGGTGGGGAGGCAAAAGAATAAGAACGGAGGGGTGCCCCAAAGAGGGGTTCTTACGTTGGCGCGCGCAGGCGCACGTGCTGCATGCTACGGGGAAGGTGGGAGAAGGATATCGGGAAGCGTTGGTGGCGCATCGCCGTGCTGAGGGCGTGGCGCGGCGACGTGCGAGGCTGACCTGGTTGGGGGCGCATAGCGTCAGCGAGCGTGAAACGGACGCCGGCGTTGTGGACGGTCTTTCCTGCGATCTTCACGCCCAGCATTTCGAAAGCTACATCCGCGGTGTGGAGCGCGCCTGCACTGCGGGCCATGTTGGGAGTCTGCGGCTTCGCGGCTGGAATCGCGGGGGGGTCGACGACGGTGGCGTTCGCCTTGCTGCGGGGCGGCGTGGCGGCGTTCAGCGAGCGCGGCCTGCCGGGCGGGGGGCAATCGCCGCTGGTCGGTGCGAGCCTCGAAAGACGGAGTGGCTGCAGCGCTGAAGCATGTAAAACGGGGGGGCCCAGAAAGAATGCGGGATAACTGGGGCTCGCGGGAGAAAAGGAGAGTTCCGAAACGATTCGATATAAGGGGGTTCCTGCCAGCGCTTTCTGAGAGTTGCTAGGGCCGCGGCTGAACAGAAATAGTGCTCCTGACACGTGGAAAACCTCGGTTCCCAACAGCGCTCTCGAGAGGCAGCCCCCAACGTGGTTCTGAACAGAGTGTTCCTAGAGTACATGGGAATGGGCGGCTTGCTGCGGTTCAAGGTGGGCGACTGGTGATCCGAGCAGTCTGCTTGGAACAATCGAAGAACGTCGCGCCCCAAGAGCGGCGTCGAAATCCTTCAAAAATGCTATGGGCCCAACGGCCCTCCCGAAGATTACGGGATCCCTAGATTTTATCTTCGGCACCCGAACGTTGCTGAACCGCGGTTCTTATCAAAGCTATGTTGTATTTTCCCTATTGCGAGAACCTCGGCCCCCAACAGCATTTTCTTGCAGCGCGGGCGCGGAAGCCAGCCAAACGGGGGCAGCAAGGTAGCAGTCGGGATACGTGGAACTCGCGGGACAGAAGGACAGCGCCGGAACGATTCGAAATATTGGGGTTCCCGCCGACGCTTCCCGAAAGTTGCCGGGGCCGCGGCTGAACAGAAACAGCGCCTCTGACGCAGTTGAGAAAACCTCTGGACAGGCAGCCCGAAACGTGGTTATTTAAAAAGTGTTCCTAGAGGGCATGGCAACTGGCGGCTCGCTCTGGTTCAATGTGGGGGGCCGGCGATCCAAGCAGCCTGCTGGGGACAATCGACAAACGTCGCGGCCCAAGAGCAACGTCGAAAAAACAATTGGTTCCCAACGGCCAGCCTCGAAGAGTGCGGGATCCCCAGATGTCTTAGTCGGCGTCCGAACGTTGTTGAACCGCGGTTCCTGTCAGGACTATGTTGTGTTTTCCATGGTGCGAGAGCCTCCGTTCCCAACAGCATTGTGGAAACTGGCCTTCAGTAGCGGTCGCAACAGCGCGGTACCTACGAACTGAGGAAAGGAAGCGAATGGATTAGAAGTGAAGGGTCAGGCGGGTGAGAAGATATGGGTTTGAGAAGGGGCGGGAAGAAACAGTGCCCCTGTCGTTTGCTGGACAACCTCGGTTCCCAACAGCATTCTGGACGGGCAACCCGAAACGTGGTTATATACAGAGTGTTTCTAGAGCGCATGGCAATTGGCGGCCGATCTGGTTCAATGCGGGGGACCGGTGATCCGAGCAGTCTGCTTAGGCTGCTTAGGACAATCGAAGAACGTCGCGCCCCAAGAGCAACGTCGAAATGCTGCGAAGACGCAATTCGTTCCCAACGGCTTTTCTCGAAGAGTACGGGATGCGGAGATCTCATATTTGGCACCCGAACGTGTCTGAACCGCGGTTCTTGCCAGAACTATGATGTCTTTTCCATAATGCGAGGTCTCGTTCCCAACAGCATTTCCGAAACTCGCCCGCGTTGTCGCAACAGCGCGGTACCTACGGACTGAGGAAAGGGAGCGACTGGATTAGAAGTGAAGGGCCAGGCGGCTGAGAAAATGTGGGTTTGAGAAGGGGCGGGAACGGTAGCTCTCGAAGGCCTCAGCGGAGATGCAGCGTCAACGCGCAGACGCTGGCCTCTTGAGCACGCGCTTCGGCGCGCCACAGGGATCGGGTAGCAAGAGCTCTTTCCACGCAACCTTCCGAAGGAGAGCGTCGCCTTCATCGGACAGACGGTCCGACGTGCTCGGCACGCGGAGATCTCCTACGGACTGCGGAAAGAGAGCGACTGGATTAGAAGTGAAGAGCCAGGCGGCTGAGAAATTTGGGGTGAGCAGGAGCGGGAACGGTAGCTCTCGAAGGCCTCAGCGGAGATGCAGCGTCAACGCGCAGACGCTGGCCTCTTGAGCACGCGCTTCGGCGCGCCAGAGGGATCGGGTAGCAAGAGCTCTTTCCACGCAACCTTCCGAAGGAGAGCGTCGCCTTCATCGGACAGACGGTCCGACGTGCTCAGCACGCGGAGATCTCCTACGCACTGAGGAAAGGGAGCGACTGGATTAGAAGTGAAGAGCCAGGCGGCTGAGAAATTTGGGGCGAGCAGGAGCGGGAACGGTAGCTCTCGAAGGCCTCAGCGGAGATGCAGCGTCAACGCGCAGACGCTGGCCTCTTGAGCACGCGCTTCGGCGCGCCAGAGGGATCGGGTAGCAAGAGTTCTTTCCACGCAACATTCCGAAGGAGAGCGTCGCCTTCATCGGACAGACGGTCCGACGTGCTCGGCGCGCGGAGATCTCGACGCCGCGTGACGCGGCCCAAAGCAACGCACAGGTGGCCGTGGGCAAAGGGGTTCGCTCTGGCGTCGACGGTGCACCTTTCCAAGGTGGCGCCTTGAGCACCGTTGAAGGTAGACCCATAAGCAGGCCGCAAAGGTATTTGCTTGCGCATGACATTGCAAGCTCCGCGGCCAAGACGCCACTGAAAAGTGACACGTGGGATCGCGAAGGACTGCATGTCGAACGTTTGGACGACCGCGTGAAACCGGTGCACCGCGGTCGAGATGACGGGCGTGTGGTTCATGAGGCGATCCTCACAGAATGGAGAAATCCCACCGCCCTTTCCGAATGTTTTCCTCGGTTCGAGAGAGACGCGTTCTTTTTGGCCCAGGAAAAGGGGGTAGCGCGGCAGAGGCCGCTGAAGAAGGCGGGTTTAAGCGTACACGGTCCTTATTGTTGAGATTCCGCATCAACTCGCACAGTGCGCCCACGACCAAGCGAAGGCGATGAGGAGGAACCCCGAGGTACGTCTGGGCGTTCAGGAATTCGGGGGTCATGGTGTCGTCCAGGACGGAATTTGCGTCGACTTCGACGGTGTCGGCGCTTTACTGGACAATTTCCGTGGGGCCATGCTCCATTACCAGCCTATTGAGGACGAGGTTGTTGAAGTGGTCAACTTCCTCGTTCGTCGTCGCCGCAATTTTTGCTCGAACGCATCGGTGAGGGTCGTTCAGAACAGGGAATGTAAAATCAATGGCGTGGAGTTCGGATTGAACTTGCGCAATGCGCTCCAAAGGTACATGGCCCTAGACCCCGTTCCACGTGTGAGGCGTGGGGCACGTGCCGTTGCCGATGGATTCCAACCATTTCGTGAAGTCCGCGTCCTGCGCAGCCCGGTGGGCTTTGAACAGATGCCGCACGCGGAAGCGGCTCCAAGAGGCAGACATTCTCACGCAGCTTTGTACGATCTCCGCGCGAGTGCCGTACTTGACGACGGCTGGGATTTGTCGGAAGTCACCGTAGCACACGAACACCTTCGGATTGCAATCGCGAGGCAGCGCCGACCGCAAGTGGGCCATCAACGCTACGACGCTATCCCAGGCGTTCTTCTTAGCCATCGGCCACTCATCCCATTGAATCAATCTGGCGGCTGCCAAGGTCCTTGCTTTGGCGGTTGTGGGGGTCACCGTGGATGTGAGGACGCCCTCGTCGGCGGTACGAATACCAAATGTAGAGTGAGCAGTCACCCCGCGAACCAATTGCAGGGCCGCTTGGCCCGCGGTTGCCACGTTGATGACGGGGTGCCCAGCAGGTTCTGCCCAGTGCGTGAGGAAATTGGCTAGCGTGGACTTGCCCGTGCCGGCGCGCCCGTGGACGAAGTAGAAGACGTCGGAAGTGGAACAGAACTGCGACTGGATCTCTTTCGCAAGGCGTCGTGCGTCGGAGGGACCGCGAACGAGCATGGTGAGGCGGCGGACTTCAGCGTCTGAAAGCTGAGGGGCCGGGTTGGTAGGGACGTCGTCTGGCAGAATTTCTGGCAGAGGGAACGCGCTGCGGTCGCGGCCTGCTTGTTGCCATAAATGCAGCAACGACGTGGCCAGAGCAATGCGAGCAGAAATCGCCGACATCCCTCGATCGAGGTGATATTTTTGCATACCTTTGTTGAAACGAGCGAAGAGAGTCCGAGGCGCGGAATCTTGATCCAGCAGCAGGACGAAAACGAACCGCAACTGGGTCCCGGTGCAACGCAACTGGATGAGCTCCTGGATGGTGTCGTGGGCTTCCGTGTTATTGGAGAAACGGCCAGTAGCCAACATAGCCTGCTCAAACGTAGGGTACTTGCGGCCCAGATGCGTGCGGCAGTCGTCAAATGAACGTTTGGGGTGATGCAGGAGCATACGCCTAAGGTAGAACGCTTCTTTCTGCTGGGGGAACTTCATCTCCAGACGGCGTAGCGGGGGTTCTCCACGCAAGCGGTTGTAGACAAAATGCTGCTGGCTGTCGGGCGCCGTGTCGCGCCAGATGCAGGTCGGGTTCTACGTGTCGAGCTGGCCCCGCAATGTCGCCGGGCAATTCTGGGAGTGCTGGAAGCGCTCGAAGTACTCCGCGTATAAGAGATCGTTGAAGAGGGGGTCGCCCGGGCGGTAAAAGTACCGCATCAAAGCGGAAACGGTGCTCTGCAAGGCGCTCTCTTCGTTGCCTTCAGTGAAGGAGATCCAATCTTGTCCGGGCAAGTGCACGGGCAAGCAGTGAACGGCAGGTGTACGCGTATACGCGTCGTACCCGAAAATGCGCCAGAAGCACTCCGTGGCGCAGAGATACCGGCCGCGCAGCCAATCGGCGATCTCATCGCCAGAACGCTCGGCGGGGGGCATGTCGTACAGGGTGTAGTCCGGACCTTTGAACAGATATTTGTATAAATACTCGGATAATTTCATGTGTCCAGCGAATTTGACGTTGACGTGGCCGCCCCACTTAATGAGGATCGTGGCGTTGTACTCGACGATGAGCTGGTCACAGCAGAGAGCGCGGCCTCCGTGCGCTGCGCGCTTGGAGCTGCAATTAGGGCAATGCCCGTTGCAGCTGCGGCGTCTGTGCAAAGGGCACCCGCGGCCGTCAAATCCAGTCTCTTCTCGGAGCGGCCATGGGCAGCCCTTGTTGCAAGGATCAGCAGGGTCTGCGGGGTGGCACCCGTGGTTGCATTGTGAACCATGTGGCTGAGCACGAGGTCGCGAAGCACGCCGGGCTGCTCAGGAAGCTCGCAAGAGATGTATTCGTCAGCTTCTGCCGCGGTGGTCGGTGGGTCCTTGCAGCCGATGACGATGTGGGCATGAGGTAGTCCGCGCTTCTGGTATTCGATGACACGCATGATGTATTTGGACGTGCCGCAGAATTCTTTCTGGAGGACAGACATCATGATCAAGAGCTTGGCGTGGAAGACCCTCGTGTCGACGTCGGGTCGGTCAGCGTGCGTTTGGCCTTCTCGGAGTTCCTGTTGTATCTCAGGCCGTTGGGTGGACGTGGTGAGCGCGATGAACCAAGTGGGCGGCCCCAGTCGGCGGGCTGTTTCCAGAGCGTCGACCCGCAAACGTCGAGGGTGGCGAGGAGATCCCAGAATGGCGGAGGGCAAGGAGTGCCTTTGAGCCGCTCGGTCAGCGGAGCGCGGCTGCCCAGGATCATTGCGCAGTACTTCGCAAAGGTGTTGGCGTTGTGCGAGAGACGTGCGTTGCAGTGCCTTGACGTGTTGCAAGCGCTCGTCCCCCATGCGGCAGTACATGTTGATGGCCCAGTCGTTGAAGAGGCGCCCGCTCATGTGCATGTGGGAGAAACGTAAGGCTTGCTGCCGGCACCATTACAATTGAGTGATTTTGCCGTGGGCGGGGGTGTTCAAGTCTGGCGCCCAGCCCCGACCGCCACGCGGGAACCAAAGAGGGTGCGATAGTGGTTCGTACATGTCGCTCAAAGGCGGGAGGTAATCGTAGTGATTAGCTTTGGTTGTCCGGAAGTACACCGATCGCGGGCATGCCGTTGCTCCCGAGCTGGTGTCCAAAATGGCAGCCACTTCCTGGATACCTTCATCCCAATCGAGCCGTAAAGGGACATCCTGAATACCGCGACGTGGAATGGCCAGTTTGGTGATCGCTTTCATGCACGGGTTATTGGGATGGATCATACGTTCCAACTCTTTGACAATGCGGGGTTCGAGCTGGAACCGCGCTGCCGTTTGGGAGCGGAGCTGAGGGTCGACGACGATGTACCGCACGGCGCTCTCAGCGTCGAGTGTCCACGTTTTCCGGTACATGGTACCATGGATTTGCATGAAGAAAGGCTTGCGCGGGGAGAAATACGTTTCCCGTTCTGACGAGCTAGACTGTATGTCGTGGACAGTCAGTGCGAAGAGATTGTTGTAAGCACGCGAGGAGCCATTGAACGCGGGTGTCCGAAATATCTCCTGCATGGCGTGGTCTGGCCGGCGAAAGTACGCGTCGAAGTTGATGGCGTGCTTCCCCATTTGACAGCAAAACCCAACGCTTTCTGCAGTGTGCGTAGCCGCTCCACAATAGTCACAAACTCGGGAGCGAGGCCCCACAAGTATAGCTTGGACGTCGGGCGGTGCACGGCATGCGGCGCATTTGCGGGTGTTGCGGTGGACAGCGTCGGGCATGCAGTCAGATTTCGGCTTCGCCTCTCCGCGCCCGAAACAGACGAAGGTCTTCGTGGCGGGAATCGGGCGACATGTGATACACAGTCGGGTTGTGCGGCGTACTTCGCGTTTCACAGAATGAGATCGTGGCCTGTGCTCCCCGCAACCCGAGCATAAGAACGTCTGCGATTCGGGCGGGGCGCGGCATGTGGTACATGCTCGGCTTGTGCGGTGTACGGCGTCTGTGAGGTAATCAGATTGCGGCCTGTGTTCTCCACACCTGGAGCACAGTAAGAATGGTATTGGTGGGTTGGCAGATGCGGTAGCTTGAAGAACGCACTGAGTGCAAGCTCGTACGCTAGGCGGTTTGTCCAGCTGGGTGTTGGAGAAAGCGTGTCGAGGTATACACTCAGCGCAGGAAGCGCAAACGAACGAATCCGCCTTTCCGGGAGGCATCGTTCAGTCTAAGAAAATGAGGGATGCAGCCGAAGTGGCTGCGGAAGGAATCCTCAAAACAGTGGTGGGAGAGCGAGGAAGACTGGTTGTCCTAAGAGGAGGACGTCGCAAGTGTTCGTGCGGCCGTGATTTCCAGAGAATGTTTCCCCAGGCTGTGTGATGAAACCGAAGGTTCCCGACGGCCTGATCTCCGAAATGTCACAAAAACCCCGGTTCCCAACAGCGCGTCCGGATGAGATGCGTGGCCCCGACGGTTTGTATTGAGTGTTGCGAGAAGCTGAGTCGAGGCGGGAGGAGGAGCATGAAGAGGATGAGGAGAAGGAGGAGGAGGAAGAGGAGGAGGATGAAGAGGAGGAAGAGGTAGAGGAGCAACATAATGAGGAAGGGGAGGAGGAGCTCTTGGATTCTTCGGTGGTTTGAATGAAGAATGGCTTCGCTGCGCCATGTGATACGACATCGACGACGACGAAGAAGGCGACGAGAAAGAGAAGGGATAATGAGAGGGGGAGACCGCTGTGTGGGGATCTCGTGGTGCGCCTCTCGGGGCCCTCTGGGAGGCAGTGTTGAAGCCTCTTGGGGGTGTTTTGGGGTTATTGGGATCTTTTTGGGGCCTCTGGGGACCCTCTTGGGGGCTCCTTGGGGCCTCGTGGGAGCCTCTTGGGGCCTCATGGGGCTCTCTCCGGGCGTCTTGGGGCCCTCTCGCGGCGGAGAATTTAGGTTTTGAGTTTCTGGGCGCCCTCTTGGGTCTCTCTTGGGGCCGTTTTGGTGCTCTCTTGATCCGTCTTGGGCGCCTCTTGGGCGGTCTCGGAGCCCTCCTGGACTGTCTCGGGCCTTCGTGGGGGCCTCTTGGGCAGTAGTAGGGCGATCGAGGGAGCCTTTCGGGCCATTGTGGAGCGTCGGGATGCGGGAAAAGCGAGAAGGCCAAAAACTTCGAAAACCACAAAGGAAAATCAACAGTTATAGCCTCTCGGGGCTCTTTTGGGAGGCCTCGTGGGGGTCTCTGGGGGCGTCTTGGACGCGTCTTGGGCAGTCTTGGGCCCAGATTGGGCGTCTTGGGCCGATCTTTGGGTGTCTCGGGGTCTTGTTTGGCCGTCGTGTTTTTTTTGCCCGCGTCGCACTCGCAGGACAGACACGGAGCACTCTGCAGAAGCGCCCCAAAGGCTCGGGGAGGCCGACATTCGTTTTTTTTTTGGGGGGGGAACACCGTGTGCCGCTTTTCCGAGGTCCCCGGCCCTGTAAAAATATATAATTAGGAATATATGTATGTATGTATGTATATATATATATATATATATATAGAGAGAGAGAGAGAGAGAGAGAGAGATATAAGCGGCGTCCGAGGGCATAGGGCACGGGGTCGCACACTTCTTCCTGCTTCCCCCCCCACCCCCGTAACCGAATTCGGCTCCTGGGGTGGTGCCAGGGCCGTTTTGGGCATCCAGGAAAGACATTTCAGCCTGAAGGTGGGCGAAGCTAGCCGCAGGCGTGCTTGAAGCGACGCCATGAGACCCCCAAGACCCCCATGATTTACCGAAGACGGCATCAGAGGCCCCCGAGACGCCTCAAGAGAGCCCCAAGAGCACCCCAAGAGGGCACCACAGAGCCAAACATTGCCCCAATCCCGGAGGAATATATAATATTAACCATTTGCGTTTCATCCATGTTCGCGGTGTCCAAGACGGCCCAAGAGGCACCCCGATCGCTACAAGAGGGCGCTCAAAAGGGCCCCAAGACAGCCCAAGAGGTCTTCAGGACTGCCGAAGAGGCGCCCAAGACGGCCCAAGAGGGCCGCAAGACCCCCCCAAGAGGACCCGCGAGGGACCAAAGACGCCCATGGGAGCGCCCAAGACAGCCGAAGAGCACCCCAAGGCAGCCCACCAGGCGCCTCAAGAGAGCCCCAGACGCCCTCAAGACACCCTCGAAAGGAACTCCGAAACGACCACACCTCCAGATGACCCCCAAGCGGCCGCCAAGAAGCCTCCAAAGCGCTACCCAGATGCTTCCGGAGGCCCCTTAGAGGCCCCCAGAGACCCCCGACATGCTTCCCAAAAGGCTGCCGAGAGGCCTCCCAAGAGACCCCAACAAGCTTCCAAGTGTAAGTGGCCACGTCTCCACACCCGACATGATGTTCCCAGAGAGGTTTTCTGGTGATATTCATCCGGATATCGGGGACACACTCGAGACACCAATATGCGTCACAGAGATCCCCCAAAGAAGAGGAGAAGGAGGAGGAGGAGGATGACGAGAATGAGGAGAAGGAGGAGCAGGAAGAGGAGGAGGAGGAGGAGGAGGAGAAGGAACAGGAGAAGGAGGAGGAAGAGGAGGAGGAGGAGGAGGAGTGGCATCAGGAGGGTGAGGGGGCATTCCTAAGGGGACGGGGATGCTGAGCATTATCCGTAAGAAGAGAGGAGAAGGAAGGGCGCGAAAGACGAATGATGGCGAACCGTCGTCTACAAACGCATATCGTCGTCTACATTTACGCCCCCGCTGGAGTCGTAGGATGGTGCGTTTCCAGAGGAAGCGGAGGAGGAAGAAAGAGTAGCCGAGGTGAACACGAGATATTTCGAGAGGTTTCCAAATCCACCCAACGATGGCAACAGCGGCGTTGAAGTCCAGAGAGTGGTGTTCTGATAGGGTTGAGGAGTCTCAGACAGACAGCTGTCCTCCAACGGGGTACTTCCAGCAGTATATATATATATATATATATATATTATTGCAGGGACGTGAAGAGTGAACTTGGATAGCTGGTTGATTGCAACATCGTTGATGGACGCTTTATTGCAACATCGTTGATGCGCTTTGGATTTGCACTGGTCCTCCTCCTCATCCCCCCCCGTCCTCTCTCATCCTCCTCTTCCGGCCCTGCCCTGGCCAGGTAACTCTGTGCGCCCCCCCTCCGGTCGCGAGGCCGCGGAACCGCAATTGCCTCCGCACATGCCAGCGGATGTGCAGGCCCAGACGCCCCCAGCCTGGGCTTGTGGCGTTGACATTTTCCGTGGTGTCGGCATTCCCTTGCGATTTCGGCCTCCAGGGGTCCGTTTTTGGGCCCCCGGGGCCGTCAAGAAACGCGCTTGGGCGAAAAAGCCGAATGCTTTTGGGGCCGCGCGTTGCCGAATACGTTCCCGAAAACGACGCCTAAACAGCGGTTGCTGCACTCGATGTCCAGCGTCTGTGGTGCAGTCCGTTTATGTGGCACTTTCGATGTGCATTGTCTGAGGTCCATGGTATGCGAGCTACGTGATGCAATCCATGGAGTGGAAAATGCGCGTCTGTAAAGCATATGTCTATACATACAGGATGATAATATGAATGTATGTGTGCATGCATGCATGCATGTCTGTCTGTCTGTCTGTCTGTCTGTATGGATGGATGGATGGATGTATGGATGGATGGATATATGTATGTATGTATGTATGTATGTATGTATGTATGTATGTATGTATGTATGTATGTATGTATGTATGTATGTATGTATGTATACATATGCATACATATGTATATATATATATATATATATAGATTATACAAGACTGCAGTGGCGCTTCGCGCCATGCACCTTGGTCCTTGAAGTTTGGTATGCAGGCGGAATAGCATGAAGGTCAAACCGACAATTTAGCGATAACTCCTTGTTGCCTTTTCCGGCATCGCCGCTATGATAATGTTATTCGTCATCTTTCCTCCGTGCTTCTTTTTCTTAATTTTCGCCATACCTTGCGCATTCTCCCCATCCTCCTCAGCTCTTTTTTGCGGAGGCTCCGCCTGGGAGAGCCTCTGGGGGCCTCACAAAAGTTGTTTCAGGCTTTCTTACGGCCTTCTGGCCTCCTGGGCGTATTCTGGGGGCCTCTGGGGGCTTCCTCGGGCCACCCTGCCTCCAACCGCGGTCTCCCTGAACGACCAGGTCACGATTTGGAATGCTTCGGAGGGTGTCTTGGGGCCATCTTGGGCCGCCATGGGGCTCGCTGAGGGCCATCTTGGATCCGTGTTGTGCCGTTGGGGCTCTCTTGGACTGCCTGGAAGCCCTTTCGGATGGTTGTGGGGCGATTTGGGAGCCTCCCAGGCGGCTTCGGACGCCCAGAAGACCGCCGTGCGTCGGGAAACCGAAAAAAGAGACCCCCCTGATCGCCCTAGGTGTGCTGGGAAGGCTTGGCAAAACGCCCTGCGAGGCCCGGGGGGCCGCTTCGAGGCCCCTCTGGAAGGTCCCAAAGCCCCAGATCCCGGGAGTCTGGTTTTTTTTGGGGGGGAGGTGAGGGGTTTTCCCCCCGCCCGGGCTTGTAAACATATAATAAGAGGAATACATACATACATCTGTATATCTATATCTCTCTCTCTATATATATATATAATTCTATATATATGTATATATATGTATATATACATATATATAAGCGGCGTCCGAGCGCCTAGGGCACGGGGTGGCACACTTCTTCCAACCTCCCCCCCCCCACCCCCGTAACCGAATTCGGCTCCTGGGGTGCCAAGGCCGTTTTGGGCATCCAGGACAGAGATTTCAGCCTGAAGGTGGGTGAAGCTAGCCGCAGGCGTGCTAGAAGCGACGCCATGAGACCCCCAAGACCCCCATGATTTACCGAAGACGGCATCAGAGGCCCCCGAGACGCCTCAAGAGAGCCCCAAGAGCACCCCAAGAGGGCACCACAGAGCCAAACATTGCCCCAATCCCGGAGGAAAATATATAATGTTAACCATGTGCATTTCATTCATTTTCGCGGTGTCCAAGACGGCCCAAGAGGCACCCCGATCGCTACAAGAGGGCGCTCAAAAGGGCCCCAAGACAGCCCAAGAGGGCTTCAGGACTGCCGAAGAGGCGCCCAAGACGGCCCAATAGGGCCGCAAGACCTGCCCAAGAGGCCCCGCGAGGGACCAAAGACGCCCATGGGAGCGCCCAAGACAGCCGAAGAGCACCCCAAGGCAGCCCACCAGGCGCCTCAAGAGAGCCCCAGACGCCCTCTAGACACCCTCGAAAGGAACTCCGAAACGACCACACCTCCAGATGACCCCCAAGCGGCCGCCAAGAAGCCTCCAAAGCGCTACCCAGATGCTCCCGGAGGCCCCTTAGAGGCCCCCAGAGACCCCCGACATGCTTCCCAAAAGGACTGCCGAGAGGCCCCCCAAGAGACACCAACAAGCTTCTAAGTGGCCACGTGTCCACACCCGACACGATGTTCCCAGAGAGGTGTTCTGGTGATATTCATCCGGATATCGGGGACACCCTCGAGACACCAATATGCGTCACAGAGATCCTCCAAAGAAGAGGAGAAGAAGGAGGAGGAGGAGGAGGAGGATTACGAGGAGAAGGAGGAGGAGGAAGAGGAGGAGGAGTAGGAGGAGTAACATGAGGAGGAGGAGGAGGAGGAGGAGGAGGAGGAGTCGCATCAGGAGGGCGAGGGGGCATTCCTAATGGGACGGGGATGCTGAGCATTATCCGTAAGAAGAGAGGAGAAGGAAGGGCGCGAAAGACGAATGATGGCGAACCGTCGTCTACAAACGCATATCGTCGTCTACATTTACGCCCCCGCTGGAGTCGTAGGATGGTGCATTTCCAGAGGAAGCGGAGGAGGGAGAAAGAGTAGCCGAGGTGAACACGAGATATTTCGAGAGGCTTCCAAATCCACCCAACGATGGCAACAGCGGCGTTGAAGTCCAGAGAGGTGTTTTGGTAGGGCTGAGGAGTCTCAGACAGACAGCTGTACTCCAACGGGGTACTTCCAGCAGTCAAGTATATTATTTAATCGCTTCGCTCATTCCGCCGGCCCATATTGTCGCACCGTTGTGGGCTAGCCGAGTTTTGGGGGCCGTTTTGGGGCCTCTTGGGGCCTCTTTTGGGCCTCTTGGGCGCCTCTTGGGGCGTCTTGGGGGCCTCTTGGGGGCCTCTTGGGGCCTTTTTGGGGCCTCCTGGGCGCCTTCTGGGGCGGAGGGCTCGATTTTTCAGTTCTCGGTTCCCCTCTTGAGCCCCTCTTGGGCCCGTCTTGGGGCCTCTTGGTCCGTCTTGGGCGGCACTTGGGCCGTCTTGGGGGCCCTCCTGGGCCGTTCCGGGGCCGTCTTGGGAGCCTCGTGGGCCGTCTTGGAGCGGTCTTGGGGGCCTCTTGGGCCGTCGTGTATTTATTTGTGTGTCCCAGGCCCCTTGATTTGCACGAAGCCGTTGTTCTCGAGGGGTTCGCCACAACGTGGATACGCCACTGGCGACAGCAGTACGCTGCCCTGCTCGTGAGGGTAGGTGTCTTGCTTTCCGTCAGCGCCGACGCTGTCATAGCTTGCGTCAGGCTGCATGAGACTGGCCCCATTCACGCTTTCACGTGCCCTCTCGTCCAATCGGATATTTCGAGTCCCCTCGTTCTGTCATGCCCCAACCACCTGCACTGCGCTCCGTTTCACGATTTGCTTCTGCTCCCAGCTTTCTCGTACTGGTCTTGGGTCTGCGAGCTTTGAGTCCCAGACCCCCGACGTCGTGATTTTTGTCATGCCGTCGACCCCCCAGGTCTGGACCCCCTCCCCGGGACCAGTTTTTCATCCTGAGTAGTTTTTTTGACGGTCCCGGGGCCCGGTGGGGGCCCCTGGAGGCCGACAACGACCAAAAACCTCCCGTCGTGATTTTTTCACCACGTCGGGGGGTCTGGGCAGTGGTCCTGGGTCGGCGAGCGTCGAGGAGTGCGCCCGAAGACGCGCCGAGGCAGCGGCCAGGCGCGCCGCAGAGATGAAGGTGGCGAAGCAGCTGGCCTCGGACCGCGCCAAGGCCCCGGCGGGCCTCGCCCGGCGGGGCCGGAGGGCCAGCGTGCTGCGCTCGGCGAGGGAACGCAAGACATACAGTCAAGAACCCCAATAAGGACGCGCGGCTTTGCTCAGGGTACCCTTGCGTCCTTGCTCTTCCTTGCTCTTGCGTCCTTGAGGTGTTCGTCGTCCGCCGCCCCAGAACTCCCAACTTCGGCTTCCAAGGGTCCTGCGTCCTTACCGCGCGTCCTCATTAGGGTTTTTGGCTGTACGTCCGATGCGTGATCGCAGCAGGGAGCGTGAGCCGCATGCGGCAGTACGTGAACCGCGCGTGCAGGCCAAATGCAACGGGTGAGCTCCCCCATGGACTGGCAGGGGGGGGGGAGAAGGTTTTGTGGGGTTGGGGGCGATCGAGAGGGAAGACTGCACCGTTCAGTGATGTGAGCGTGTAGTGGAGCTTGCCTGGAGATGTGGCAACGCCGCGCAGACGCTGAAGCCTCCCAGACAGGCGAGCGGTCTGCAATATACTAGATATGTATATGATGTAACAACAGTGCTTGCACTTAGGGGGTATTATTTCTGTTCTGAGGAACTGGGCCTGGGTGGCGGTCTGGCGGTTCTGTGCTCGCCGTCACCGCTTTGTCGCCGCCCGTCGTCTGGGCCTGGGTGGCGGTCTGGCGGCTCCGTGCTGGCCGTCGCCGCCTCATCACCGCCCCCCCCGTCGCCGCTTAATTTTCTTTCCTAAAAAGAGAATGGACTCTACCCCCCCCGGCGTTATCGGTCCCCCTTTCGGGTATGTAAATCGTGTATGATTATGACCACATGTCCATCCTAAGTATGAATTTACACTATCCCCGGGGGGCCGGTATCGACCCCCCTGAGGTTCCCTGGTAAAAAACGATACGCGGGGACATCGTTTGTTCTAACATAACGCTTTTTCGCGAATCCCTTTGCAAAAAAAATTGACGAAGTGCACACGCGCGCGCCGTCGCGCGCGCATGCCGAAATCCTCCAAAAACCCTCGGTGCCGGAAGGATTTCGCAATCGAGCTTCCCAAAAGCATCCAAAAAGAAAGGGTTTCGCAACACTGATTTGCTAAAAAAGCTTACGCGCGAGCTCTTGCGAAATCTTAAGAAAACCATCGGTTTTTCAAGATTCGTACAAAATGCTACCAAACGGGCTTCGCGCGCGCATGTCGAAATCTGTCGAACGCCCTTGCGTGTGTGACGTCGCGAGAATCCTCTGCAAAAATCGGGACGAAGTGCAGACGCGCGCGTTGTCGCGCGCATATGCCGAAATCCTTCAAAACCCATCGGTTTCGCAAGGATTTTAAAATCGAGTCCAAAAAACTTACAAAAACACAAGGTTTCGCAACACGGATTTTCAACAAAAGCGAGCGCGCGCGCTCTTGCGTCGTCGTCGTCGTCGCCATCCTCCCTCCTCCCGCGTCGTCGTCGTCGTCGTCGTCGCCTACGTCGTCCTCTGTCTTTCCTCGTGTTCGTCGTCGTCGTCCTCTTTGGCGTCGTGGTCGTTTCCGTCGTCGTTGTCGCCGTGGTCGTCCTTCCTCCTCCTCCCTCGTCGTCGTCGTCGTCCGTCGTCGGCGTCTCGTCGTCGTCCCTCCTATTTCGTGCCGTCGTCGTCGTCGTCGTCGTCGTTGTCGTCGTCGTCGTCGTCTTCCCTCCTCCCTCGTCGTTGTCGTCGTCGGCGTCGCCGTCCTTCCTCCTTCTTCGTCGTTCGCGTCGTTCGCGTCGTCGCCGTCCTCGCTCCTCCCTCGTCGTTGTCGTCGTTGTCGTCGTTGTCGCCGTCGTCGTCGTCCCTCCTCCCTCGTCGTAGTCTTCGTTGGCGACGTCGTCGTCGTCTTCGTCGTCGGCGTCGGCGTCGTCGTCGTCTTCGTCGTCGTCGACGTCGGCGTCGTCGTCGTCGCCGCCGTCGTCGTCGGCGTCGTTGACGTCGTCGTCGTCGTCGGTGCGGTGCCGTCATTGTCGTCGTCGTCGTCGGCGTCGTCATCGTCGTCGTCGTTGTCATCGTCGGCGTCGTCGGCGTCGGCGTCGTCGGCGTTGTCGTCGTTGTCGTCGTCGTCGTCATCGTTGTCGTCGTCGTTGTCGTCGTCGTCGTCGTCGAAGTCGTCGGAGCCGTCGTCGGTGTCGTCGTAGTCGTCGTCGGCGTTGTCGTCGTCGTCGTCGGCGCCGGTGTCGTTGCCAAGTGCCATTTGGAACCTACCGTCATGGTCTTAAGAGGTTTTGCAAACCAAGTTGCGGGTGGGTGGGTGGGATGTTTGCAAGAGCATGAGATGTGTCACATCATGGGTAAAAATCAATTGCACAACATAGATTGCACCACACAGATTCTCTTGTCTACAAGAATTGTCGGATCTACCTCCTTCACCCCCCCCCCCCCGGGGCTCCACGCTGGCATCCGCGCCTATATAACTTCGAACTGGGGTGGCGGCCGGAGGGGGAGGGAGGGAGGGAGGAGGGGTGGGAAGGAAGGATGGTGGGGTGGGGAGGAGGAGAGGATGGAGTGAGGCATGCGGGCGGAGCGGGAGGACGGGAGGAGGGAGAGGGAGGGGGCGAGGGCGAGGCGAGGCGCACGAGGGCAGGGCGTGGATGGGGATGGGATGGCGATGTGGGGAGGAGGAGAAGGCGGGCGACCAGGAGCAGGAGGAGGAGGGGGACGATACGTAGAAGGAGGAGGAGGCGAGGGGGGGGGGAGGATTGGAGGAGGAGGGGCAGGAGGAGGAGGAGGAGGAGGAGGGGGAGGAGGAGGAGGAGGAGGGGGAGGAGGAGGAGGATGGAGGAGGAGGAGGAGGAGAAGGAGGAGGAGGAGGAGGAGGAGGAGGACGAGGCGGAGAACGAGGACGATGGGGAGGAGGAGAAGGAAGGGGATAATGTTTGCGACGCCATGGTTTCGCCCCTCCTTTCGCTCCTTCTGTATATGACGCAGTATACGCCCGCGTACTTCACGCTGCTCTGTTACTCGAGTTCCCGTCCGCATTTTTCGAACAATCCGTGATTGACATGGGACTGCAATTATTGCTAATTGCCCGTTGATGGCGCACTGCCACGGTCAGCGCTGGTGCCCCCCAAACTGCGAAACTTGCAAGGATTCTCGATGGTGCTGTGAGGGCCCCACGCAACAGATCGAGCTCGTGGATCCGCTCCCCACCACGGTGCCGTGTGGCGCCGTGTCGAAGCCATTGGCCATTTGGTGCCGTGCGGTGCGCGCAGTGGTGCTCTGTAGCGCCGTGTGGGAGCCGTTGATCGTGAGGCGCCGTGCGGTGCCGTGTGGAAGTCGTCGGCCGTCCGCGTGGAGCAGCGCGGTGCCGCGTGGCGCCGTGTCGGATCTCTTGCCCCGAGTGGCGCCGCGCGGTTCCAAGGCGGACTCTGTGCCAGGATGGTGCCCGTGCGGCGCCGTGCGGTGCCGTGTCGAACCCGTTGCCCAGGTGGCTACCCGTGCGGTGCCGTGTCGAGCCCGTTGCCCGCGGGGTGCCGCGCGGTGAAGTGTCAGAAGCCCGCCAGTCTTGCGAGGTTGCGCGGCGCCCGCCCCGCCGGCCGCGCGGCCGGCCTCAGAGCCGATGCCCACGCGTGCGGTGCCGTGCGATGCGCGGGGAGTGTCTTGCAGGATGTGGCGCTGAGGTTTGCGTCGCGTGTGCCTGAGGAGCCGATCTCAAGCATTGGCGAAGCGTCCTGGCTCGCCTATAGGCCTACCAAAGGATGTTCTAAGAACTTGTTTGTGGTCTTCACGAAGTGTTCTTCGAGCATTTCTGGCTGAGACCGCCCTGTTTTCACACGTCGGCTTTGCGTTCTAAGAACACTGCTTTTGTTCTTGGAGCATCTCCGGATGCCAAGAACATGTCGCAGCAGGCCTAGAGGAATACCGGGACGGTCGGTCCCTGCTCAACTCGGAGCCTGAGAGACGGGGGTCAATGCAGACGGGGGTCAGCCAGGGCACCGCATCCTGCAGGATCTTGCGAATACCCCCTCTGGCTGACCCGGGTTAGCGAGCCGCTCGTGGCCTCGAGGCGGCCGCGCATATTGGCTGACCCCAGTTTGCGAAGACCTGCGTTGCAGTTTTTTGCCCCTGCATTGCAGTTTTTTGCTGTCCTGCTGACCCGGGTCTGGATTGACCCGGGTTGGAAGATCTTGTGGGACAAAAAAACACATTGTGGGTAAGCACACACACAAAAACACACACACACACACACACACTGTGTGTGTGTTTGTGTGTGTGTGTGTGTTTTGTGTGTGTGTTTTTGTGTGCGAGTGTGTGTGTGTGTTGTGTGTGTGTGTTTGTGTGTGTGTGTGTGTTTTTGTGTGTGTGTGTTTTTACTCACAGTGTGTGTTGTGTGTTTTTTTATGTTTGTTGTGTGCTTTTTGTGTGTGTGTTGTTTACCCACCGTGTTTTTTTTTTGTGTGTGTGTGTGTGTTTTTACCCACGGTGTGTGTGTGTGTTTTGATCAACGATCGGAGCGTCCAGGATCCGCCCCCGTCGGCGGGAGCCCCCAGGCCGTCAAGAGGGCACACCGCGCGAAGGACAAGGCCGCGGCGGCCGCCAACGCGGCCAGGCAGGCGGAGACCAAGGCGCTCACAGCCCCCCCTGTGTGTGTGTGTTTCGTTTGTGTGTGTGTTTTTCTCTGTGTGTGTTGTGTATGTGTGTATGTGTGTATGTGTGTATGTGTGTATGTGTGTATGCGTGTATGTGTGTATGCGTGTATGTGTGTATGCGTGTATGCGTGTATGTGTGTATGTATGTATGTGTGTATGTGTGTATGTGTGTATGTGTGTATGTATGTATGTGTGTGTATGTGTGTGTATGTGTGTGTATGTGTGTATGTGTGTATGTGTGTGTATGTGTGTATGTGTGTGTATGTGTGTATGTGTGTCTCTGTGTGTGTTGATGTCCGTGTCTGCGTCGGCCCCGCGGGCGCCCTCCGCCACGGCGCGCTGGCGCCGCCCGGCCTCCGCCCCCCCGCCGGCGGTGCCCTGCCGTCTTCTCTCCCGGCCTCCTTTTGCGGCTGTAGCCCGCACGCTCTGGTCGAGCGCGCGTGCCTGCCGTCCTCTTCTGCCTATCGGGCCGGACGAGAGGGGGGGATTGGGAAAGGGGGGGTTACGAAATTTGCTGCATGCAGCTGGGTTCGGCCTCTCCGAGGGGCCCATTCCTCGGTACATAGCCGCCTCCAGCGCCAGGAAAATCAGCTGCGTGAGCTGATTCTCAACCCCCGCCTTTGCTATCCCCGCCTTTCGCCCGACCCGAGCCCAGCTCTCGCTCGGCAGGGCCCTCCCCGCACGGTTTCGTCGCTCTCTCGCCGCCCTGCGTCTCGCATTCTCTCACGGGCCGTCCGCGCCCGGGCGGCCTCGGGGGCGGAGGCTCTCCCGTGTCGGAGAGGTCCGGCGCTCGGGGGCTGCGCGCGGTTATGGTGCTCGACGTTTCGACGCCTTGTCTGCGCGCGAGGCCGCGACCGCCAGAAACGTGTGCGTATTGCGTGTGTGTATGTGTATGTATGTGTGTGTGTGTGTGTTTGTGTGTGTGTGTGCGTGTGTGTGTGTGTGCGTGTGTGTGTGTTGTTGGGCCCTCCTGGGAAGTCTGGGAGGCATGCTGGGTACCATCTAGGAGGAGGGAGAGGAGGAGGAGGAGGAGGAGGAGGAGGAGGAGGAGGAGGAGGCGGAGGCGGAGCCAGGCGGAGGGGGAGGGGGAGGGGGAGGAGGAGGAGGAGGAGGAGGAGGAGGAGGAGGAGGAGGAGGAGGAGGAGGAGGAGGAGGGGGAGGAGGAGGAGGAGGAGGAGGAGAAGGAGAAGGAGAAGGAGAAGGAGAAGGAGGAGGAGGAGGAGAAGGAGGCGGAGGAGGACGGGGCTCTGGCGAAGTTCAGCCCGGGTGACTGTGTGTGTGTGTGTGTGTTGTGTGTGTGTGTGTTGTGTGTGTGTGTGTGTGTGAGTGTGTGTGTGTGCCCCTCCCCTGCCCTGTGCCCCATCCACTGCCCAGGGGGGCCTGGCCACTGCTGCCACGCCGTCCTGCCCTCCCCGCTCCTCCTGTCTCCCCGTCGCCCCCCGCGTGCCTGTGCCTGCGGCTCGGGCCGCTCCAGGGCAGCCCGCCCGCCGCCAGCAGGCCACTCCCCTGTCCCTTTTCCTGCCTGCCTCAGGGCTGGACCTAAACGGTTTTTTGTTGGAGATTGCGTGGGCCGTTTTCGTTTCGACTTCGTTTTGCGGTGGGGGTGGATTGAAGACAAAACGAGGGAGAACGAAGACAAAACGGAAACGAAAAACACCCTTTAGGTTCAGCCCTGAAGGCCTCCTGACACGTCCACGTCCAGGCCTTCGCTGCGATGCTCCAGGCCTCCTGGACGGGGTCGGAGCCGATGGGATCGGAGGATCGCGCCGCATCGCCGATGCATCGCCGATGCGGCTCGATGTGGAGCCCGATTTCCTTCACGTCGACGTGGCCGATGCATCGCCCACGTCGACGCCGCATCGCCCGCGCATCGCCGATGCATCGCCGACGCATCGGCCACGTGGCGCGATCCTCCGACCCCGTCTGCTCCGACCCTATCCGGGAGGCCCCTGCTCTCCGACCCCACCCCGCTCCGCTCGCGGCAGCCCCGTGGCGCTCGTGCCCACGGCCGCCCGCACTGGCGCGCACGGCCTCGCACCGGCTGGCAGCTGCGTGCTGCCACCCCGGCTTCGTCCGCCGTTCGTGCCCCCCCGTCGCTCGTCGTGCTGCGCAGCCGCTCGGCCCGGGCTTCGCCCTGCCACCCTCCGCGCCCTCGCTGCCCACGCCTGGGTATGCGCATGGCACACCTGATCCAGTGCGGATCTTTGCGCGCTCTGAGCCGCGCGCCGCGCTCGCGCTGCCCGTTCAGTGGATTTCTTCGGTTCGACGCTGCGCGCGAGGCCGCGACCGCCAAAAGTGTAAGAGTGTGTGTGTGTGTTGTGTGTGCGCGTGTGTGTGTGTGTATGTGTGTGTCCGCTTTTCTGGCCAGGCGGTGTTGCACTGGCTGGCCGCTCCGCGGTGACGCACCTCGCCATGTGAGCGCCCTCCCTCCACTCCTCCCCCCCGCGGCCGGTTTCGCATGTCTCCCTCCTGCCCTGCCCAGCCGGTCAACTTGCGATTCCGTTTCCCGGACCGCCCGAGCGCGCGTGCGGATTGCCTCTGCCGCGACGCGACGTCCAAAGGTGTGCCCGCTTTCTGGCGGCAGGCGCGGCCTCCCGCGCATTACACCTGCCCGGCACTCTGCGGTCGCAGTTTTGTTTCGCCCGTGGCCCGCGTCGTCACTGTCCCATCGACGTTTCTTCTTTCATCCGCCCGCGCCTTGTCTCCGCGGGTTTCTGGTGTTCGACGGCGCGTTTCCTCTTCGCCATCCAGGCCCAAATGGTTGTACTCTTGTCCACGCTCTCGCGCTGCGTCCCCGTTGGAAGTCCAGCGCCGCGGCAGCGTGTCTCCTCCTTGCCATCCACGCCTGCATGGTTTGCAGCTGATGGCGTCGCCCGAATCTTCGCGATTCCCCTGCAGCATGGCCGCGCGCGCTCCAGATCTGACTTTTTCGCCCCGTCGCTGCGCGCGAGCCGCGGCCGCAAAAAGTGTGTGTGTGTGTGTGTGTGTGTTTGTGTGTGGGTGTGTATGTGTGTGTGTGCGTGTGTAAGTGTGGCGCGCGGTGTCCCAGTCGTTTTGCTTGATGTTCATCGGCTCGTCGCTGCGCGCGGGACCGCGATCGCCAGAAAGTGGTTGTGTGTGTGTGTGTGTGCGCGAGCGTGCGTGCGTGTGTGTGCGTGGGTGGATGTGAGTGTGTGTGTGTGTGGGTGTGTGTGTGTGTGTGCGTGTGAATGTGTGTATGTGAGTTTGTGTGTGTGTTTGTGCGTGTTTGAGTCGTATGCTGCCTGTTTTGTTTTCTATCCCAGGTCAGTTGGATGTAACGCATGCCCGTGCTTTGTCCAGTTCGCATGTGTGTGTATTCCCCTTGGTCCTTGGTCGAATATTTCGCATTCGCGTCCATGCCCTTCCTCTCGATTTCACTTACCCCAATTGGGGATTTGTCATTCGGCTGGAGCGTGTATGTCGGACGTCAGTTGCGTGCGCAATCAGTACATCCGCGGCGCGGAAGCGCTCGACAGTCTTCTGATTCGTCGCTTCGGGGGGGAACAAAAACGAGGGGGAGCTAGCCAGACCGTCTCTTTTCTTCTCTGCCTCTCATGCTTCTCTCTTTCTCTTTCTCTTTCTCTTTCTCTCCCTCTCTCTCTTTCTCTACCTCTCCTCTCTTTATGTGTATATATAGGTGTCTCTCTTTCTTAACCTCAGATGTCGATCTCTCTCTATTTATATATATATATACATACACACATACATATGTGTACATGAACACGTACATCATGTGATCATGTGTGTACGCATAACTATGTACACATTTGTACGTGTACAATATATATATATATATATATATGTACATATATATATGTAGTGGCTATCCTTTTCTCGCTCTCTCTCTCTCTCTCCCTCTATCTCCCCTCTGTTTCGCTGCATCGGTCGTTTCCGTGCAGTGCACAAGCAACCTGTTTGGAACACATCCCTATCCATGATATTGTCATCACCGTATCCCGACGCCGATCTTAAGGATTCCCTCAGTTTCTGAGGGCGCATCTCGAAGGTTGTCACCGCCTTTGGGCGTGCCAATTTTACGGATAGGGATAGTGGGTAGAGGTGCCGCGGTCTGTTGCTGTGCTTTCACGCTCCATTCGTCGCTCCCTCGGACCGCAGACGGGCTCACGGTCTTCTTGGTACCAGTGTGGTCGATTTCGGTATTGTAGCTGGGATTGCCCGGTTGCCAAACGAATTTGCCAGAAACTATGGTTCGCGCTCTCCTGCAATTCGTCGTGTCGCTGCCGCTCGACACGCTCGCGTACCTGAGATGTTGGGAAGTGTGGTTCGCGCTTTCCTGAAGTTCATGTTGTGCGCACTGTGGGTCGCAGAAGCCAGAGTCCGCGTCGGACCGTGCAGCTGCCACGCTGGTAGCCCGGCCTTGGCCAGATGACCTCGCCCCGGAGGACGCGCAGAGCGGGTGGGCGATAGATACGTGGGGCAGCGGGGGCTGCCCGAACAGGGGGCCTTCTCGGGCCCAGAAGGGGGTTTTCAGGGCCCGAACAGGGTACCTTGCCAGACATGCGACGTTCCGATGTTTTCCATGTGGGGCCCCTGGGAGTTCCGCCCCCTCCCCGGGACCGGCCTCTCATCCTGCATCGTTTTTTCATGGTCCCGAGGCCCGGCAAGGGCCCTCCGAGGCCGATCACGGCCAAAAGAGGCCCGCCCTGACTTTTCTACGACGCGATCGTGTCTGGGCTTCTTCCCCCTTTGATCGGTCGTTAAGCCGGGCCTGTCCCCCTACAGGGGGATTTTCGATGAAAAATGAAAAATACCCTAAAATAGTCAAACAATAGTCCAAAAATAGTCTGGGGACTATTTCTTTGGTATCTTTTGACCATTTTCGGGCATTTTTGGCGTATGTATTATTTTTCGCCGAAAATCCCCCTGTATGGGGAACACGCCCGACATAAATCGATCGTCCCCCCCAGACCCCCGACGTCATGATTCTTGCATGACGTCGACCCCCAGAGGTTTCGACCCCTTCCTTGGGACCGGCTTCTCATCCTGAGTCGTTTTTTGACGGCCCCGAGGCCCGGCAAAGGCCCCTGGAGGCCGAAAATGAGGAAAAACCGTCCGTCGTGATTTTTTCACTACTCGAGGGGGTCTGGGCCAGGACCTCGCGCCCAGCCGCCCCGCAGGCCCTGGCCTCGGCCGACATCGAGAAGGAGTGGCTGGAGCGCACGCCGGGGGCCCGGGAGGTCGGGGCGTGAAGGGCCCGGGGAGAGGGGGGCGCGGCCGCCTGCGAGGCCTGCCGCTTCCCAGCACCGCTGCACCAATCCCCGTCCCCTAGGGGGGCCACAGACCTCCTCGAGTCATGAAAAAATCACGACGGAGGTTTTTCGCTATTTTCGGCCTCTGGGGGCCCTTCCCGGGCTTCGGGACCGTCAAAAAACGACTCAGGACGAAAAACCGGTCCCGGGGAAAGGGTCCAGACATCTGGGGGTCGACGTCGTGAAAAAATCACGACGTCGGGGGTCTGGGATCCCCGTCCCCTAGGGGGCCACATGCGAACCCTACCCCACCCCCCACGATTTCTGAGGGGGAGGGTGGGTTCACTTCGCCCGGGAGCTCCCGCACGGGCAATGAATGACGAGCGATCAACCCGCGCCCATACCCATAGGGGGGCGGAATGAGCTATGGGTGCGTGTTGTCGGGTGGGGGTCCCCGCTCGAACGGGAGCCTCCGCAGGGTTCCGACAACCCGCACCCATACCCATAGCCAGTCCTTCTCCCTCCGACCTCCTCATAGGTATGGGTGTGTGTTGTTCGCGCTAGGCGGCGGTGCTCCCGCGCCGCAAGGGCCAGCGTGCTGCGCCCATCCAGAGCGGCGACCTAGAGATCCGACGTCGTGATTTTTCCAATGCGCGGTCCCTGGAAGTCTCGACCCATTCCCCAGTCCCCATCTCCATCCCCAGACCCCCGACGTCGTTGATTGTTCACAACGTCGACCCCCAGAGGTCTGGACCCCTTCCCCGGGACCGGTTTTTCGTTCTGAGTCGTTTCTTGACGGTCCCGAGGCCCGGTAAGGGTCCCCAGAGGCCGAAAATAATGAAAAACCTCCCGTCGTGATTTTTTCACAGCGCGAGGAGGTCTGGGTCCAGAAGACCCCCTCGGGCAATGAAAGAATCACGACGGGAGGTTTTCCTCAGTCTTCGGCCTTCGGGGGCCCTCCCTGGGCCTCGGGGCCGTCAGAAAACGACTCCAGGATGAGTTAACCCGTCCTGGGGAGGGGGTCGAGACCTCTGAGGGTCGACGCTGTGGAAAATTCAGGGCGTCGGGGGTCCTGGGTCTCCATCCCCGTCCCGACCCCACATCCCGCCACCCCAGCTGGGGATGTGCCCCCCGAAACCCGAAGGGAGCAGCCTCTCTCCCCGTCCTGGGGGGGGGGGGCACATCGGCCAGTGGGGCCCAGGCCATGCCGGCGGGGATAGGGTTATGTGGGGCGTGTCCCCCGACATGGGGATTTTCGACGAAAAATAAAAGAAAACACACATACCTCCACAAGGTCAAAACAAATTCAAAAAATAGTCCCAGACTATTTTTGGATTATTCTTTTTATGATTTTGGGGGCATCTTTTATTTTTCGTCGAAAATCCCCCTGTAGGAGGCCCGACTTAAGGATAGGGATCGGCGAAGCGGTGCACAACTTCCCCTGCGCGAGGGCCACACGCGGCGTGGAGGCCTGACCGGGGCGGAGTCGCGACGCGCGTCTGCGCCTCTCCGACACGCGGAGCAGACCCAGACCCCCTCGCGTCGGGAACGAAATCACGACGGGAGGTTTTTCCTGATTTTCGGCCTCCGGGGGCCCTCACCGTGCCTCGGGGCCGTGGAAAAACGACTCCAGGATGAAAAACGGGTCCCAGGGAAGGGGTCCAGACCTTTGGGGGTCGACGTTGTGATCAAATCATGACGTCGGGGTCTGGGGACAGCAGTGGTTGTGGCTGTGGTGGTCGTCCAAATGTAGTTGTGCTGCTGTGCGTTTTCGCCACCGGGGTGTGAAGGGGAGGGGGGTCTGGGGGAGGGAAGATAGGGGGGGGGGGGTCGGCTGAGGGGAAGGGAGTTCAGGAAAAGGTGGCACCACAAATTGTGATGTTGGCGTCATGTTGCTGCGGCGTGGAAAGTCCCGAAACTGTCCCGTGTCCTCGTTGAGATCATGGCAAGATGCGCATTGCGGATAAGTTGCGCGTGGGAGGTTGGGATGTTCGCATGAGCAGTGGAGTTGACGATGTCAAGTTTTTCATTGTTAACTGCACCTCATGGGCTGCATCCAGTTTATTGCACCCAAGCGAGTGCACCCCACAGTTTTTGCCCCACACGTCAAATTTGGTTCATTGTTCGGGGTCCTCGCGCTGGCACCAGTCTCCTTGGATGCGATGTTCGAACTTGTCGGATCCCGCTTTGCTTCGAGTTCTCCGTACCACGGCAGCCGCAGCCATGCTACCTGCTTTGGTGCATAGCCGTTGCCCAAGGGGTAGCAGGGAGCCGGTGGGCTCGATGGACTTTCCGGTGGATAGAGAGTGCGACACCATACGCGCTTGAACATGCTCCTGTGCGCGCAGGCGTCCTTTGATTATACAGTGCGGTCCATCTGCACTGGGGTCTTCAGCAATGGGGTGTACAGCCCGCGCCGGGAGTAATTCGATGGCTCTCGGCGCGGTTTGTATTTAGAGATGTTTTTCGTTGCAGAAGTGCAAACCGCGCGAGGTACGCGTCTTGCGTTGCCCGCATGAATTCGTCGAGGTCGGCCTTGATATGTTCCCAAGCTGCACCCGCCTTTTTGAGAGCAGCTCCGCGTAGCTGACTGCGCTCCTGTAACACTTTTAGCCAGTACAGTAAGCATTTCTTCTGAGCGCTGTGCTGCGTGCATCGCTCCGCGTGGGCCGCCGAGGAGGGAGAAGCTCGCCCAAAACATCGGCTGTAGTAATATGATCTGCTTCTAAACATTCGGGCTCCTGGGTGGGCATTTTTTTTCGCTAGTTTCGGCCTTCGGAAATCCTTACCGGGCATCCGGGCCTCGGGACCGTCAACAAAACGACCCAGGATGGAAATTGGTGCTGGGGAAGGGGTCCCGACTTTTGGGGGTCGACGCTGCGAACAAAAATCACAACGTCGGGGGTCTCGGGCCAGGGGCCCGTCTTCCTCAGGACTCCTGTGCCGATCATGCCAGCATTCCTCCTGCCTCTCCTCCTCCTCCAGTTGACCCCGGCGCTGCCCAGCGTAACTCAGCTCGCGCGCCCGTGCGCGTTCACACTGCAGGCCCTGCGGTCCTCGCGCCCGCCCTTTCGGTCTCTCCCCTCTGGCCCTCCGTTCCGCCAGCTGTGGAATCTCGGGGGCCTTGCCAGCCTGGGCGACGTGCGGCGCGCGGCACACAGTCCCGCCGCCGGCAGTCGTGCAGAACGAGCACCGGCAGGTTGCCGCACGCGCTGCAGTCGCAGCTGGCCCGCGGCTGGCATGCACGACAGCGTCGGGCGACGAAGTCCATGCACGTCCGCTGCTCCCTGGCCAGGCCCATCATGAACCCATATGAGCTGTGTATACGCCCTCCTGGCCAAGCCAGGAGGGCGTGGCGTGTACACCGCTGCTTGGTTCAGGGTGGGCCTACGCTCGGGGAGGTGTCTGGCAGCCAGGCGCGCCTGGAGCTGGCCACGCACGCGGGCAGGGACAGAGGGGGGGGAGGAGGAGGAGGAGGAGGAGGAGGAGGAGGAGGAGGAGGAGGAGGAGGAGGAGGAGGAGGAGGTGAGGAGGAGGAGGAGGAGGACGAGGACGAGGACGAGGACGAGGACGAGGACGAGGACGAGGACGAGGCGAGGAGGAGGAGGAGGAGAGGAGGGTGGAGGAGGAGGAGGAGGAGTAGGAGGATGAGAGGGTGGAGGAGGGAGGATGGGGGAGGAGGAGGAGGAGGAGGAGGAGGAGGAGGAGCAGTGGATGTGTACCGATGTCATCGCCCTACAGCGGGCAGGCCCGAGTCTTCGACGCAGCGGCGGTGCCACGTGCATGGGCGCCAAAGAGGGAGGCCCTCGTCGCCTCTCCGCAGCCGGTCGTTGACCTTCCCGCGTCTCCCTGGCTCCCCCCAGCTTCCCCTCCGCTCCTCTCGGCTTCCCCCCCGTCCTCCCTATCTTGCCTCTTGGCCCAGCGGCGGTGGGGCGCCTCCTTGTCCTCCTCTTCCTCCTCCTCCTCCTCGTCCTCCTCGTCCTTCTCGTCCTCCTCCTCCTTCTCCTCTTCCTCCTCCTCCTCCTTTCCTCCATTCCTCTCGTCTTCATTCCTCTCGTCTCCATCCTGACGCTCCTCTGCTTCCCCCGTCCTCCCTGTCTTGCGCTGGCCTTGCCGTGCACTGTGGAGCGGAAGAGGTCTCTGCTCATCGAAGATCAGCTCTGGCTCCAGCCAGTTCGGTTCAAGGTCTGGGTCGCCCGCTTGGTCGTGATCTCCGTCGGATGCTTGACATCCGGCGAGTATCACGACCAGGCGGCTCCACCCTTGAAGCGGCCACGGGGAGTTGCGGGAAGACGAAACAATGGATCCGCGCTCTGCATTTGTTCCGCGAGGCGTCTCGCCCATGTTCAGAATTGAGCGCGGGCCTTGGCGCTGCTCAGCGAGATGTGGAAGGCGAAGTTCGAACCCGACGTCGTCGGTGCTAAGGTTCCGGGTGAAGCGCGCGCGAGGGTGGCAAGCAGTGTTGACCCCTGGACCCGGACAGGCCCCCAAGAGAGCCCGACGAGGCGTCAAATTTAGTCCACGTGCCCCGCAAGCTGACCCATAAGGCTCGGAGGACTCCCTCGAGGCTCCCAAGAGAGTCCCAAGATGACCGCAGATTGCTGAAATATGGCTCGCAGATGCCCCCAGGACGTCCGCGGGAGCCCTGGAGAGTTGAGAATCGTCAAAATCCGTATCGGTTTTGAATCTGATTCTTCACCCGACAGGTTGGGGTTGTTGGATTTTAAGAAGAACTCCCGTCTTCCAACCCTGCACACTGCGATCGCCAGACCCCGCAGGACCCCGAGAATCCCTGAGTATCCCGCCTCGCGTGCTAGAAGAACGACGACACACTACAGGTTCGGGAAAGAGTTCCACGCGCGCTCGGCCGACGCGCGCGAGTGGCCCGCGCGGTGTTATTTGACTCGGATCGCGCCCCCCCCACCGCCCCCCAGCACGCGCGAAGGGCGTTCGGATGAGTTCGACATGCGGCGCGAGAGGCCCGTTTGGCAGAAATTCTTGACAACGTTGAAAAACCGATTGTTTTTTACATCAAGAATTCGCACGAGCGCGGGCAAGTTTTCTTTCTGTTGTTGAATAGCTGTGGCAAACCATATGTTTTTTTGTTATATATATGGTTTCGGGACACTCGTTTTCAATTTCTTACGAAACCGCAGGTGTTTGAAAGGTTTCGGCACGCGCGCGCGACGACGCGCGCACGTGCACTTCGCCCCCATGTT